>VZRO01008335.1:195213-243879 GCA_013397915.1 Daphoenositta chrysoptera | reverse complement strand
AAAAAAAAAAAAAAAAAAGAATAGAAAGATTAAAAAAAAAATATATATAGCAAAGTTAATAATGATACAAAACTACAACACCTACTTCACCCTTTCCTTTTTTGGTCTCATTTTAAGCACATAAGGAAGTGCTAAATTATCCTAGGATGTACAAAAATAGGACACGCAGCATATAATCTTACTTCCAAAAAGCACTTCATCTTTTTCTCAAATCTAAACCAAAAATATTGCACCAAATTCAGCTACAACTCGTATTTCAATGTTTTAATGCCTGAACTCCTTGAATACTTTAAGGGGTTCTCAATACCTGTTTCACTTAGAGACTGACTGCAGAGGCACACAAAAAGGTGGCTCGTTAGTGCCAGGGTAGGTATGTTTAGTGATAGTCTAACCTAATCATTCAGCAGTAATTGAGAGGAACAACCTGGCTTCTCTATTCACTATTTTTGATCCAACAAATCAATGTTGAGACCTTTCAAAGGCTATGAAGATGATTTTTTTAATCTGGAAAATATGATTGCTTACTTCAACTGTGGTTGGGGGAATAATTATTCGATTTAAAAAAAAAAAAAAACAAACTTTTATTTCTTCAGCTTATTGAAGGAAAAAACCACTGGATTCTCTTACCAAGAAAGGCAAAAGAGATGAAGACAAAAGTGCTATCTACATAAAAATATTTTTTTCAGTTTAAAGCAACCAAAATTATAAATACTTCTAAAAATAATGTTCTATAAAAGTCACATGAAATTTGCATGAAGTTGTTATGGCAACTATTTTTTAGCAAAAGGAAAAAACAGAAGTATGTACTTAGGCAGAACTGATGGAACATCATCCTGTTGAGGGGTTTGATAAAATATAGAATCATTTATGCAAAATTTTCTTGTAATTATTATGTGTTAGTGTTACTAGCATACTCTTTTGGGAAAAGATACAATGTCCCCAGAAAGTGCATCATTAGGATCACCTGTTAACATGATCTCTCTTCTTTTCCTAGTTTTTACTAGCTGTAAAGTGAACTTGCCAGAAGTATTACATATGGATGGTTGTCATATTTTCATTTCACAATTTTAGGAGCAAAAACGGATCAACTGTACTTGTCAGTAATGGTCTATACTTTGCTGAGAAAAGGAAAAAGGATCATGGGTGTAGATTGTAATGGTGCCGTGGAAATACCTCCTTATTAGCATCAAATTTGTTTTAATATGACAGATTTCATTCCAGTATCAGTGGTAAGATTCAAATAATAGCATTATAAATTTGGTATTTCTATACAAAAAGGTTTCCACAAGTTTAATGAAGATCACAGTCACTGGACATCCATGCTCCTTATTCATTCTTGCAAAGAAAATGCATATATTCATACTTCAGAGACTGAGGTGGGGGCAATGCTAAATAGAAAGGAAAAGCTGTGTTATATATTGCTGAGGATCTCCATTTTAGCACACATACAAAACCAGCAAAATCCTACCAACATTTTTTTCCTTTCCTTTGCTCTCTTACATCCTCATCATGGTTTTCACAAAGTCCACTTAATCTTCAGGAGAACAAATGTCACCTGTGAGTCACTTTGCTTGGCTACATTAATGATGCTTTGTATAGCTTTTTGCATATTACAGCCAAGAAGCAGGTTTATTCCACATACAATTGCGATAGAAACGGCATCTTACAAGCAACAATAATGTATAGCAAGAACAATAAAAAAAGAAAAAAAAATAGAAAAAAAAAAAGGAGAAGAAGAAGAAAAAAGTATATGTGGCATTTTCATCCTGAAGTTTAAATGAATAAGCCCCAAAGAAAAGTAATGATGGAGCAAAGAAATACTGTGAGCCAACTCTCTTTTAATGTAGACAAAAAAAAAGGAGGAAGAATAAATCAGTCAGAGCCCACATTCCATTGATATTTCTAAGCTGTACTGAGGACTACTTTGCTCAAGATTCTGCCCAGCAGACAAAGACCCAAGTTAAGGGCACAGCAAAGACAAACTGGCCAAAGGGAACTCCAGGAGGTACTGTGCCTCACTGCTTCTGTTTTACAGACTCAGAGGCAACCTTTTATTCAAGCTATTCAAAAAGCATTAACTCAGAGTCTCACCACTTCGTTTGAAAACTGTGACATCTTCTTAGAAGTGCAAATTCACAAAAAAATCTTCCTTTTGGTGTAAGCTGAACAGTGATTTCATTGAGTAACTGCCAATTTTTCTACTACACATTGTTAAAAGTAACAAAGAAGTATGAGGAGGAAAGGAGAAAAGAAAAGAGTTCATTGAGCTCAGCAAATTGTACAAAGCTGGGTCTAGAGAGTAGTTCATTTAGCCCTTGCAAAAACATTGGATTGCCTCCAAAGCGGAGACTCTACAGACTTTCTTCACAGCAGAGTGTCAATACACCCAGGGAGGTTTGCCTTCCCTGGGAAGAAACGGGCGTTTGTCTACCCACTTTGTACTCCTGTGAAGACTCCTGTTCAGGCTGGTGACTGAGCTGGCACGGGTTATACATTCGGCTGCCCAGTACCACCACAGCTGGAATGGATCCACGAGAGGGATCCACGGTGGGTGTCTATTCACCAGCACCCTCCCACCCCACCCCCAACTTTAAGAAATGGCAGGTACATAGTCTCTGTTTACTGTTAAACAGAACTTTGAGAAAATTAGGAAATTTCAAAGTTTGCTCCCAGAGAAGTGACAACTCATATGGACAAACAAATCCCTTCTGTGTGCATAATGCATAGACTCATTTTTGCTATGCCAAGTAGCACTGCTTTGTTATTTGTTGTGGAAATCTTAATTCTATGTCATAGGAGAACAAGTTGCACACTTATTAAAAAAGGATGTATCTTCAGCTAAGAATTCTTGAGGTTCAGAGAATACCTATAAATTTTGCACACCTAGAATCAGATTTATCTTCCAGACTTGTTTGGAGAAAAACAATGTAGAAAGCATTTAATGGGAGTGTTTCATCTCCAAAGACTATAAATTAAAAACTTAAAAATTAATGAAGAAACAAAGGGAAAAGACCATCTGATCCAGAAGAACTTATGCAGCAATACAGCAACAGTGACTGTGTCCTTGGTTTGGGCTGTACAAATATACAAAAGCTTGTCAAAATCCTGTCCTGTGGAAACATGTAAATTCTACCGCCTTTGCTGCTGGCATCACTAAATCTGAGTTTTACCCACACTGTGTGGCAGCCAGTAAATTTTCTTTTGTTCAGTAAGAAACAGAAGCCACAACCCATTCACTAAGAATAGTGATTTGTATGGACATTATTCAAACGTTCGTCACCATACAGGGATTCTTTTGGTGATGTATTTTCTCTCTGAGAGCATTCTGTACTGCCTCTGGGAATGTACTGAGAATTTTTACATGGTGACTGTCTGTTTTCATGGCAATACTACATGTGGTTCTCCATGTGCACACACCTACTCACTTATGTACTTGCTTTTACCCTCTTAGGCATACCAAGGGGAAAATATACTGCCTTCTCAAAGCTGAATAAACAATGAGAAATCACATAAATATAGATCTATTATTCTCACAGTTTTAAGATTGTTATAATGCATTCTATTTGGAAACTTTGCAACATAAATTAAACTAAATTCATAATTTGGTAATAGATAGAAGGCCATTAAGGGAAGACTATTGACTAGGGTTCATGGATCACATTCTAAGAAACAGGTCCTTTTATTTTAATCAAGTCTAACTTATAATCTTGGCTGCAAAACAATAGAATTAACAGGCAGAATAGGGGCAATTTATGATATTTTAGGGAAGCATCATGCTCTGATTTGAAAATGCACAGAGGTTCAGTAGACTTAATTTTACATTTCATTAAGGTGACTTCCAGATTGGACTTTTAAATTTAATAATCATCTAAACAAATGACTCTTTATTTTCTGCTAAAGTTCTTAATTTCAGTAATCTACTCTGAAGCATAAAACCACTCACACTGATATAGCAAAAAATTGTTTAATCAAAGGTTACATATGATGATAAATTGGAATGGCATTTGTTCTTCTGCCCTTTTAATGCAAGAAAAGTAAGTGACCTTCTAATCAACCTGTCCAAAGACTTCTTCCAGACCTCTCCTTATTTTACAGGATATTACAGTTAAACAAAAATTACAACTACACAGAAAGCAGAAAACAACCATGAACAAAAATCTGAGATTTTAAGACTAAAAGGGTATGGTAAACAACCATACAATGTAGTCATTACCTTACTGACAGTAAAGTAATAAATTGTAGTCATTACCCTACTGGGAGCTAACTATTGAAACAGGTTGGTACCTATGATGAGACATGCAGATTTGGAAAGCATTAGGACTTTCTGTCCAACACAGAGATAGATATACGTGACAATATGGAAAGGGCAGCGTGCACAGGAAACCAGTTCTGGGCACAATGGGAAGAAATCCACCTACCCTCATCATGCCCCTCATGACCACTCGCTCTTGTTGGTCTTTCTTGGGCTGCTGCTTCTATCCTGGTGTCAGAATAACTGGGTGTGTCTGGGGCCACTCCAAAGGTGTGGAGGATCCCCTAGGAAGCACCAAAGTGAGGGTGCAGAAGGGTTGCCCAAAGGCTGAGGGGAGCAAGAAGCAGGGAGGAACGACATGTGCTTTTGGGATTAAAGCCGTTTTCAACATCCCTGTGTACTTCATGAATGATGGAGTAATTTTCTTGCACAGATGACACTGTCATAAATCTTTAGAAATACCATTGGCCTGACACTGACTGTACAGGGGTGAAGAATCAGAATAATCAGTAAAGACAGTAAGCAGTGTTTAGATCCAAGGTTTGAAACACACACTGCCAGTGTGTGCAGCATGTGCAGTGTACACAGGGCCTTTATAGATGCATACTATGTGGTATCCTTAACTCTGAAAGGAAAAACAAAGGGAAGGGGAGACTGAAGCGAAATAAAGACATCCAGAATCAAGGAAACATCTCAACAGCTCTCTCTACTATTCTCTGTCATCAAAGACATGTCTGTAGAACAGTATCAGAGTGTACTCACCATGCTTTTCAACTCACACAGTATTCTTCATCTACAACAACGTGGTAAAACTTCCAAGGAAAGAAAAGAGAATTTACCCAAACACTACAGTCTTAAAGGAATGGGGCAAGTTAAAGCATCCCTCCTAGTAGTAATATGAAAATCTGCTGTTGCAATACCTTGACATACTAGGAATTTAAGTTTTTCTTAAGTGCCCTGCATCTTTAAGTGACCACAACTACAACTCCTTTGCCTTAAAAGTTTCCTGAGAATTGTCTCAGTTTATAAACCTCTATGAATTTCTTCATTGCTGCCAAATATTAATTGAAACAATTAACTGTGAAGAACACGTGGGTGCAAAAATATTAGTACCACATAATTCTTTCTACTTAAGAGGTTCTTACTGGATTATTGCAGAAACGCTCTGGAGTTCTAATTACCTATGGAAGTCCCACAAGGTTACTGCAGAACATGGTAATTAGACAGTTGTAATATAAGGTGTTAGCAGGGGATTGAGGATTTGTGCTAAGAAGCATGGTGCTTTCATGGCTATTTACTGTGCAGAGTAGCAGAATTTAATGGAATTTGGTGGAAATCTCCAATGACAAATGTAGTTAAAAGGTAGGAGAAATATCTTAATAGGGATTCAGCAGCTGGTGAGGGGAGACTAGCTCTACTACACCATGATCTTTATACGAATAATGATTACTCAAGTGTCAAGATATTTATAGAATTTTTTAAAACCCTGATCAAATATTAAATGCAAACTATTTTCAGTATTGTACACAAAAAGTTTCATACAAACAAGAGGCCATTTGACCACTGCTCTATCACTAGTAAAAAAAAAAAAAAAAAATAGGTGACTTTCTGTGGTTGATAGCACACAATAAAAATATGTGGCTGATGTTGTGTGCAGAAGCCTATGACTTCCTAGCTCAAAGGACAAGGTCCCCAGTGACAGAATGGTGTTAAAGCAAAAGCTCAGGACAAGGTTCAAGCTTGGCACCGCAGCAAGACACTTGAACTATTCTGCTGTAACATCCCATTCAGTAGAAGCAATTCAGTATTACTACTTTTCAACTACATCTGAATGTATGAATAAAACAGAGGTAGAATGTTATTTAAAAAAAATGCAGAGGAGAATGTTATTTAATTATACTAAGATAAAGGGTAAATTTGGAATACGTGAAATTGAATTAAGTAGCAGTACTGCAAATTGACACTGATAAACAGGAGAGAAAAATGTGTTCCCTAGTGTTTCTGTTCTCTATGGCCCAGGCATTGTAAACATGACTTTGTAGTTCTGCAGCCATTCACATACACCAGTACTGAGGGAGAAGGGGAATGAGAAAACTTGACACAAAGCTTCAGCCTTTTTCCATCTTTACAGCCCTGTGAAGTGGATATACAACTGTACCGATGGAAATTACTGGACAAAGTGGAACGTAGTGGAGAATCCATCTCTAAACATCTGAACATTTTACATGACAGTTAATATTACTCATTTGCTCATGATGGCTAACATTCATTCAAAAAAGCCAGTTTTCCACAATGCTATAGGAACAGACTTCCACAAGACTGTCTGTACAAAGGTGAAATTCACCTTTCTTAGCAAAGCATACACCAAGGTTAGATCACCTCCATTATAAGAATGGTAATATTGCCATTTAATCTTCTTTATCCTCTACTGTCAGTAAAATACACCTCTCAGCTTTTTAAGTCAGGCTGAATAATAGAAAGTTTACATAATTCTGAAATATATCTAATTTTTTTTTTTTTTTTTAAATTTAAACCCTCCCACATTCCTGTCTAGGTAGAGGCATTTAAAAAGCATATATTCTATAGCTATTATTTCACTTAAGCAAATAACCACAGAGATGCACAGACATGGTAAGCTGCTTTTATCACACATACAAATTCATATAAAAGCAAAAACATAAAAGGAAACTCCAGATAGAATTTTCCCTAATATTTTTCAGCTCCTTTTTTTTAATCACAGCAAATACTTCATGTTACTCTGATTCTGAGTACATGACCTTTTAACATATCATCTTGCCTGCCTCTGTACATCTTTTGATTTGTGACAACAAAATAACAGTTGCTACTTGCATCCGTTCACGATGGTGACTCATCTCTGTGGAAGTTAAATTCTGGCTCCTATGATCCTGGCCCAATTAAAGCAAGTTTATTTTGCCATTTTTAACTCAACATTAATTAAGAGCTTGTTACCTTCTGCAGGTTTTTCTAATGGGATTGCTGTGGATCTGCCAAGATATGAAAAGCCATGTGTGTCTATTTTGCCATGGATTGAGAAGAGATTATTCTCCCCGACAGAATTTAAAAAAAAAAAAAAAAAGCAGAATAGGAGAGAGAGAGATATATTCACCCTCAATGACTATTTCCTTTCAGAAAAGCAAAGGTCTTTCCAAACATTAAAGTGAGGATTTAAAAGCAAAGACAGAAGCTTGTTGGGTTGACATTTCTTACCAAAGGACTTATCCTGAAAAGCTGATCTCTTTTCATTTGGTATAAAAAGAGTGGCCAAAGGAACAAGAAGCTAGAAGGAATGATGAAACTGCATGAAAGTAGGAACCAGGCTGAAAGCATGTGTCTCCTCTAACACTTAAACCCACAACAGAAGGATGGGATGGTTAGAAATTTAATCCTAACAACAAACCTTCCCTGGCCAAGTATCAATTCAGTAAAGTAGGGGTTTTATCCTCTCCAGGGAATAAATATCTCACTTTAAGAAGGTTAGAAAATATTAATATATTCAGTGAAAGTCACTCCTTTAATCCACTCATTATGTGCATGTAAAACTTTCACAGTCTTTTATGGTATCCTCCTCTTAATGGAAGAGACAACACAGTGTATCTCACAGCTTTCCAGTGGATGCTGGGAAGTTTTGTTTATTGACTTATTGCAGTATGTGAAGTGTAAACTGATTTTCTCTTTATTTAGATGTATCCAAAGCTTTCACATTGTGGATACTGACAAGATGTAACTAGCTAGCAGTCTTACTAAGTAACACATTAACACCTTGGGGAAATATCTTTTCATGGTATATACTGGAAGTGCTAATTGGCTTTTATTTCCTAATAACTGTTGAAACTAGTAAGTTTGGAAAAGCTGGTGATTTCAAAGAACTGTAAATTAGACATTAAGACATCTTTCAGACTGTCAAGCCTATATGTGAAAATCTTAAAAAAGTAATTTTTAAGCTTTTGTCCCCTGAAATGAATTAATGAAGTCATCAATAAGTTAATCATAACTGTCCTAGTGCAGGATGTTGAGAATCTACTAACATCATATATGTAATTACTACTATTTTATGTCATCAGGAAAGTAATGCAAGGGCCTTTTCCTGCATCATCAGAATGGCAGTATGGAAAAAAACTTGAGCTGCAGCTAAGACATTTAGGACATTTGACATTATGCCTCAGGAGCTGGACTTTTAAAAAATGATCCGACAGTATCTTCCCTCACTTCTCAGACCACACATTCACATGTCTTTTTTAACACATTAACTAATTATGCAGAGAAGTACAAATTAAAATTATCACAGGTCCTGAAAAAACAAGCAGATGGACAGAGGAAAGGTACCTGGTAAGTATCTACGGGAAAGATGGATTTAAGAATTCACAATGTATTAGACAGCAGAGAATCCACAAAGATAACTGACCTTAAAATGATTTTTTTTCAGTGAGTGCTTGTATGTTTTCAAAATATCACAATCAATTGACCAGGTGTCACAAATCCCTGGGAAACCACTCAATGGGTTCCTGCAATTGAGAGAAATCAGTGCAATGCCACGCCTGACTAATGCAGCATCAAGACAGATCCCTTCTTCAAAAGTTCACAGAATCACAAACTATGCTGTGTTGGAAGGGACCCACAAGGGTCATCGAGTCCAACTCCTTGCCCTGTACAGAAGATTCACACCATGTGCCTGAGAGCATTGTCCAAATGCTTCTTGAACTCTGTCAGGCTGGTGCTGTGACCACTGCCCTAGGGAGCCTTTTCCAGTGCCCAAACACACGCTGGGGGAAGAACATCTTATATATCCAACCTAAACCTCCCCTGACAGAACTTCAGGCCATTCCCTTGGGTCCTGTCACTGGTCACCACAGAGAAGAGATTGGCCTCTCCTCCTCATAAGGAAGTTTTAAAGTGCAATTAGGTCTCCCCTCAGTCTCCTCCAGGCTGAACAGACCAAGTGCCTTCAGCCATTCCTCATACAGCTTCTCCTCAAGGGCCTTCACCATCCTCGTTACCCTCCTTTGGACACTCTCTAATCACTTTATCTCTTACATTGTGTCACCCAAAGCTGTCCCCAGCACTGCAGGTGAGGCCGCCCCAGCTCAGAGCAGAGGGGACAATCCCCTCCCTGGCCCGGCTGGCCATGCTGTGCCTGATGTCCCCAGGACAGGCTTGGCCCTCCTGGCTCCAGGGCACTGCTGGCTCATGTTCAACTTGTCAATGACCAGGATCCCCAGTCCCTTTCTATGGCACTGCTTTCCAGGATCCCATTCCCCAGCCAGTCCGTACATCCAGGGTTTTCCTGTCCCAAGTGCAGAATCCAGCACTTTCCCTTGTTGGACTTCACACGGTTGGTGATTGCCCAGACTCTGATTTGTTGGGGTCTCTCTGCAGGGCCTCCCTGCCTTTAAGGGAGTCAACAGCTCCTCCCAGTTTTGAATCCTCTGTGAACTTGCTCTGTGTCCCTTCCAGTCCTGTGTCCAAGTCATTTGTGAAGATGTTGAAGAGCACAGGGCCGAGGATGGAGCCCTGTGGAACCCCAGTAGTGACAGGTCCCCAGTCTGATGCCACCCCATTCACTGTAGCCCTTTGTGCCTGACCCATGGGCCAGTTGCTCACCCATCCCATGACGTGTTCATCCAGCTGTGTGCTGGACATTTTGTCTGGAAGGATCTTTTGAGAGACAGTATCAAAAACTTTACTGAAATCCAGAAAGATTACATCAACTGGCTTCCCTTTATCATCTAGGTGGGGTACCTTGTCAGAAAAGGAAATCAAATTTGATAAGCAGGACTTTCCTGTTCTTGCCTTAGAGGTGATAAAAGATTTTTTTAAAAAGGCATCAGAAAGAGAAGAATTAAATTTAGGAATGGGAGTTAAAAGAATAGAGAGAAAACAAAGAGAAGGTAAGACTCCCTTACTGCAACCCCCTTTTTCCTTTCCAAAGAAAACCCAACCCAAATCCTAACGTGTACAGATGGCAGAATCTGTGCCAAGAAATAGTGTAAGGGACTTTACTCTCCCACAAGGCCACTGAAAATGGTGACATCAGGAAATATGATTGGGACCCATGCACTTACAGAAAGGGACAGCTTGACCATATTAAACTGGGCTGCATTTCATTCACTCCATAGGTTCTGACTCATTGAAAGGACATTAGCACTGACAAAGCTGACAGCCAACTGTTTCCATATTCAGAGTTTATAACTACAGTGGAGGTGGTAGGTGATAAAAGCAGGGAAGAGGCATAACAAGACCAAAGAACAGCATAAAAGGTAAAGCTGGCCAATGGAGTTAAAAAAAGGCGATGGAAAGCAAATTAGACATTTCATGCTGCCAAAGCAATAAAACAGTGGGACTCTGGAAAAGAAGAGAGAAAACTGGTGAAGTTCAATCAGGAGTGGAGATGAAATGGCCCAGTGAGAATAAAATGAGGCACAGAGCACAGATAAAGAGAGTTACATGGGAGGGAATTAAAGAGTAGAAAGAGTGTCCCTGCACTGAGGACATCAGGAAATCTCAGCTGACTAAAAGTGAACATTATAAGCACAAAGGAGTGGGAGAGAGGAAATGAGGGGAGCAATTAGATGTTTAAACTGAAGAATTGAAAGAACACCTGCCGTTTAAATATTCCAGTAAACCTGAGAGGAAATACTGCAACCGAGCAAGCTGAATTGGCAATATCTGAATGTGCATCTGAAGGATGCCAAGCGGTGAGCCCAAGGGAGTGCAGGATGTGTGTACATTGGCATGATGGCATAACTTCTAAGATAATCTATTCAGTGCTAGATGTACCAGCACACACTCCTTTGAGTTTTCCACTAAGTAACTCTGATTATAAAGTGTATTAAAAAAGCCAAGCAAGGTGCAAATCATGTAAGTGGCACCATACTCCTGTAGAGTGATCAGACACAACAAACATTCTGTAAAAAAAAAAAAAAAAAGCGAGCAATAAAGTAACAGAATTAAGTCCATTTTCAGTTTCTGCTCTGAAGTCTATAGGTCTGATATCACGTCTAATGTGTAAATACAAGTTTTAAAGTCATTTCAGAAGAAAGCTGAAGTACATATGACTAATATTTCATTAATGGTCTACGGTGTTGGCCTGAAACACATAGGCATACAGAACCAAAATACTCCAGAATAATTTTTAACAGCATTTTTTGAAATCAGTATGTCTTTCCCAATGAACAACTCTTTCAGGACTACATATCTCATTGATGCTTCCATCTATCACTAATGTTCTTTCTCCCAGCCAGACCCCTATTCAGAGGTGTCCTACTTCACAATGAAGCCAGACATCCAGATTTCTAACAGGCTTTTTTTACATATGAAGCTATGTTTTAGAGTCATAATAAGTTTTGTAAGCCTTAGCTCCATCCTGGGCACTGTAGCACCATATACAACAGGATCTGTTACATATGTATGCTATTTTATCCTAGAAATGACATCCAAGGTAACAAGAGTCCTTTCCCAGCCACCAAGGACTTTATAAGCATTTTCAGTAACGTAGTTGGTTGCATTATTTGCAGAGAATATTCACCCATTTACAGTGAAGAAATAGACAGATGCCATGCTGACCGCTTCAGAGAGCAGGAAAGCACTATTAGAAATGGGGGTTCTAATAGAGCTATTGTGTCCCATTTCACTTCTAATAACTGTGATCTCTTCGTGTCCTTCAGCAGGGTTTCCAAGATGCTAACCACTCAGAGCTTAATAGGCATATAGATTCTCACTAGCCAGCAAAATTAGATGACAGAATAATTTTCTACCAACTTTTTCTTGTGCTTATATTTATCTCAAATGTAATTCCCACAATATCTAATGGTATTGCAGTTTTGCTTCTGTTTTTCACAGATGTTTAGTGACTCATCCAGTTATCTTTAAGTCTCGCAACCCTACGCATTGTTTGATTCATCTCCCTTCGCATATTTTAGTATCGTTCTCACTGAATCTCTGTCTTTTAAAATGTTTTCTACAGTCTTATAAATTGCATCTTTTTTATCCCCCTTAAGATTTCCTTTAACTGCCTTTTAAAATTCTTGTGGAGATTCAAGCTTACAATAGTAAGGACCAATAAACCTCCCCTTGAGCTAGACTGGCAAACAAATCCTTACTTTAAGTATAAATATATACTATTATATATATATATATACACACACTATAAGCATAGCTTCTAAGTAAAGCAGACACACATGTGAAGAAGTGATGAGCCCTAGTGTCAAATATAATTTATTCCTTAAATGTAGTTTTAGAGGTAAGATAAAAAGAAGGAAGAAAAGTGAATGGCCAAGTAGTACAGAAGAAAAGGTGAATTAATAGGGTGTGCAAAAAATTGGCAGCTATGGGGTAAAACTAGGGAGGTGGCTTGAGAAAACAGCCATTCTACAAAGGGAAGAGACAGTCACAGCAAAACAACAGCTATCTGAAAGTCCCCTTCATTTCCTCAGAGAACACACATTGGCTTGAACACCTCTCCAGTCTTAACCCTGAAGGCCAAATGGTGGAGAGAAGCTTTCTTCAGTGAGGTAATCACACTGAAGCACACAGTTGTGACCCTCTGAATAGAATGAAAAAAGGAGATACTGCCAATTCCATGCCTTCTTCCTGCAGCCAACAATCTTTTTTACTTCTGCAGCTGTTCCTACTGGTTGGAGTCCTCTTCCATCTTTCCTTTATGTTTGCTTATTTATGTTAATATTTATTCTCACCTTCATTCCTCTTCCTATACCTACATGAGTTCTACATTACATTTGAGTTTGGGTTTTTTTTTTGTTTGGTTGGTTTTTTGCTTGTTTTTTAAATAAAATGTGTAATGAGTTAACAAAACAAAAAATGGGGGAAAAAAAAAAGAACAGAATGTTCCGCAGAAGGGGAAAGAATGTAAGAATAAAACATTAAAAAATTCTGCAAAATAGGGGCAGAAATTCTTACCACAACTGACCACTTGCAAAGTACGCATGCTTAACATGATGATGTTAAATGTTTATCATTTCTTAACAGTCAGTGGTTCAGCTCTTCTAACATAACATAAAGAATCATATCCAAATGACTTCATTTGAAGTTGTGAAGAAATACTTTAAAGGAAAATATGACTTCATTAAATGAAATAGTAAAAACAGTACGACAGTTTCTGAGATTTGACTTCTAACCCAAAAGCTATACTTTTCTATATATAATTATGTGCATGTGAGTATGTACACATATATATTCTTTTTGACTATATATGCATACTAGTCCCTCTCATATACAAATATTTATGTTTATATAAAATGCATAACATGATTTTGTAATGGATAAAATAAACAGTGGCAAAACCATGAGGGAGCTATGCAAGTCATCCTAACTGAGCAATATTAAGCCATAAAATGGCATCATTCATCCTGTATTCTATATATATTTTACAAATATATTCCTATAAAAATGTTAAAAAGAGTTTTACAAATTTTATTAGCATTATTTTTCATATCCATCTGCCTGTAGAAACAGGCTCCCCTAGTACTAAGATTCCAACTGTAGAGGGCCCTGAGGGAGAGGAATAGTATAATATTTTTTTAAAACTGCTCAAATTATGCAAAGTGGATTTCCAACATATAAAAAGTGTCATAAGCTTAAAGTCTGCTGTGAGCTAAAAGCATGTGCCAATGGATTCTTCCCTTAGAGCATAAAGTTTCCATTTTCATTCCTTAGATTTGCAAGATATCTCTAATCGGCACCAGTGCTGAACTGTGCCCAGACCTGCTCTTCAACAAATTTAACTTTTAGCACTGCTTGTGCACATTCTGAAAAGACAAAAACATGAAAAGTAAAAAAAAAAAAAAAAATTCCTTTGCAAGTTTTACTAAATACTGTGCAACTTGATATTCTTTAGAGGTCTGGGTTGTAAATAAACTCCACTTAAGCCCTGTTGGGTCAAGAGCAGGAGAGCTGATTAAAGTGGCTATAAATGCACACAACTTGCAAATGATGACATGAATACCTAATACTTTACACAATGTGACACAAAAATACAAAAAGTGACCTTTTCAGGAGTCAGACTGGCTGAGCAGGCACATGAGGAAAATTGCACACAGTGGTCTTCGGGAGCAGCCACACAGGAAGCTTATTGCACAACCTGACTTTAAATTTGCCCTCATACATATAGGCAATCGACACCTATTATAAATAACATAAGCAAAAGCCAGAGTTTTATTTTATACACAGGGAAATGGAAACAATTGTTTTGGCAATAAATTTTGCAACTCTGGCTTTGAAAAAATGAGTTAAGACTGTTAGAGAAGGACAGTTTACGAGTGATGATTATCTGAAAATGCCTGTAAAATCTCATTTCTCCATGGGCAAGAAACAAAAACATTCTAAACCTAATGCACAAAGTTACATTTCTCTAGCCACTTAGAAGAAATAGAGGACTTCTAAAATAAGGGGAAAGCCTCATGTGACAAATTTAAGAACATACAATACGCGCTTAAGAGAATTGTCTTTCAATAACACCTTTTTTAACATGAATAGCTATGGTAATAATTCACCCTTAAAAGCAATCAATTTGATTGTAATAATACTTTACTTTCAGCTGCGATAGTTTTATTATTATATATAGGTATTCAGTATCAGTAGGATGACTAGATTTGAACTACAATGTAAAGCCATTCACTAGGAGATTGAAAAATTCAGAAAAGTTCACTGATTTATATTGAAAGAAAGGTCAGAGAAAGATTTAGTCAACATAGTCAAATGTACTGATAAAGTTAAATAATGTATGTCCCTTAATGAAAAAAATTTAAAAAAAAATAATGCAAAGCTAAATCAAGATGTACTTGTGCATTTGAATTGCATTATCTTCCCAATATAAAATTTTTATCGCAATGAAGTTAAGATTACAAAGTGAAAGTGAAATACATATATGTGTATATATCTGCACACATATAAAACTTGATAGACAAAGATCAGAAACGTAAATCTAGAATAATTTTAGTTACTTTTATAAGCACTCAAAGCATGTTAAGTCAGGACTACTCTTTGCAGGTACAAACCACTGCATTACATTTTGCTTAGATTAGCCCAAATTTCTGGGTGTAAGTCTATGTCTACATGCTGCCAGATCAGCAGTTTGTAAGTGGGAGGCTGAAGCAAGCCAAGATTTCAGTGTTATCTCTTCCAAATTTTTCTGGTGCATTAGCAACCATTTTCTGGCTGCAAACAATACCATACTGTATGTGTCATATTGTTAGTACTAGGCCTTAATTTCAGATGGAAAACTGCCTCTCAAAATAGAGCAGAGAGTGAATTAAAAAAGAACGTCACCGTACCAGAACTGTGAGAAACTAGAAAAGACAGAGGACCATATTTTCAGGTTCCTCGGATATATCACAACATATGGTCTAGAGAACATTTTATATTTAAAACCTCTCCAAAATACTGAATTGTCATTCATAAGAAGACTCTTCTGTGCTTTTAAATTCTGAGGACTAGAATTTAATCTCATTTTGTCTTTATTGTCGGCATAAATCCACATTTTCCAGTAGTACCAAAGATAAAAAATTTATCTCAGAAGTAGCCTTTGTTTTCTGCTCTCTATTGAAATGGCCAGGAAGCTTTCTACATACAAACCCCAACTTTCTGAATTTGGGAGAGTTGTGTTACTGGGATGAATTAAGTGTACAGAATTTCAATGTTATGAATAAAACCAAACAGTTTTCCCCATCCCAGATACTTTTCAATTTCAATATTCAAATGACTACCTTTTTAAACCCTGGGGAAGAAGGATTTTAAACCATGAGTAGTTTAGTTTATATTCTCAAACACCAAGATCTATCCCAAACTCACATTAGTTTCACTGGGAACCGTCCATCAAAACCCTGCCATTTTAAAAATTCCTACTCAGGTAGGATAATAAGTTAAACTTTAGAACACTGTGTACCTATAAAGATTTCTGCTACAAACAAGCTCTCTCAGTTGCTCTCTCTTTGCTGCTTTCAAATATTTTAACCTATGGCATAATATGAATTACATGGTACTTTTAATTATCATAGTTAAAGCAGTAATCATCTTTGAGAAAAATCTTGGTCACACACCAGTCCTGATTTCTGGAATACCAAAATTGCAATTGTAAATCTCCTTACATTCCACATAATATCACTTCAATTATCTTACTTTCCTCTTGATCTGTACAAACCGATTATTAACTGCTTTTGGCTGCTTTGTGAGAGATACAGGAAGTGACCTTAACACACCCATGAAGATCCTGCTAAAGTTAGGAAACTCTCCCAGTGCAACAGGAGCAGAGGCTATCCTGAATTTCATTGTCACAGTCTGTTGAATGACATCACTTATACAGCTTGTATGGCATCTAGAGAACAAACACAGCATAGAGGTCTCCCATTCTAAAGGAACACTCTTCCCTTACCAAATTTTAGTTAATGTCCAGGCTCCAGTATGACTAAAATAAAAGCATGGGTTAAACCATCTTACATTTGCTCTAAGGTTGGACCTTGCTATCTTCACTAAATCCCAATGTTGTGCCGCTTCAGTCTGCAATTAAAGAGTGTGACATCAATCCACTGTGTTATATATTTTCTAGTTCTACAAATGCTGTAAATGCCCACTATTTTGCAAACAAAATTAGAATAATACAATGAACTGGAGGTTGTTTTCTTTAAAGGATTTTATATGTCAAATCTATTATAGAATGCTGCTTAACTGGGACCCAGAATAAAAGCAGTGTAACAAAAGAGGGAAAACACTTTCATGAGCTTCATCCAGTACATGAAATTCACTATTATGCTTTCTGTGCATCCAGATAGTCATACAATGCATGAGGGGTTGAAATTACTTTTGAATACAATGTGTTTTGAAATAAAGTGTTTTTCAGGTTAGGATGTATTTCCATATACATTGCAAAAATGCAAGGAAAATTGGTTTACTTAGAAATAATAAAACAGTTCACTGAATCAGTCCATCTTGATGACACTGATGCTATCTAGCAATGAGGTTGATGTATGAAAATTTCTTTATCCAGAAAAGTATGCAGGTTCATGCATAAACATAAGCATTTGAGTATGAACCAATGAGGTTAAGCATGTGCTAATTATGCATGTTCCTGTGCAGAAGAGCAATATTCCTTTCATTGGTGAAGGACCTAATATAATCAGCAGAAACGTCAGAATTTTCTGAAAGGGGGGAAACAAAGGAGTGAGCTGCAGGTTACCTGCAATAAGAGCAATAAGTAAAAGATGTGGGAGTTTGAAGTTACCCTGGGATGAAACACAGAAACGGGTACAGAATGATGTAAGAACTCTCTGTTAGAATTTCTTCCTCTTATTTATTGTGGAAGACATCCAACTCAGGAGAATAGCTTTGGCCCTTTAGAGGAAGTGTTCAATTATAGGCATAATGTGACTAGTTTGTCCTGAGCTTTTGATGTTTCTGATGGGAAACAGGTTTCATGTAACACCCCCATAAATCCTAATGAAGTCAGGAGGAGATACAGAGGCATGATCAGACTTCCAAATCAATACACTAAGTTTTTTTAACTGAACAATATTTTACATTTGTTTTGATAATGAAAATATTCTAAATGCTGATAGTATTTTGCATTTTTAGCAGTACACCATAATTTACTTTGTAAGAAAATGCAATGTCAAGAAGCTGATTCTTCAGATAATTCCTCTTGAGTATATATTTTATTATGAAAATTCTGCTTATCATTACATAGGGTAAATATATGATTTGTACATCTGCCTCGGTGTATTTTCTGCCAAAAATGATTTCCAAAATTTTAGAAAAATAAAAACTAATTTCTCAAGTGGACTTCCATACCACTTAAAAATGCACAGGAAATACAGAGTCACACCAAGTAAATTCAGGACAGTTAATGATAGTCTATAGAAACTAGTCTATAAATCCTTGATTAAGGAAAAAACCAGAGTAAAAAAGCACAAATTGAGAGTGGAAAGAATGTATTCTAGTAGAATAAATAACTCCCTGTGGACTGGCATACACTGTACAAAACTACTTATTTTAATTCTGACATATATTAGGCATTCAGTTCTCTTGCTACTAACTAGCTATGGCCAAAGTATGCAATTTATTATTCATACCATCATAAGAGAAAACCATCACGTCCAGTGCAAAGATGCTGTGGAGTTTCAGACCTGAAATGTGCTCTAGCTTTTAATAACTGCTGACTAGATTTAGCTTGATTCATTAGTGGCCTCAAAACTCCCTATTCAGACAGTGTGCCATATAGAAATATGGCTGCTTGCACTTTACTGCTCTTCTTATTGAGAATACTAAGAAGATGCCTATGTTAAAGCAGAATGAAGTTTGCAGGCTTTACAGAAATACTAGAGCATTGGATAGAAAAGTCAAACATCCCCACTGTATTAATAACATTTTTGCACTGTCTTAGTTTGGTATTTTGAGATGTGGGGTGTTGTATTTTTTTAAATACATTCTCAAGTATATCAGATCTGCACAGAAAGTCAAAAAATTCACACTACATATACCCCAGAGGCTAGAATTACTTCCTTCCCAAATAAATAATTAGGCAGATTTACAAAATGCACACTATTTTCCCAAGTGAATGGAACGGCTCCAAGCGATTAAATACATAATTAGGTTGTTTTTCTAAAATGCTTATTATTTACCTGAGAGTCTCATTGCAGACTCCTGGTAAATACTGTCTCCCTTCTAGCAGTTATTACCAAAAACGCCTCCATAATTTCCAGCCTTCCTCCAGCAGTGATTTCAACAGAGGATATTACTTGGGGCCATAGATCATGAAAAGCAAAATCTGGCTGTGCCAGGCAGCCCATTTAACTGACAAGCTGAGCTTCCTTTGTACCTGGCACTGCACTCTTTCATTTTCCAAACACAGTAGAAAGCAAACAAAAGGACTTTTTAGTACTTTAGTTCATGTTTTAGCTGGCCAGAAATTCTGCTGAAGGCTGTGCCTATGGGTGCATATGTGCATGCATGGCTACAGAAGAAAAGAGAGAAGAAAGCCCTGAGTTCCTATTAACTGTTTTTTTTACCAGATAAGGATAACAAAGAAAATGTGTTTGTCAAAAAACAAATAATCAAGGCTTTGAGCCCCACAGTCTATTTGACTCCATTGACTCCATTTGAAAGGTTCTCTTTCCCAAGCAGCTGTCTTGGGCCACGTTATCAGAGCATACCAGCCTTCACTTGTAACTACTCCCATCACCTCTCTCCAGGGGACACGCAGCCACAGTGCCAAGCATTCAACACGTGAATGTGAATATTCCTTCTCACCAGGTGGGAAAGAAAAAGGTCAGGAAATAAGACCGAGCTGGTTCTCCTATGCAACCAAGGGACAATACCAAACGCCCTTTTTCTAGTGATCACAGACAAAAAACTGACCCTCAGAAGCGACCCCTTTTCATTACTCCACCTCCAGAGTCAGTTTTCCTTATGCTTTCATCTGCCCAGAGGCCTCACTGCTTTGTGGTCCTTACAGAGACATCAAGAGTGACTGGAATCTCAATTAGAATAAAAGAGGGCAGGAGATAGAAAGGCATGCCAAGGTGAGGGAGAGAAAAGAAAGACAAAAGGAGAAATGAAGAGCAAGAGAAAAAGGTAGAAAAGAATCAGAGGGCGTGCCAGCAATATTTAGGGATCAGCAAATACGGCCACAGAGATGGGCAGACAACAAAGGAAATAGCAGTGAAGGACAGAATAGAAAATATTTTATTTTCCAGAAACCAAAAAAAATAAAAAAAGAAACAATGAAAAGAAATAATGTAGAATCAAGACAGACGTATTCTTGGGGAAAAATAAAGAAAAGGAACAAATAGAGAAAGAAATCAGAACAACTAAGCAAGAGAATTTTAATGGGCATACCTTTGTCACTGTATTTCCCAGTTGTATCATTTGTCTGGTTTTTAACACCTTCAGCCAAGCTATTTACGTTTTAAGCATAGCTTTACACAAATGTTTTACATTTATATAGATATATATGAATTCACAGTCACAACCAAATATCTTTTAAATGGGGGTGAGAATTTCTTCAGCTTTCCAATTCGGTATTAATACAGTAAAACTGTCATGAATATTCTGGTTATTTCTTTTAAAGTCTAACAGTAAAAGATTCTTGAAGGACTGATGTCTCATGCAGTGTTAGCTGCAAAGCTGGAGGAGGAGTAGCTGTGGTGTGCACCAAGTGGCAAGAACTGCACACTTTGCCAGGTCATTGCTTTTATAGCAGTACCTCATTTTTTATGAGGTTTAAAAAGAGACATCTAGGGCAAAGGGGAACAGAGAAGAAAAGAAAACAGGTACTGACTGACAGGCAGATAGTGTACTCGCAGTCACCCACCTGGATGCTGATAGATGGTCTCAGTTTCAAATATAACTCTTTCCTAACATTCTGAAATTTGTTAAAAAGAAATAGATTATAGAATGCATCTTAGTGCTTTAGTCTAGGCCTGCTCAAGGCACCTAAGGCTTAACATTCCACATATTACATAATCTTATGAATGTTGTTGTATTACAACTTATTATTTAATGTTGAAATTTATCCATGAGCATTTGAAGTGAACAAGGTATGCAAAGGCATTGACAGGAAAAGTGTGAATATTCAATTTTAAATTGTTAGTGAAGGACATGACTAGTAAGGATATGTCAAGTTTCACTTCCAAAGGTGTTTCAGAAATGGGAAAGTCTGTAAGAACTTCATTCACCCTTATTAAAGCAATATATAAGTAAAATATATGTTTCACTGTCATTTTCAACTAACTGTATCTCATGTGCCTTTATTTCTACCTTGGCTATGAATCAGACTGGCTTGTGTACTAGGAAAATCCCTTCTTAGAAGGTGTCATTGATTTTGTCCAAAGGGGCTCAACAGAATCACCATACTCTGCAAACTCCAATCTTAGTTTGCTTACAGATATCTATGTGTTGATGTTAAAAAAAAATATTGCAGTAAATATAGGGATATTAAATTTTTCTGGCAAATTCTATTGTCCTATTAGTTTCACTGAAAAAATGAGGCTACATTGGTTTTAAAACTGGAAAATGAAACATAAACATTTCTAACTAGCCCAAATTTATCAGGCATCAAAGCAAAAAAAGCTAACTGTAAGCATCCTAATAACTCCTTTATAAGAGCATATTAAAACCCACCATCTGCTTAAGCACGTATATTTTCTATCTTAAAGAATCTAGACTTATTTCCAAATAAGACTACTCTGTTATCATATGGTGGCAAATTTCTATAATCAACACATAATTGTAGATAATAATTTCCATGCTTATAAGAAGGGAAGGAAACAAGGCTACCAAATGGCAATAGGTGACATGAAGGTTTTTTTAATGTGAAAAAGAATTCCCCATGGGCCAGAATGAGAATATTGTTATTGCATACAGACCTTTCCTCCATCACCAGTTTCATTCACCACTATATTGGACTGTATTTGACCCCGATACACAATCAAAATCTCTTTCCTAAATTACACACCTTATCTCCTTTCCCCATTTATTTGTTGTCTTGAAATACATTTCTGAGGAGATAGAATTTATTGAGAAGCAGTTTGAACCATGTTACTTTTTATAACCCTCACTTGCACCTACATTGTGCAATCATTTGGCACATCTGCTATATCAAGTACAAATCCGATTTAGGAGTTTTAATAAGACCTTGCATCAATAAATTATAACAGATTGGTGATTAGTAGTATTATTTATATGCAATATTTTTGTACCCCTTATAATGCTGATGTCTGCTTCACAGGGATTAATTATTTTCATAATTTTGTCTAAGTAGTAATATAGAAAATGTCAAAAAGAAAATTAGATTTTCACTTCCCAGACACAGAAATTTAATTAAATCCAACTCCTTGTTGAAGGGGAATGTCCTTAGCTGGTTCTATGATATGGCAGCAGCTCTACATGCTGCCATGTGGGAGACCAAGGCTCAGAAAGTGACTCAGGGAATATTAATCACTAGGCTTCAGAGACTAAACACATGCTGAATGTGCCACAGTAGGTCCCAGCAGGTTATTTATGGAGTATATAAGTTAGCAGGCAGCAATGATTTCTTATACAGGCTGCTGCTAGCACAGCCCACCTCAGGGATGGCGTTATACTGAAAGAAACCCTCTGCTTAGATAAAAACGGATCCATTAGGAAATCTCTAATTATCCCAACATGAAAGGTCAGCTTCCCCTCATGCTGCATGAGTGTAAGATAAAGACCTAAAACAAATTCCAGCTGTAAAAATCAACATCTTCAGTCTGTTGGATATTTTTAGGACAAACAGGTGTCTCCAGTCTTTGGAGGAACAGTCCACATATAAACTACTGAACTACTGTCACGAAAAGCTAAATTCCCAGCCTTATGAGAGAAACTGGAAGCATTATTTAGTCATTTCACCTACCCTTGCTCTTTAGATCTTTTTCCTTTCATGCCTTGAATGGTCACCAACACTTCTCTTTAATTCCCGGCCTCTTCGGCCTCTCTCAGTTCCTTCCCTTCATGACTCCTCTTTCCATTATTCCCTGTATTATTATTATTCCTTCCTTCTATTCATCTCAGTTGTTCCCATCTTTCATCTAGAGAATCCTCATGAGCATTAACTGCCTAGGGACTAGAATGGGAGCCCCAAGCAAGACCATTCAGGACTTGGAACACCATCCATGGAACTGAATGCAGTCCTGGTTCAAAGTGAATCTGCAGCCATGAACACAAAAGATTTTTTTCACAAGCTGAACCTTCTTTCTTAAAAAATACATTTTTCTGAAGAAGATAGGCATTAAGGAGATACAGTCAAAATCATTGTACTTGCTATAACAGCACTTACATAAGATGAATTGGAAAATAGCTTGAATTAAAAACCCATCCAAGCTGTTCAGCGTAAAGTTGGTGACTAATGAAACTGTATGACTTGGTTTTAATGTTCATGTATGTGATGATTTTTCTCAATCAGATGGCGATTTAAAAGTGACTTGTCAACCAAATACACACGTCAAGTAATCATTGTAAGGTAAACAAGTCTGGGCAGAAGTGCTTTCAGTCAGAACAAATACCTTTCATTTCCAAAGACAAAGTCACAGCTTTCACTGGCTCCAGCTGAGACAAAAATTCACCTCTGCTTCAGGCAGACACAGAAATGGTGAAAGACAGATAGACCCCTCTGCACACACTTCTGCCACTGCTCCAGTGTGTTTGTTTTATGTTGACACATGCCAGCTCATTTTATACGACAAGAAGTGTGCTTTGAAAGTTTATTTCTAGTTCCTTTTAAAGTCAATTAATTTCTATGCAAGATTTTTTCATTATCTCTTGTCCTTCATTATTGCTAACCAGATTAAGCCTATGTGCACTGTCATCTCTATGCAATTTACAACTGAAATATATTGCAATAGAAGGACTAGTGAGAGATAAGGGAGAAAAACACCTATGGGTAAGACATCTCATGCAGAATTTAATTATGGTCACTCATATTTCTGTAAGGATCACATTGTATGATTTCTCTGTAGCTGTTCCCAGAGAAGAAACCAATGCCTGCTTCAAATATACCATGGGATCAAGCTCTGCTTGTTCTGTAGATTTGGAGGCTGTTTAGATAAGAAGTTGGCAATCTGTAGCCACAGAAACAGCACAAAGACTTGAGGGAACAAACCTCAGATGTCACTGCTTGAACTTCAGTCAACACTGAAAATGGAAATGAAAGAGCTGCTGTGACTTCTAACCATGTCCTTTGAGCTAGTCTCATAAGCTTGTGCTAGTAAAGGAACACAACCACTTGATACACTGTTAGTGAATGTTTATTTTATGACCACAGTGAGAGGAAAATGCAGAAGACCATAAAAAATTCTTTAGGAAACTTCTGCAAATTAAACTAATCTTTGCGAGTAAAAATCTGGTTTATCTATATGTTTTTGGCTCCCTTCTTTGTCAAAGTCTGCTTCTGTGTGCTCAGATACTTCATACCAACAAGAAATTACAAAAAGTTTACAGCTGCCAAGAATTTAACAGCTCCTGAATATTAAACTTAAGGAGCACTTTGCATTAATTCCTAAAGCTGCAAATGTGTGTACTTTCAATCCCTTATATTTTATTCTTCTAATAATCACTCCCATTTCCTGAATTTTATGATTTCCTAAGGTATCTCAAATGTGTTTAAGCAGGGTTATTGGAAAACACAGATTTCAGAAACTGTTGACATATTGAGGCTTCACACCAGGCAGCTCTTATTTCTTATACCAACTGGTTCACTTTAGGCCCCACCAAACTATGCATGCTTCTACATTACATTCTTGAGAAGGTTCTGTTCATAGAACACTGACCTTCACTGTAAATCCCCTTGCATACACACACCTTCTGAAATTTACTGGAGCTTTTGTCTGTAACAGGAAAAATTCAAACACACTATTTGGTGTGCTCAAATCACAGTTTTCCTCCTCCCTTCTACCTGCAAACTTTGCTTAAGCTGTTCATTCCCCCCTTCTCTACAAGGGTACTAGGATTTTTGAAAGATTTTCAGAGATTCATGACTGCATTGACATATTGTTATTATACAAATAGCCTGTAATGTGGATAAAAAATTTAATCTAACCCTAGAAGCTTTCCTTCAGTGGAATGTGGTTCTTGAGGCAATATATTATACTTTAAAGCTTTAGTCCTTTTTATTAGCAGTTCCATACACAAACTGAGGTAATTCTCCTTATTTATTTATATACATATGGTAAAATCAGATTACTTCCAGATACAATAGTGTTTTACAGTCATCAGGAGAGCTGCATCTTTTATCTGGATTCCTTTAAAATACATCATGCATATGATTACTCATAAGAAATAAAGAGATGCAAAGACATTTTTGCAAAGTGCCTAGAGCAGTGTAAAACCTTGCCTTTCCTTGGCGTCACCAACTTTTCTACTACCAAAGAACTGTGGAAGCTTATTTTACACTGGGGACCAAGATTCATAATGCTCTAATGCTATTTTAAAAGTGCAACTGTGTTCATAGGAACATAATGTGTTTAAAAGGGGCAATACATTGTATATTTGTATACAATTCCTTCTTTGAGGTAATGCTATAAGATTATAAGATTCTTTGCCCTGCACAGTAACTAAATAACCATAAATGATCTTTCATGCATATGCAAATCTATCCCTCTAAGCACCTTATTAATTATTTCAAAGATACTTGGAGGTCACCACTCATGGAAATTTCTATGCATGAAGCCTCATTAATACAAGACTCCACACAGAGAGATGGGATAGATTTTTGTTGCTATTTAACAAGGGCAGAGAGTATAATCTGTAACATTTACTTTTTTATTTTAATGACCAATGAAATTCAGCCAGCTCCTATCTGCAAGCCCTTCCTCTGAGCTGATAGAGTGGGTTTGAGTGGTGGGGCTGCTGCCACGCTCCTGTGAACAGCTAATCCTGTCAGTGCACCAGTCACTGTGCTCAGAGCTCTGGTGCTCGGCGCTGGCTGCTCGCAGCTGCAGTCCTGCTGCCTGGCACTCCATTAGCAGCTAACACCAAGGAATTAACGTCGTTCTTCCAAAAATCACAGCAATGACACTTTTTGTTTTGGAACAAAGTGAAGCTATGCCACTATTGAGGTGATATATCATAGCTCATCAGCTGAGATGATAGCTCTCTTTTGAACACACCTTATCTCCTGCTTAATTAGGCCCCATAACAGAAATCAAAGCAAAGCAATAATATAACCACAGAAAATACCTGAATGCAATGACAAAATGCATCCTCTGGCACATCTGTGCCAGGAAGCAAGGAATTAAACCTACTTGAGAAGCCCTGTTTATCTGAAATCCCTAGATCCTTTCCAGCTCAAGTTATCATACACTTGTGATGATAACACTGATCTCGTCTGTCACAGTGACCCTTTGCTGTAGCAGCTGCTGTTTATTTTTATTCTGTTGTGTGTGTGGTGCTTTCACCTCTAGGTTGATCCAATAAAAGATATAAAAAACTTGCTATGTTGGTACATTCCCTTGATAAAAATCGGGAACAGTGAGTCAAATGTTAATGGAAACTGCAGGCTATGTTCATTATGTTATCTCTATTTTTGAAAAACACTAGAATGAACAGAACTAATTGGAAGTGCCAACAATTTAAATACGCTTAATTACAAAATCAAACCCTCCTGTACAGTTCGAGGGTAATATGTGCACATATGCCTTGAAGAAATGTGCTAGTTTTTAAGTAAATCTACTCTTACATGAAAAACATAAAATAACTTTTAAAAAGGTTATCCAAACCTCAAACTTCAAGACCTCATAAACAGTATTTCAGCATTAGTCTGTGGTGTTTAAAAAATACGTGTATTAATGCAGACTCTTGTCTGTGCAACCTGGTCAGCTACCATAACACAAATCTCATCAGAGTGAATATGACTTTGTTTTGTATTCCTTTTAGAAGAAGGCTCAAATGAACCTCTATCCTTCCAATAAAGCTCAGACCTAGCACTTTTTTACTTTGAGTAATGCTCTGTTAGGGATTATCTATAACATTTATCAAACCTACATTACCAGAATAAGAAAGAAAAGTCTTTTCTTGGCATGTCCAATGGTGTTCCCTCCTGTCACGGGGAATTCATTTTAGGCTTCACTGAGGTAATTAGAAAAAGCTGTGTCAAATAGTGCTTTATCATACTCACATGTAAATACAAACTGCAAATTGCAGTAGCAAAATGAATATTGTGAACTGTAGACTGTAAAAATGCCATCTTATGCTATTCAGTAGAAGTACCATGATAAATGGAAAAGACAATCAAGTGATGCTATTGTGAATGTTTCTTAACTGAATTCGTTGATGATGAATGCTGCTTCATCCATAGCTGTGAAGGAGGCTAAAACCCCTTGTATCTAAACAGTAGGAGGGGGTTGGCAACACAAGCATGCCTCCTCCTCACAGGTATGATGAAACTCAGTCTCATGACTTTCTCAAACAACAAAAAATAATCATTACTTCCTAACTCAAGTATAACTTAATACTAGATACAACCAAATAACTTGTATATCAGAAAGTTAGGTTCGGGTAGCTGCAGAAATGAACCAGGGAAGTTACAACAGCCCTGCTTAGATTCTTCATTCTGCAAAGCAGCTTGAAAGAGAATACTTCCAAATGCATTTTTTCTTTTTATTCAAAACTGCTAACATAACAGAGACAGTTGATGGAGGTAGCAGTTAATGAGAGAGAAAAAGTATTGCAATTGCATTACTATTACTACTGCTATTAGAACTACTTTAAGGTACAATATTTTGAAAACAACTTTCTGATTTGGGGAGTTCTGAAACTTTGAGATTAGGAATATTTTAGTCTTCCCATATTTAGCTGTTGTAACACTTGGAGTATAACACAGCTGAGGCTAGATGGGCAGCATCTTCTTTTCCATTCCCTCAGCTGAACCCTATCTCACTTGAACAGCAGAAGTACACCCATCCTTTGTGCACCCTCTACAGTATCCCTTTCTTAAGCCAAACCCATGCATTCCTCACAACTGCAAGACTGAAATCACAACCCTGAGCATTCCAGCACCATCTTCTTGCATATTCTCCTCATCCCATCCCTACTCTGCTTCTACTGTTCAATTCCCATAACGTTCAGCTTCAGCAAACAGAAAAGAGAAAAAGACTGGCTTGCAACTGCCATCAGGGGTAAGAACTCCTGAAAACTTCTTAGTCTCCTCTCTGAGAAAAAAGGACTTCTCAATGGAACAACTGGAGTTGAAGATATATGGAAAAATCCTAATACAAATTTTGTGCAGCATGACTAGCAAAGGGTTGACAGACAGGAGAGGCAGGAGGGTCATTAGTTTGACACATCAGCCTGAACGGGAGGAAGCTCTGTGACACCAGCCATCGCAGCAAGGAGGCCCACATGCGAGGAGAAAGATGAGCTGCTGCTGCACCACTGGCATAACTCATTAAACTAAGGAGCTAACAGAAGAAAATGGAAGAAAATCAATAAAAGAGGGGGAAAAAGGAAGGATTCTACTCAAGCAGCTTATTAATTTGCGTGGGAGCAGAAAATGGATTAACTTCTGGAGAAGCAAGGAAGGAGGCTGAGAGTACAGATTGACCACACAGTACTATGCTAATGTAAAGGTCAAGGAAAGAACACTGGGTATAAAGTTCCTGTTCAGTTTCTCATGACAAGTTTTCCTACACAACTTTAAAAATTATTTTGTGCATGATGACATCAGTGTGTAAATGCAGTAGCAGAGTGACCTGTTTAGGGGGAAGTAAAACAAGACCTGGCAACACAGCACATACACAGCAATTCTAGTGAAATGTGAAGAAACATTGCTTGCTTGCTCTTGAAGCAATTAAAAATAAATAATTTAAAATATTACTTACTACTCTACTTTCAATATCCTCAAGGCATGTTCTCAGATTAAATAGATGCCACTCTCCTAAGAACTTTTGCCAATTTTTCTCCCATCTAGTGGGGTTTGAAACTTATTTATCAGCCATTCAGATAACCAGGCAAACCCATTTTCTATGCAGCTTCTAATATGCTGTAAAATTATTCTCATGCCACAATACAGCACTTGAGACAAACATATATGCTCACATTCTAATTCAGCACCAAAGAAAAAAGAATTCTATGTATAGAATATACTTCTTCATAGCAAGCTTTTGGATAAAATGTGCAGTACACATGCCAGTGTAATTGAATCAATTCTCAAAACAAATCTTCCATATTCCATTTAAATCTTTGTTTATTTAAGTCAAACTTTGTTTCCTACTCAGGTAAAACACATAACTACATTTCATTCAATGAAGTGATAATTAGCAGTAATAACTTCACCAACAGGAAGATTATTTAAAATTCCTGTTGCAGTCCTTTTTTTATTAGTACTTGAAGACAGACCAAGAAAGTTAATAATTTACTTAATTTGAAAGTGGAAATGTGGAGGTCAAGGTGTTTTGGGTTTTTTTAACCAGAGTGTAATGCTATCATCTGCTTGCACTTCATGATTATAGAATACTAATGTGAAGAAAGTAAACATTTGATTTCAAAAGAAATGCCCTTTGGAATCCAGTTAATTCTCCAGTTCACATGCTTAGCAAAAATATTGAAGTGTCAATATTCAAATATTTTCTCCAAGAAATTAAACCACTCCCATGAATGCAGTATAATTTCACTGACATACTCAAAACTAATAGGTGATTTAAAAAATCTTACCTTGAAATCAAAATCACATTAAAAAAAAAACATCATCTGGAACATACCTACACAGGGAAGGGAGTAGCCAAGCTCTGGGTCATGGATGAACTGGCGGTCATTCAGCATGGTCACGCAGTACAAATGGAAGCAGTCCAGGCAGATGACATGGCGATGCACACATTGGAACACAAGCACAGGACTTCTGTTAAAAACAAAATAGTGAGAATGATGAACAAGGACTGGACTGAACCCCACAAAAAGCTTCATTTCAAACTTCTAATTTAATAATAATTTTTAATTCATAGTAAACAGGGTTATTACGTAGGTAAAAATAGAATTTATCCTGGCATATTGCAGCACTTTTAAAAAGAGATGGTTTCTAACATGAATCAGATGTGAGGAAAAATAAACTGAAAACTGAAAGTTGAAACTTTACTGAAAACGGAAATCTAAAGCAAGAAAAGTCCTTTAGTAACAGGTATCCTTTGTAAGAGGTGAGGAAAGATCATATATAGTAAAACATCAAATGGTGATAGGGAGGATAAAATAGGAATGTGACCAGCTAGGAAAGCTAAAGAGTTTTTGAAGACCACCCCGTGCCTTCAGCCTCTTAAGGCAGCCATTTGAACTCTGCACAGAAGGCATTCCCTTAGTAATAAAGAGTAAAGTAATTCAGCTTCTGGTCAGAGGTATGGGGTTCAATTTGGGGGTGAGACACCTAAACTGAAGTGCTGGGTATAAACACCAACCTGTATGGCAAGTGAGAAGTTCCTGCTGTGGTCAATACGCTTGGAGGAGGCAGGAGCTGCTCAGGCTCCAGGTATCTGCAGTGGGGTGAGCTGAATCACCAGCCTGGCTTCATTGCCCCTAAGGGCTGAGTCTCCATGGACCATGCAGGAGTCCAGCCACCCATCCCACATGCAGAGACCTAACTAAATATGGCTATCCCAAGCCTGACAGAATATTGCCATACATTCTTTCTTCTCTTTCAGAACTATTACCAGCCTTAAGTCTCAAAATAGCAAAAATAAAGAGAGATGTGTTAAGTTGAACACATCAGTGAGATTCCCATTCAAATGCTGAATTACTTTACTCCTTTAATTTGCTTGTGAATGAACACAGGCAGAAATTTAACACGCATTTCAATTCTTTTAGTAACTAGGAAGAAAGAGAATTATTTTTTTTTTAAAGTATGAATTTTCACCTATTTATGGTACTCCAGGAGAAAAGTTTTTAAATACAAAATCAAATACAGAAAGACGTTTGATAAAATCATTAGAGTTAGCAGTACTGCTACGTCTTCTCTAAAACCTGCTAGATGACGCTTTGAAAACCTGCTGAAACAGTAAAACACAAAGCCTTCAATGTGGGAGTACAGTTTCAAAATGTAATCAATAATTTCACATACTGTATACAAGCATTTAATCTTCCATGAAAATATGTTTTAGTATTGCACATAGTATAGAATTCATGGCAGTGTGTTAGTATCTCCAAAAATATAATCTCTGTGTTTTAAGGATTTTGTTGAATAAAGCAGCTTAAAACTGAATTAAATAAAACCTCCCCGTTACTAATCCTTATTAGTTGCCCACTTGCTGTTCTGAATGTACCAAATAATAATTTTAAAAAGACAGCTGTAAGGCAAAATGAGAAGCTGATCTCTATGAGTTTATCTGCTCTGGATGGTTGCAAAATCATTATGGAGAAGCAGACGAGCAGTTATCTTGTCCCTAAACTGCAAAGGTCCCTATGGTCACGAGTCAAATGTAACCTTTAGAAAAACACCGCCGATATTTCTTCTTAAATTGCAGATATAATCAAATTTGCCTATAGTTTTAATGAATATCTTGCTTTCGGGGTTAATTGCTCTTTTTTATTACTTCAGTATCTGAATATCTTTACTAGTTTCATGGGAAGCTCTCTGGTTCTAAATTCACACCTCTCTGACCTTCACTTCAAAGACAAAATACATGTGTGTGGCGAGATGCATAACAGAAAGCCCTCAAAAGTGGAGTATCCTAAAAAAGCCAGGCCAGAATTGAAAATGGTTTATTAATATTTTCCACCTAAACTTGCAAAAAATCAATACTAACAGCACTGCATTATGGAAATGACCTACTATGATCAGTTTCGGCTGCAAATTATTTTGTGATAATTGATTTTGCTTCTTACTGTAACAGGATTGTCTAAAATCAAAACTATATTCTCCAGGAGAGGCACAGCCATACATGTACGTATTTAAACTGCATCTTTATTAACATTTAAAATATGCTATCTTTTAACACCATCAGACTCCAAGCAATGTGTACAAGATAGATATAAATCTGGGTTCTGACTGTGTCAGAAAAAACAAGCTAAGCTTTCACAGCTCTTACACTGCCCGCTAATTTTTCAGCCCAGGGTATCTGTGTCATAAGGCTTTGAGAGACTAAATCTCTATGCAATGCAGATTTATCCAAATTCATTTGGCATTGGAACAATCACTGCAGTCTAACATTTGCAGATTTTGTATCAAAAGAATGCAATTCTAGTTTAAAAGGGGCATATAAGTCTTGTTCCTGAGATTGTGAAGATGAAGATACAGCGATTATGTTCCCAATGGCGAGGTGAAGCTAGTGAATTCTCATTTAGGACATCCCCAAGAGTTATTGATAGAAGCCTTGCTTGTACCAAACACAATTTATTTTAGAAAGGAGTATTATGAAAGTAAAAAAAAAAATTGCCACAATGTAACAAGGTCCCTTCCTCAATCTAACACAACAGGCTAGTAATGTAAATCTGATATATATTTTAGAAAGTGTTTCATAGGTTCCATTTACATAATGTGGTTGGCTGAATTAGAGGCTTCATGAGAATAATATATAAGAAAAATGTTTCTCACAGCAAGGGCTAAATTGGTCCTTTTTGTTCACCAATTAGGAATGTAACCACTTTTAAAAATTGAAAATCCAACATTACAATGCATCACTGGAAATTTCCTTAATAAGTAACTCACTCCTGTGCTTGGATTCCTTTTCATTAAAATTTTATCAGCATGCATTGACTTAAATGAAAAAGAAAGAGGAACCTAAATGTTTCTGCTTCATGCTACTACTGTTGGGTAACTGTGTGGCACAACAACAGAACTGATGGAAGTGCTTTCTGGTCCATAAGCCCTTTCCTACTTCCCTCCAGAGCAGCAAGATGCAAATAATTCTCAGATAAACTACCACAGGATACCAGCTAAAGAAAGATACAAAGAATTGATCTTGTTTAGATAAGAAGTACTCTGAGAAATTAATTGTTCTAGTATATCCCAAAAATCTCATGGTGGTTATTAATGTATTGAGATTGAGTCCAATGGCTATGGATTGGAGGGTCTACTTAGCATAAGGAATTATTTGTAGACATAAAAGTGGATGTTATGCCTTATATAAAGTTGATATATCTTTCAATGTCTACAGAAGAAATATATGGGGCAATTTGTCTTTTGCTTGGTCCTTACTCTTCATATTTTGATAAAAGCTAGACTGAATTAAGGTTAACAGCACACCACATATATCAGACCATTATTTTTTGGAAAATGTGTGTAGCCACAGTCTGAAGCACTTTGGGGCAAGGAATACATCTAAGCCTGTAGAAATATGTGGAAATCATGTTGGACAAATCTGTGAAACCCCCTTGAGGTAATTTCTAGGTGACAGTTGGATTTTTCTCACCTCAATCTCAAAATCTTAACCAAGTAATAATAAAAACCTTACCAGATGTCTGTAAGGCTGCCTTGATGGGATTACAGTCAGTGAAGCAAAAATAGCCATGTGGGGTTCATTTCTCTGCAGTAAATAAATATGAATGCACACAGCTATATCAGAGTCTTTAACCCCACCTAAGAGTACTATATTTATCATAAAACACTTCTGTATTTCTAGCAAATTTTTCCACTTTGGCAATCTTCCTGTACTTCAAAAAGCTTACTATATAAGTACTGTGAAATAATTTCATTTATAAATGGATCTCTATGTCATTTCAAAACAGATCTGTGTTATGTTTCAGGTCATTCACCATTCAAGAAAAGGTGAAACATTGAAAAAAAGTGTGTAAGGAAAAAAAAAACAAGGAAAATATAAACTTTACTGACACAGACACTGCAGGCACAGACACTACACTGCTGCTTCATAAGCAATCAAAAGAATTAAACAGAAATATTGTCCTTGAGCAGCAGTCTATCCATTTTGGCTGTATCCTTGTAGCAGAACAAAATTACAATGCCTAAATAAGCCAAATTATTCATCCATCATGTGGCTTCCTCATAGAACTGTATGTAGAAGAATACAGTCTTTTAATTCAAACAAAGCTGGTGTCACTTCTGGCTTTCCTGTCTATCACACACATTCCACAGTCTTATTCAAAACTATTGAAAGAATTGCCTGTTTATGATGTTTTAAGTGTATGATTTTCTTACAATGAAAGGTACTTTCTGATTGAATATGTTATTAAAATCCATTAGGACCATGCTGATATCTCTATAAAATATAAATACAGAAAGTATAGAAAAATTGCCACAGTCATTTGTGGTTTAGAACTTACACGGTCTGGAGGAAAGTAAAGCAGCAAATCCTACATTTTAATGAACAATATGCTTTTATGGCTGAATAGAAACAGTGACCTATCAATTGGAGGCAACCTGTGAGTAACAATGCAGGCACCAAATATTTAGACAAGGGTAGGCATTTGAAATGGGTATCAAGGCCTTACCAGAGAAAAGAAAAAGTACTAAGAAAAGTACTCAGAAAGTAGTATCAATTATATGACTTTGCAGTCAAGAATCCATCTTCCATGGAGTTTTAGGAACAAAAAAAAGTACATCACTACTTTTCCTTTCCTTTCCTAAGGGATGAAAATATATCTTTACTTAGGGTGTGTTAATTAAAAAAACACTATATATAAATACTGTGTTATCAGAAAACTAACCTATTAAATCCCTTAAAACAATAACCACAAATCTCACCCCCTGTTTTTTTGTCTTTGATCACTTCCCACATAATGCATCAAAGATCATGAAATGAAGGTTATGAACACCATGAGACATCACTGTGTGAGCTTAAATTTTCTGGCTGTACTTCTGTATAAAAACGTATTCTGACCCACAGCTGTTAACTTAAAGAGGCATCGGCAAGTGAAATCTGACCTATTTTCTCCTCTATTACATTACATGTTTTCCTCTAAAATGTGCTTTCATGTTTCTTATTTCTACTGGAAAGCAGTGCCAAGAGGCCAGAACCCAGAAACAGTCTGACAGTAATAAACCGGAATAGAAGAGGGAAAAACAGGCACGCTTAAAATTAGTGCACATGATGGCAAGTGATTCTTTCAGCAGTGTTCCTGTTAACTCTGTTGTTAAGGTTTTTTCAGGCTATTGAAATGACACACATTATTGCCTGTAAAATCTCTGATCACTGTGTCAGGCAACAGCATCTGCCACCCGAGGACACGGGCAAGGGAATGCTTTGTTACATGCCCTGGTACGTTCAAATTAGTACCTGGTACAACGTGTGTGCTTTTCCTGCTTGCTCAGACGTGCCTTATATGAGCTCAGTGCTCAGACACAATGACCACCCTTGCCAATAACAGCTGAATCTTATGATATCAAGGAGTAGACTGTGATCAGGCTAGAGGAGAAACTCATCCTTGTAATCTATCAGATTAGCTGTTCACAGTGCTCCTCTGCACAGAAAATAACCAATAAATCAGACATGCTTTGAAAGGAGATCAGTAGAACCTGCTCCTTTTCCTTAATCTGTGCTTGTAAAACCTCACTAATGCTCCACTGGAAAGAAAAGACCTTGGTAATGGAAGCAAGAGATGACAAATGTAAACAAAGGCAGCACCAGCCCATAAACTGCCCTAACCCAAGCCCAGGTTTGCTTGCTGGTCACCCTTGGTAGCTTGCTGAGCTCCTGCTTACTGTGAACAGATTCCTCCACGCTGACTTTTTGGCACACAATGACCTCCCAAACCTATGTCACTTGTACCTTCAGCTTTTGCCACCAAAGGGTGAAAAATGCTTCTTTCACCCTTCCATGGATTTAAGCTGGGTCACCATAAGCTTTCCCCTCCTCTGAGGAAGCACCCAGCCCTTAGCAGCACAGGCAAAACTGCTCATCTCTGACAGTCCACGGCAATCACACTCTCCTGTTAGCCCAAGGAGCCTTCCTTTCACAGGCTCTTAACTCTCTGACTAGAGACACACAGTAAGGAATCAGTATCATTTGTTTTTCAGGCAAAAAAAAAAACCCATCAAGGTAACCAATGAAGTTGGGAGAACAATGGGAAATCACAATAAGAGGAAGAAGGCCTAACTTCACCTGTACAATTTTCGGCACCACACAATCCTTTAGTAACTAACGATGAACAAATGAAAACAGTCAAAATGTCTTTATATCCTAATGGCATTTTAATCTCTTGATTGGTCCCACTGGGCCTATTGAGGTCCTGTTGATCTCTTTCAAGAATTTTAACCTTATTTAGTTACCTTGTTTTAGTTTTAATTTCTACATCTATGCTAGTAAAATTAACATTCTCAGAAAATGTTCTTATGCCACTGGAATGCAGCTTCTGTGCTGTTAAATTGTTAGAATGGGCCCTGACGTGGTTTTTAGGCTTGCCAAACAGCAAAATCCCTAACAGGTCTTGGGCATAGTCCAGGAGTTGCTGTGGGCTGTCTCCAAATGCAACAGCAGTCTGCACATGGACACTCCCATTAAAAATGAAGAGTCCCATAATACAGATTTATGACAACAGAGCTTTAGTCTGGAACTGTTCTCTTATTACCACACCTTACCAAATTATTTTGTTTTCTTATTTTCCATTCCCAAAATCAAACCTTTTGAGATAGCCTGTGAAAATTATATTGTCTATAAACACATTATATAGAAGAATGTTCCTAACATGAAAGACAAGACACAACTCACACAATCATGAGCTCTTTTTGCCTTCTAGGGGATGCTTAAATATCCCTGGAAAGGTACAAGACAAAAAGAATATTGGATATAATTTTAAGGGATGCTATCATATTATACTTTTCATTCCCTGGGACTCCAGGAGGGACTAGAACTTTTGGATAAAGCACATCTCCACTGTGTAAATTTCAGTTATTCCCTTCCAGTTAGCTTTGAAAATACACCCTGGTGCATGAACTTTAGGACTGTATTCCTTAACATACAGAAGAAAAAAAGACTGGAAAACAAGGTAAGGTAGAGAAGAGGGGAAGAGGAGAGAGGAAAGAAAGATGAAAGAGGGAACAGAAGGTAGAAGTGATACATTAAGTGCATTTGCTCTTAGAGAATTATCTTTCACCACCTTAATATTATGTTTTATGCTTTTTCTCATCTTTCTTTTCAAGTAAGGATATTCAATTTATATGTTGATCCCAACAATAACTTGAGGGTGCTTCCCATTAAATGAGTCTTCAGCCTGAACCAAAGATATTATTATTATCTTATAAACAAAAACACCCTAAAGCTATCGTTATAACAAGACGTTTCTTTATAGAAATCTCTTTTCTTAGTTCCTCAATGTCTTTAAAATTTAGAGATAATATTTTACCTTTTCTTCCTCAAGGCAAATACCTTAGCATAAACGCCAAGATGCAGTTAGCTGAGAACACCCTCTACATCAGCACCTCCACTCAAAGGAAAGAACAAGCCTTGGGCTAGCAAGTTTCCCAGAAGGCATTCTGACTGAGCAGACTTTAAGTGTTCAAAGCAGTCAATTGTCTTTAATAATCTGAAGAAAATAGTTTGCAACATCCACCAAAAATTGTACTAGCAGTGAAAGTGGCTTATTTAAGTCATTTTCATATTGTGAATTTCTGTGTCTGACCTTATTATGGCCCCTTGACACAACTGTAGAATTTAAATGCACTCAACTCTATGTTTAAATTTCATTTACCTCCTCCTTCTTCTTCCCTACATGTCAGCTTCCAGTGTATAAAAGAGTAAATGGAATCAACTTTCCAACTAGAAGAAACCAACAAACAACACCACCACACCCTCCCCACAGAAATTAAATTGTAAAACCAAAAAAATTTATTATAAATTTTGGGAAGCGTAATTTCTGAATTTGTAACTGGGACAATTAAAATATGCAGAAAATTCTAAAGATTTATAAGTGTTGAACTCAATTCAAAAGAGGATTCCGGAAGCTAAAATAATTTTAGGTGGCTTTTTTCTATTTAATCTTGGCATCCATTTTCATTAGTTTTATACTGCCTATTTGGAGGCCTGTTGTCTTCTTTCAAGGAATTACAGTATGTATAAGGTTTTAGGTAATGTACTGTTCTTTGTACAGGAGTACTCAGGAAAAATCTTCTCCCCACCTGACCTAACAATCTGTGTCACTCTAAGGAAGACTGACATCAATCTAAATATAACTTTGGATTTCTATAGGAATACCAGATGTTGATACCCAAACAATGCGCAGAGTACAGTGAAAATCAGTAACAAATAGACACATGAGATTTATCCCTCTCCTACACTTACTGCATATTGCAGGAATGGAAGAAAGGGTATTCACAATACTGCTTTATGATATCACCTCTGACAATCTTGTGGAAGCTGTTTCTGATGCTAACAAGAACTGATTTATGACAGAAGACACATTGTAGAAAAAAAAATTGTGCTGGCCATTTCCTCTGTTCTTCAAGCAGAACAGATTTTCAGGTAATGAAATAGTGATATACTATTCATATAAATGTCACAGAACTTATATGAAGACACTTACTGGAAAACGAGTGTGCCTGAAAGGGCACGTATCTCAGGGATCTCACTAAAACTTCACTTTTGTCCAGCTTTCCCTTGTTTTGATAAAGCAGCTTACTTCCCACCTCACACGTAGGACTGACACAGGGTGAGGGAAAAGTTGCAAGGATTTTTGATCGTACCCTCTCCTTCTCCTTACCGAGCACTTGCTTAAAGATAAGGATGCAGCAAGCAAACTCTGCAGTTTTTTCATAGAGGACATAATAGCCACAATTATCAGCCCTAATGAGTAGTTTTGACTCCTCGTGTCTATCTACAGCTTTCTCAGAACACATGGATCATTCCCACAGAGACTGTTCATACTGACTTGTCTGTTAAACACTCTCTCTGCTAGAATTAACCTGGCCTCAGGAGAGAAGACAGGTTATAGGTAGAAATTTGATATATATCCCAGTAATGTCTGTGAAAAAAAAAAAAAAAAAAAGAAAGGTAAATTCAGAAATATTAAAAGGCATTTACTAAGGTAAGTTATCTTCTGTCTTCAACTTCCTTTTGACAACTCCCTGAAAACACCATATAAACTGCTGGGGTCTGGATTATAGTCTAGCTATCAGGAAAAAAAGGAGGAAGAGAACAAGGAAACAGAACGGAAAACAAAGAAACCAATAATTTGACATAATAATAAATAAAACTCCTTTGATACATGAAATAATAACCTGGAGATGCCCTGCAACCAATATGGATATTATCACTACTTCATCATCCACCTATATTTATTCACAGGCTGATCAAACCATAAACGACATACAGAAATCTTTCACTACAGATTGTAGATTTCTTCCATTACCGTGGCAAAGAGAGTATATTTGCACACGGGTTCTAGGAGCTGGCTCAGTCCTAAGAATCTGTACTACACTAAAATGTCTCCAAGGAATACATGTGGACTCTCTGACAGAACCCCTCCTGCCCCTTTTCGTGTTCAGTGACACTTTATTATGCAAAACATACTGACAAAACAAAGAAAGAGAGTATCACTTAATTCAAAATGTATCCCAAAATAACTAACATTTCCCAACACAAGTTTCTGGAACTCTTGCATTTTCTCTGTTTCAAATTATAGCTCAACACCTGAAAAAAATGACAACCCCACCTTGGTATTTACCAATGATCATTGGAAATTAGATCATTCACCAATCCCTATACTCTTAAGTGAAACGTGCAGACTATTGTACTTTCTCTAATCAGTTGAAACATTAGTTATGAAGACTGTACTCCAAGGTATCCTTTTTACCTTTAAGTTTTACATAGAGTTTTTATATTCATAAGTTCATAAAAATTAGTGCTGTTTAAAAGAGGACATTCACCTACTTTGTTTCAGAAAAAATGTCAAGCAGATCAGAATATACGGAAATGACTTGATTAGATTTTGGTTTTTACTTTAGTTGCCATGCAAAAATAACCTCTGAGATTAAGACTGTATGTGGTAAAAAAGAAATAGGTTTTTTTATGTTAGCAATCAAGAGCAAAAGTACATTTGGCAAACTCTAGTCTCTAGATTACGTCAGATAAAATAAGGAAAAAAACTGAACCACAAAAATGCAGATTTTCTTCCTCAAAACCCTTAGAGATGCTTAGAAAAAAGCTAATCTTAAACTAGGGGAGTCTTACTTCTTTATTATGTTTCAAAATACTCTAAAATGCCACATGGCTCCATTCACAGAATAAACTGCAATACTTCCATGGGATATTAAATTCCATATCCTACATTACAAGTCATGTACATGACCCATGTAAAACATTTTTCAATTACACCATTATCGAGTTTACATGTAACAACACTGAGAAAGGAAATGTCAATAGATGTTTGATATTTAATTGTAAAATAATTTTATTAATGTATTTTCTACCATATATATCATACACTATCAAAATTTATTCTCACAAAGACAGAAACTTTTCTGGTAATAATGAAGAGAACCTTGAAGTTCAGTGATGAGAATTGGAGGGCACATAGAAAATGCAGCTGTGCAAATTATGTTAACAAGTAAAGACAGTAAGAGAACAAACTTGTCTGAAATCATACATCCTTCTTTCAGTACCACTTCATGTCTTAGAAATAGTTCATACATAGGATTTATGATTTCTTCAAGAGAAAGGGCACTGTCCTGGGCTCACTATCTTCTAAACAGATAGACACAGCATAGACTTTGATTAGCATAAAAGCAATGACTGAATCTGGTAGGAATTTGGTGTTGCTTCTCTGCAGTTAAAAGAGAAATGCATTGCATTTCTGCAAAAGAACAATTACACCACAGCAATGAAAAACTACACAGAACACTGGCATTTAAGTTTTCAAAACAACTAACAGAAAAGTTAAGGCTTGTCACTTTCCTGGATCTGATTCTGTTTGAATTATAACCAATTGCTAAAATATAATTTACTTTATCTGACCACAATTTGGCCCTACACGTCTTTGAATAACTGCAAAGATATAATTCAATGTGAAAACTAACATCTTATATTGACAAGGGCAGACCAGGTGTTTTAATCACATCTAAAAAATTTAATTGCACAGCAGCTGCATTCAGAAAACATGTTTGCACCTCTACATCTGCTTAATTTTAGATGGAAACATTCTGCTTTAGCATTCATTGGACATCTTTGCATTTTTAAGTGGAGGGTGACAGAAAGTTCATTTCTGAAATAAAACTCACTGAGAAAAGTTTTACCGAAACTTCCTTGTCTATCAAAATGGTATCTTTCAGCCTCCACCCCAAATACTATAATCAATATGTTTCTCATATCCCTTATTCAGGAGTTTGGGGCACTGGTTAAGCCAGTGAATCTCACTGCTGTGCTTTGCCTGATTCAATTTAGAGTTCAGAAAACAGTGCACCAACCAAGTTAGATCAGTAAGTGCAATAAGGCATCATTTTTTAGGACGTTCACAGTGCTATTATTTACACCAAGCTTCCTAGCAGCTACATCTCTGGCTACCCAGGTACTGGAGCAGACTCTGCCTCACTCCTCCTTTGTGGAAACTTCACAAGCTGGAGGCAATGTGCAGACTGAGAAGGAAAAAGAAAAAAAGAAACGACCAAAACAAATATAATCCTTGAAATGACAACTACTAGGAACAGTCAGCAATCCAACTGTATGGATGCAATACAAAGCTGTTACAGAAACTGCCAAACCCTGTGAGCATGATTGATCCCCCAAAGAAGGTTCAGGCCAATTTTTATCTAAACTGATTCGCACATTTCCCATTATATAAGGCACAAATTATGTTTCCCACTCTGTGGAACATTAGCTAGCCTGACAGTGATCTGTTCAGCCATGTGTGATTCATTAGGTGTTCCTTCTGTTTGTGAACACGAGCTGTAGAAGAGAGCAGCCCTTGGAACCCCAGCCCACTTAGGCAAAGTGTGAGAAGTCAATGACATTTCCTTGTCTTGTGGCATCAGAAAGCCGCAGCCCCCGGCGCTGTGAATCACCACACCACACGTGCTCGGCTGAGCTGCAGCAGAGCAGGTTTTATAAATAGTGCCTGCACAGGGCTTCCGTGCACTTGGGCAAAGGACATTTTTATTTGAGGACTGGCCTCACTACAGACAGCCTTGTTACAAGGGGTGAGGTTTATCGGATTAGAAGCATCGCTGTTAGTATTCAGGACACATTTCCAAGTGCATATGACATGTCAGCTGCTTACATATCTTCCAATTCTGCTTCACATATTCCTTTTAAAGTTAAACATGAAGTGACAGAAGTGTAGAAATATCTGTGTCCTGCACTCTGTGAACATAACAGCTGAAAAAACCACCTTGACATGTCAGCTGACAACAGAAAAAATATCCCTGATCTCTGTTGAGGCATTGTGATTCCTAACATCAACTACTTGTAACAGAGAGGAGAATTGAAAATACAGGATCATGAACTTCACAATTAAATGCATATATAAAAAAGCAGGAAGAAATTTGTTTGCATGCCCAAACAAACAGTCAGAGTTTCAGCCTTTGCTTCTCTTTGTGTCTGTACATCTACCTGTTATACTTTACAGAGATATCCCAGAGATCTAAACTTATGGCTAGCTAATTTTTTATTTCAGGTATTTGTAGCTATTTTCTTTTTAAAGATATTTTCCTGCATCTTCCATTGACAGATACAACACTTTCAACAGCTAGTTCTTCAATCATTTGAATAAATGAAGCACTCCCTGCAGCAATGCACTTCCTCCAAAATTAATTCCCTACTACTTCGGTTTTTTCTCTCTGTCCTCCAGATTCCTCCTTCAACATCTCTGTAATTCTATCTTCAGCTCTCATGTTCAAATCAAGGCCAGTTTGATGACCTTGATTTTCTGTGGGGCAAAGATTTTAGTCCAACAAAAGTGGATGACCCTCCCATGAAAGTGATGATATAAGACATTTTTCCTCTTAGTCTGAGTCTGTATTTATTGTACAAATTCCACCTTCTAGGAACGCAGGGGCAACAGGTATAGATTCATTTATGATAAACACAGCACGTTGTACATTGCCAATGGATTTCTTAGCATTATTCACATTTAATTTTACATTCAAGTAACTACTAAGAAAATTTTGACATTCTAGTATTCAATTTTGGAGAAACTATATGATGAAATAAGACCTTTCCTTTACCTAATAGTTGGATGGTGGGGTTGGTTACATTATGTACACGCTTGGCATGGGGTGGGAGTGGGGTAGAATGGAACTGCACCTCTTTAAAAGCCACACATGCCCACACGACCTTCAATATCCTGCACATGCTGTAAATTGCATGGGAGATGTTTCTTATGTACCTTGAAAGGTGAAGAGCTTCAGCAACCTTGTCAAGATTCTTATCTGTACTCAGAGGATGGGGCCTAAATTTAATCTTGCTTAGTTCTGCACTAATCAGAACTGACTACACACTGAGGACAGTGAAACTGTAGTCAGCTGTAAAACCAGTGGGAGATCAAAATTTTCTGGTAAACAAAGTACTCACAACTTTCTCTTACTGTGTTTCTCAGATAATGGGTCAAAAATGGAACAACTGGGAAATTGCAGTAAAAATGTCACATGTTAATGGAACAATCTTAAGAAGGCCAAAATCTTCAGTCAGGTCTTACAGGTAACAACAGTGCACATTTTAAGGAGGAGATGAAAGAAGGCCTATTACAAAAATACTTGCCTTCGAAATGGACAAAGAGGCCACCTGAAAAGTTTGAGAAACTGCTAGCCGTTTTATCCAATTTACTTGTTTTTCTTTTATTATTCACTATAGTTATATGTGTAAGCATCTTATATTCCAAAAGGTCACTATTCTTATCTGTCATGGATACTGCAAAAAAGTCTAGCTGAGATAAAACTAGTGCACCTGTTTCTGGGAAGCAAACCTGCAAACGTCTTCTGATGGTAATATTAATGCTCCACAGCAGCGGTGATACTTAATCACCCTAGAAAGCAACCATGTCAGTGCAATATATACTTGCTAAGTGAAATGTATAAATGTGTAACTTCCTGATCCAAGTGATAGAGGAGCAACAAGAGAAGGTGCTCTGCTGGATTTCATGCTTTTAAAAAATGAGGGGCTTGTTGGGGAAGGTGTAAAGAAGACAGACTGGCTCTTTTCTGTAGTGCTGGTGACAGGACCAGAGGCACAGGGCATAAAAAGAAACACAGGAGCTTCTAGCTGAACGTAAGGAGATACTGTGAATATGACCAAGAACTGACACAGGTTGCCCCCAGCTTGTGGGGTCTCCATCCTGGGAGATATTCCAAAGCCATCTGGAAATGGTGTGAGCAACCTGCTTGAGGTGATCCTGCTTGAGCAGGAGCCTGGAACAGACGACCTCCAGATGTTCCTTTTAACCACAACTGATTTTTCAGTCTGTAATTTTGTGTATGAGATATTACCATACAGTAGAACAAACACAGCTAAAAATTACTATGTTTCATAAAAATAATGCAGAGTTGCACTGTTCATTAATAAAAAGCAAGTAACTGCAACTGAACATTGCAACCCCAAACTGAAGAGTGTGCAACAAAAGGGGTACTGGGCAATGTAATTTTTAAACAGAAGAGAGTTATGAGAGTGGATCATTTTATTTTGGTCATGGTGGGATCACACGTACTAACTTTAGCAAGCACAGTATCCTTTCACTCCCATGAGAAACAAAACTGCTTGCAGGGCTCCTCTGTACCCTTGTTTAATCTGTGACATTGCAATTGGAATTTGTCACTCTAGGAGCTACATCTGATGTTACAGCCCGAAGCGGAGCTCAACCAAAATAAACAATCTGCTCTATTCTGCTTAGACTAATACGACAGTGATGTAAGCCCCAGCACAGTGGAAAATGCATAAATGGGCTGCCACACAGCACATGCACGCATAAAAACAGCAACACAGCTCACAAGTTTTATTACTAATACACATCATGTGTAAGAAGCCTTGCTTGGACTTTGGTTTTGCTATGCAACAGTATTTTTTGTGTGTGTTAATGTGGAAAATATGCTTATTATTTCAAAAGACCCTAGGAACTTTGCGCTGCACAGGGGAAACATATTTTCCTCAAAAAAATAAAATAATTGAGTCAAGAATTTGCTTCATCACAACTTGTGCACAGTTATTAGGGTGGGAGAGCTGAATAGGATTATTTTATCATAAACATCCCACAGTGACTCAATGTGCAATATTTGTCCCAATATATTGTGTTTGAGCACAGTATTTCCCCTTCCTTCTCTGTATTTCTCTCTCTCTGGTATTTGATTTAGGGTCTCCGGAGCTTTGCCAATGCTAGGCTATTTGTTCCAGTTTTACATACAGGCTCATTTATGCAAATAGTCACGTTGAAACCCTAATCTGGTTATTCCTTCTACTCAGGATCACTCGATCAGAAGGAGGATGGAAGGAAAATGCTGTACATAATTCTGTTAAATTCATCAGCCAGAATGGCTGACCTTAAATCTAGAGACTTACAAGCAGTCATTTTTCCTTTTCTCTGTCCCCAAGCTAAGAGAGCCCTGCAAAGGCAACTGACTGAACAGGTCACATTTTTCTATAAAGTTACAAGAGGTTATCTTGTTCAAATAATTTTATTTCAGGAAAAAAAGAGGATGCAGTGGAAAGGAAAGCAACAAGGTCACTTCAATAACATCACAGAGTATTTTGTAACTGCCTTGCTATTTATATATTTTCATCTTGAAAGATGAATTTTCACATAGAGCATTTTTATATAAAAAGGCAAGAAAAAGCAGCAGCAACAACAACAAAGATAATTATGTAAATAAAGTAGCTCATGAAAGTTAAGGGCCTAAGAGCAAAACCCTTCTCTCTCAACATTTATACACAATTTATACGGCCCCAGTGCAAGCTTTCCCGTGTTGTCCTGCCAGTGACCTCAGCCCTCATCTGTAAAATCATTTTCTCAAAGGACATGAGGTTATCTGTTCTGGGTGAGAGCTCAGCTCCTGTGTTCCCTCTCATCAGGGACCTCTACATGAGCCCAGCTAAAGTGTAACAGCCACAATTTAAAACGAATGCTGTGGAAGACGCTTAAAAAGCAGCGGCCACCCGTTGCCATTCTGCAGAGACAGAGGCTTCTCCATCCAGCCAGCGCTGCTCCCCGGCCCTGCCTTGCTGGCAGCCCGAACGGGGAGCTGCCTGTCCCCGCTGTCCCCGCAGCCCCTGGCGCTGCCCAGGCAGGGCCCGCCCGCAGGGCCAGGCAGGGCCCGGCCCGCGCCCGGCACGCCGGGCTGGGCTGGGCTGGGCTGGGCTGGGCTGGGCCGGGCTCCACAGCGCTGCGAGACCAGCAACCTTAGGAACCCTCTGGATTTTTCCAGTTCTTACTTCGCACGGCTTCTTCCACTACATCCTAGTACTAAAGGCATGGCGCTTTGCGTGCGCTTGTTTGTATTCGCGAGCTGTATCCCGGCCTGGATGTGGGTATTTCCCAGAGCCTCCCTTCCCCCCTCAGCGGGCTCCAGACAGCCGAGATGCTCCGCTCTGCCCCTAGATGGGGACACTGTCCGCAAAGCGCTGCGCTGGGATTACAAATTCAATTCTCCCAGCACCAGAAACTAAAATTAAGTACTGACTATTTATTAATCTCTGGCCCATTTATGAACCCCCTCATCCTTCTTACATACTTCTCTGGCCTGGGCTGGCACACGCCAGGGATCACATTAAAGCCTTTAACTCTCTCTCATCCCTTTTCTACACTGCAATAAGAGCTATTTTCCAATCATATAAAACTAGACAGAAAAAGAAGAGCTAACGGCTGCTCGGAGAAAACTCTGGATGCTTCCTAAATTAGCAGCAGCCAGCAAGTGATGTAGGGACAATTTTGTCACGAGAACTGATGTATTTCAACAAGATATAATAATGTTGAAAACACCAAGGGGATGCATGCGTTAATTTTTCTGTTTAACTCATATGGCACATAGTATCTTTCACATTTATTGCCAAGTGAGTTATCTTCTTCATATTAATTTCTATTTTGAGCTTGACACTTCTCAGCTGGTTGCAACTAACTAGCACTGTATTGAAAAGTCAAAGAAAATCCCTAGAGAATATGTTTGGTACCCAAATAAAATAATTTCATTATTTTTTCCATGTGTTTTGCAACATATCAAGAGTGATTTCACAAAGCAGAATGAACAGTAGTGATATAAACAGATCAAACAATTTAGTTTCCATACTTACAGGTACCTTTCCACTTCATTGCATCAGGAACCTGTTCTGTGCTGACCTGCACCTCTTAAAGTCATTTCCACTTACACTTGGAGTGCAACTCACTGTCATATAAATTGGAGATATTTCATATGTACTATGTGCAAGTATAAATGGACAAAAGCATGAAGAAAATAATTCATTCCTCTATGATTACTAGTCTCTGCCAAAGTGATTATTATGGTATTTTTTTCTACTCTAACTTAAGAGATAGATTCTGCAGTTTGTTTCCTAGAATTTCTTCTAGAAAGTCTGTATGTTCAACTTTATGTAAAATGAATTTATAGAAAAGTTGTTGGTACTTCTGTATGAAAGAATGAAATGATTCCATGATAAGTAAAGAAAGGAAAAAAGGAAAGAAAAAATGAAAAGGAATAAAGAGCATGCCTAGTGAAACAAAGCAGACAATCAAATAGAAGTAGACAGAATAATTATAGATGTCTGAATAACACTCCAGATGGCATTTTGGGCATCGCAGTTAATAAGCAGGCTGTTTCAGGGGACCAGCATGTTAGCACATTATTGCAACAACTGGAAACCAGCAGCTGAAGCATGTCTGCCTGATTATCCAGGGAGCAGGCTACATGCAGTAGCTAAACCCAAAAAAATACAGTGCCTGAATGCTTATTGGTATGACAGGTTCAGGAACCCATTTTTCTTAACAGTAATGTGCTTAAAAGAAGTTACCACAGTTAGAACTACCAGTCACTTCATGAGGAAGAGGTTTCAGGCCAGTTAATCTGGCCTAAGTTTGATCATTTAGAAAAGATATCTTTTTGGCATTAATTACCCAACTCTATATATTTAAATTAAAATTTTTATACTTCTGCTCAGATGAAAATCAAGCTGATCCCTACGCTCTTCTTTCTCTGTGCAAGTTAATTTTAGTAAAAGCAAAAATTACAGCTGAAAGGGAGTTTACACTATGATTTCATTTTATTTTTTCACCATTGGAATCTGAAAATGACTTCTTCAGTTGTAACTGTTGGGGTTGAATGTTAAATTGCATGCCAAAATAAGCTTGATATCTTGTCAGTTATCTTCTAAAATGAAATACATCATCTTCAGTACAGCAAAGAGTCCCACTGCTGATATGCAACCCTCAGGAAATGTATTTCAGGGATGGAAGGTCTGATATTTCCATCAAGTAGAAAGACTCTTAGCAACACCCATACCATAGTAAATCCTAAATCTAGTCTAAAATGGCAATTCTGTGAAAACATAATATACAATATTCTCCCAAATGTCAGAAATAATGTGCCTTTTTATTTTCAATTTCAAATCAAGGTTACACCATAGAACTCTTACTGATCCAAAATCAGAGACCAACTCCATGGTTTTCAGAAGCTTCAGCATTTAGTATCTTCATTCTTTTTCTTTGATTCCTGTGTTTAGGTCTGCCCATTAATGACGCCTCAGGTCGCTTGAACAGATCTACACATAAAAATCCTAAGCAAAAATCCCAAAGTAAACAAACAAACCAACCAAACCCTTAACAGTAATCCCTGAGATATTAGCAAAATAAATACAGGTATTTTTAATAATTTCTCTAGCTCATAGCATGGTTTTAACTGCTTGCATTAAAAAAATACAGATCTTGACTGCTCCTGGGTTAGCAAAAAATCCCCTTATAAGTGCTGTATAACAAATTCGTCAATGAAAGCATTTGCAGAGCCCTCCTACCTCCCCAAGGACATTAGATACTTGTTTCTTGTTTCAAAACCAGAAAAAAAAAAAGTTGTGATGGGGGTTTTTTGTTGTTGTTTGTGGTTTTTTTGT
>VZRO01008335.1:102481-194765 GCA_013397915.1 Daphoenositta chrysoptera | reverse complement strand
TCCATGGATAAAGGTCAAATACAGTGTTGTCCAGGGGGGTAGAACCCTTCAAAACAGGCAGGGAAATATTCTCTGCTTTCAGGGCTCCCACAAAGTCTCTCTGCAGGGCCTCTCTGCTTTCAAGGGAATCAACAGCTCCTCCCAATTCAGTATCACTGGCAAACATAGTACACCTTGGAGTAGCTTATCTACATTTCTGCTAAAAGAAAGTAACTACAAAAAAATCTAGAAAGACAGTCATGAAATAAGCACAGGTAGGGTTTTTGCTTGGTAATTTATACTGGATAAGATGTGCATCCTGATTAGACATTTCTGTGGATCGCAAGATCTTGTCTTTTTTCTTCACAGTCCATAGTTTTTACTGGCAGAGGAAAACAAAACAAAAAAATCCAAATCAAAGCAAAATGTAAACTGAAAAGCTAAGAAATGAAATGCAGTTCAGAAAACAGAAAAAGGCATTTGTTCTCAAAATGTAAGTTTACATTACACACTTTAAGCATAATTAATTAAGATGCAAATTCAACAAGGAAAATCAGAGTACTGAATTATATTTATGCCCAGCTTGATTAAGTAAACTTTGTGGAAGAGGTTTTAGCAGTTCTTGGACTAACTCTGAAACACTCCATGGCAGATAAGCCACAAGGGAAAGAAAAGGCATAAGAAGAGCTTGAAAATTTAAAGGCTGCCAAGTTCTCCCTTGTCAGTTCAAGAATTCCCATCCACCCTGTATGTAGAAATCTCCTTGAGCAGCATCTAGACTATGGAAATAAATTATGGAAACGTTAAAGAAATATAAAAGAAGTGTAACAGAAGTTTAGCTTTCCAGCATCAGAGCAATGTCTCACACACTTGTTCTGGAGGAGATGAAAATAAGAAATGGCCCACCTCGGCCACACAGGATTTTAATGAAGTTTGGATCCTAATATGCTTTGGCATTTCTCTGACCTCCTTTATATTATAAGCACCTTGTTCCTCTTCTGTCTTTATCTTATGTATCTCCCTTTACATGCTATTAAAATATTTGACAAAACTTCCAGAGACTTCTGCCATTCTATTATTAATCTCACTATCAGTAATATAGTGAATTAAATTAATTTCCCTTAAAAAATCACAAGACATACACAGAACTTTTCCCAAGAACCCTCCAAGAATGCTCTCAAAATTATCATTCAAATCTTGTCCAGATTATTCTTCTGCTTTTTCTTTCTTCTGTTATTTTTCCTAAATGTCTTTTTTTCCCCTGAGTTCACAACATAATTTCTTGAACAGTTAACAACATACAGCAAAGAGAAGAAAGCAGAGCAAAGGTTGTCCTCATAAAGGGTATTTTCACCCAGACTGCATCCGCAGAAAATTGCCACAATCCTGAAATGGTACATGAAGCCATATCACGGAGTCTTCTTAGGCACAGCAATATGCTATCTGTAGGCCATCTTCAGTGGAAGTCTGAGATTTAATTCAAAAATATTTCTTTGAATGGATTCAGTGATCTTCAACATTAGGGCCACTTAGGAACCACTATCAAAGATGGCTTTTGAGTTCCAGAGTTTTTCAGGATTTTCCAGTATAAATCACTTGCACCAAAATAAATCAAAATGTTTACAACAGAAGGAAGATGGAGCTTCATGGAGCTTCTATTAATTGTCAGCTCATGAAAATGCCACTGTTTTACTAGATGTTCTTATAGAAAAGTGACTACTATTCATTATTTGAATTATAGCCATACCAGAAGACACTGGGAAGAATGATACCTCATTGTGCTGGGCACAATATAAAACAGAGAATGAAAGACAACTCCTAATATAAGATAGATAAAAATCTAAATTAAAAAAAAAGAGGTAAAAAGGTATTGGGAAATAAAATTACTTGTCTGGAACAATAGGCACCTTTTCTACCAACAGATAGAACAACAGATACAGCACATAGGTGGTCAGAATTAGGATGAGTGTCTGATACCTGTGGTTCACTGCATCACAGTGGGAACAGAACAAGTGTCTTTCACAAACAATCTAAATCAAGACATTTATCTCAAACAGAGAAAAATAACCAGAGCCCACAATTACTATGATTGCCATGGTCACAGGCTCAGGGAATGGAACGTCCTTCTTACCTTCTCAGGAAAAATCAAACTGTGAAAAATTTACTCATTTCTTGGAAGGACAGGCAAAAAGAAAAAGCGATTAGGCAGCCACCTTTATCTGTGGAGAGATCTGCACCAATACCATACAGTGATGGTGGATGGAGAAAGATGTTCCCACAGAAGCTTCCATTGAATGGTTGCTGGGACCAGCAACAGGAGAGCAGAATATCACAAACCAGAAGGAAACTGAATTCAGGAATAAACTTCGAATAAAAGTGTTTTGCTGAGGAAAGTAGCATTTACTAAACAGACAACAAGATTAATCATCTGTTAAAGTAAAAAAAAAAAAAAGAAGATTATAGCTTAGGTTACTAATGAATATAGTTTATTAATCTTTTCCCTTGTGTCTTGGGGTGACTTTATGATGTGTATCCCCTATCACCACTCTATGCCCAGAGAATGAATCCTGTGCTTTTCTGTGCCTTTAAGACTGAGGCACAGTAAAACCCCACAGTTCAGTATGATTAGAGGCCTTTTTCGTTTGTGTTCCACATTGAAAACCTTGATTTTGAATAGTTGGGAAGTTGCTCAGGATAAAAGAGCCTGTCGGAATGCAGGTGAAAACTTTTCAATTTTCACAATTATTCTTTGTCTCTCTTTGGGCTCTCAGTCCCTCATTTTCAACATATTCATATCATTGTGTCATCAGGATTTTTGCTAACATAGTGGTGTAGAAAAGTGAGCCTGTAAAATGAAACTGCTAAATCCCAGCTTTATTCTCTAATGACTGCCCATCAAAAATGTTCAAATTACCTGTCAAAGAGAAGATGTTTTTAAATTTCTAGTTCTTCAAGCCATGTGGGAACCCAAAAATCCCAGCACTGCTGCCTTTGATAATCACACGAGTAAGAAAAAATAAGCAATCCAAATGTAGCTGACAATCACAATAATTATGCTAGCAAAGTGCAATAACTTGCTCCCTTATAACAATTATGTGTTTCCCTTATAGAAAAAAAAAAAATCCTACACTTCTCAATAAAAGAAGTAAATAGAAATATGTTACATAGTTACTAGTTATATAAAGTTGTCTTTTTGTCAAAGCATTAAAAGAACTCAAGAATTTGTAACATGTATTTTCATGAAAGGATTGATGTCCCTGCACATAGGCAGAAGCTTCAGGTTTGGAAGAAGTATGTTGAAGTTCCTCTGTCAGAGATATGCTGCACATACACAGAGAGGCCTTTTCTATACAGACAATTAACTAGAACAGATATTGAGGAACAATTACCTCACAATGAAACTCCTTATATAGTTACCCTGTTTGAAGTCACTATTTTAGGCAGATATGCTGCTCCAGAATAATAAATTCTTGTTTAGAAATAAAGCAAGACATGCAGATTGCAACAACTATTATAAGAATAGTTTTTCCATTTAAATCCCTTCTTGCAAATGTCTGTAACATCACTTATCCATGTTTTACTGATAAAGAGCTACATAAATAATATTTCTGTACCTCAAAAAGGAGGGTAATCAAAGAAAGAAAAGTCCCATTTGTGAGTATTTTTTAACTCCCTTAGTAATGAACCCAAAATAAAGGATTTTGAGTAATAAAGTCAATAGTGAAGTAAAGGATATCAGATGTATTATAACTTATGCTGATTACTTAGAACCAGTGGAAACATAAAGAATAAAAACCTCAGCTTTTCGCTCCCTAAAAATAAATCACTGTTTCAAACTGCATAAAATACATTATACTTGATTATATCACTACTCAATTTCAGAATCAAGGACTGAAAACTTCTGGGAGGGTGGGCAATATATAAATATTTGCCAATGGAATTTGCTGTTGTGCAGGGGTGATACTTATGAAAACCTAAAAGAATGTCATCATGACTTGTTTTGTTGAAGCTGTATTCATACCTACTCTTTCTGACAAAAATTTCTATTTATTTATATAAGCATCCTTTCTCAGAGGGCATTTTACTGAATATGACTTTCTGCTCAGAGATAGAAGCTTCCAGGGCTCTGATATCCATAAAGGTAACAAACAGCCTGGTAGCACTGTCAGATGCATCAGAAACCTGACAGGAAGAGGGAAGGGAAAAGGAAGGATTGATTCTTACCAGCTCAGACTTTGAAAGTTTCTAATGCAGATTATTTTTCAATACTATATTTTTACTAAAGCCATACAAAATAGACCAAATACTTTTGCCAACATTTGTCATTCCTCTTTTATGTCTTTCCTCTTTTATGTCTCAACTCCACTTCACTGGTTCCTCTGAATTTCACTCTTTATACATGGCATTAAATTAAAGTTTTACAGGTATTTATGGCTACAGTTCAGGTAACCAAGAATACTGCCAGTTCACAAAAGCAGATAAACATTTTTCTATTTTTCTACTTCTTTTTTGAGGGGATAATTTATGTTTGTTTGTTTTTGAAGTAAAAGCTTCCAAATTACTTCCTCTGGAATATTAATATTCTGGATGGCAATACAGATAATTTTCTAACACTTGTGCATTTCCAGATGAAATTATAGAAAATTAAAAGGAAAGCTGATAACTGGATTACTTACATTACTCAGGTAGTTACAGGATGCCTCTTTCTTTTTTTTTTTTTTTTTCCCCAGAAAAAACAAAACAGAGTCCTGTGCACTGATGGGAATTTCTCTGACCTCCACTGCATATCTGCTCTAGAGTTGAAGCAGTCTGAATGCTTTGAGAGACAGCCCTTAAGTGTGTGTTAACTTAAAAAACACTGTAGGGTATAAAAAAATCCCTAAGGACATGCAATAAACTGCCCTCCATCATGACAGACAGGACAAGTATCCTTCTATGCACCCAATAAAAATTCAGAGAGCACTGTATTTGCATACATGATAAAGACATCCAGTACAGTGCTGAAAATACACTGGAGACCAAGGACTACCCTAATCTTCAAGTTAAATACGTTATATGTTTTACTGGACAGAATTTGGGAGCAGAACTGTAGAAGCTGCTGACATTTTGTCTATATACAAGGCAATAGAGAATTTATTCATAGAAAGAACTCAGCTAGCTTCATCTCTCTTAGATACGTGCAGAAAAACCAATGACCTGGTGTAAGACCACAGTCACCACGCAAACAATTAAATTGTACTTATTACTTTTGCTTTTTTTCAACTTCTTAGCTTTCAAAAAGTAAAGTAATTTGAACATAGTCTAACAATTCCATTGAAATTTTTAATCAAACAAGCCTGAACTTGTTTTTTCTCTTAATCAATATTTCCAATCCATAGCTGCAAAATATAATTAAATAAGAACGTAAGTAATGCATACAGAACAGTACCTGTTGAGGAACAGTGCTCTCTCTTATACTCCACTACATTCATGTTTTGTATAATGATTTTGTCACAGTTGTTTTCTAAATGATACTGTATATGTCATATCAAGAACATGGAGATAATACTAGAGTCTGTATAAATGAAACAAGAACTGGCATAAGGTTAACTTTACTGTTGTTACAGCATAAAGTTGTAAAGACAAGCCAATGACTTTAAACTGTTCACAGTATTTATTATCTGAATGCTGCTGCAAAATGCATTTTTATAGCCTCAGCACTTGGTAGGCATTAAATAGCTGTCAGAAGAGATTTCAAGAGTAACCTTGTTAAGTTTTAACACAGATTTCACAGCACAGCCAGCCTCACCAAAATTGCCTAGCTCAGGTGTAAGTAGCTACACACAGTCTTACATAAGTTAGTGTGTCCTTTCCTGTCTTTACAGGACAGCAACACTGTCTGCCACCCCACATCTCCAGAGGAGACACATCCCCACCTGAGCCTTTGTGCTTCAGCACGCTGAACTCCCCTCTCTGTGCACGTGAAGAAGTGGAGGAGGTCACTGGGGAACTACCAGACCTTGAGTGGTTTAGTTACCACCCTGGATATAAATTGTGCAGGTCCTCACTCCAAGCGAATAAGAAATTATCCATCTGGCTGTTCAACACTCCGGGTCATACCAGCTAAAAGCATTTTGAACATGGACACTAAACCTGGGAAAAAGTCTAGTCCAATTCTTCACTTGAGGAGTAACCTGACACTAAAAAAAAGAGAGAGATACTACATGTATACTTCAGTACTTTCACAACATAAATAGTAGATATGTGCAAACCAGGGGGAAAAAAGAAAATAAAAGAGAGATGAAGAGAGAGAGCGCGCATGTGCACTTCCTCCCCTCTATCTACTGTTATATGTAACAGGCATGGAGGAAAATAGAAATGAATCTGAATTATGAAAATTCCATGTCTACAGCTAATTGGTTTGCAGTTCACTGGAATTCACCATGTCTGCTTTTCATTGACTGTAATTCACCAGTATGAAGGACTCGATCCCGATGATCAATGATGCTTTCAGTGACAAAATGAAAATTCAGAACAATAAGTATCAGAATTACAGGGAAAATAAGCAGACATTCACATTATTTGGTCTTCATCATGCTTTGAGTTTGTAAACATATGGATAAGGCAATCCTGCAGCATCGTCAATCGATTCTCGTAATTACATCGATATATTGAGAACTTAAATGAAAACCATTTCGTCTAATACCAAGATAATATGTTACTGTAAAATACTTGATCTAGCTTCTTTGACAACTCTATATAGCTTAAGCCTAATTTTGAGACGCTAAACACATTGCCCAACAGAATGCTAGGAGAGGAGGACTACTTATGAGCAATAGTTTGGAAATATTTCCTATTAAGGAAAGAATAAGTAGTAAGTTAGAGAAAAGGAGATTGCAGTCGTTAGCACTGGCAATATTTTCAATGTGTCACTGATTTAGAAGGTAAAATAGAAAGGTGCTGACAGATGTTTTCTCTAACGAGGACGAATGAGAGAAAGAACTAGATCTTAATTGGTGTGGAATAGTCTCTTATACAGAGTAAAATATCTGGAATCTAGAAAAGTACCAAATTTTCAATTTATGTGGGTAATAGAATACAGAAAAAAAAAAAAAATCAGCAAAACTCAGGTTCTGTCTTGTGATAAAAGCAGGTCTGGGTAGGTAGAAATTTGAGTGGGCCAGCTGCAGCTCTCAAGACTAGGGACCCAAGCAGACAGTGCCCAGTGGGGTTGTTTATTTTTTAAAATTAATTGAAAAAATAAAGCTACCTTTGTGTAATGCTTCCTTTTTCAAAGTACTGAATCTCCCTACTACAGTTTCCTTAGTGGAACTTTTGACATTTTTGATTTTAACTCCAGTTTTGGGCAAGTCTCCCAGGCTGACTGATTCAGGCATAGGGTGTTGGAGTGGAAGCTCTGTTGGCAAAATTGGTGAGTGGATACCAGGTGAACAATTTGGAAAGAAAAATCGACATTACTTTTGATTCATGTTACATATGAGAAAAAGACAATTTCCAGGTGAGCTCGGGAGGGCACTGTGGCCTTATCCCATGAGAGACTTACCTCATGGGAAAATGAAGAAGCAGGTATAGAAATAATTAGCAAAGAAATAATTACCTCAGTGGTAAAAGTAGAAGATGAGGCAACAAAAGTGGTCAAGAGCAAAATCTTAATGCATGCTAAAATAGAGGAATTAGACAAGAGAATTTTCAAGAACAGCCACTAAAAAAATGAGGAGAGTGACAGCAGAGCTGAGTGAGGGCTCTCATGGGTGCTTAGAGGATAAAGGTGCTGAGGAAGAGAAAAAGGAAGTAGCCTAGAACAAGAAAGCCAGCCAAAAGTCTTCATGAAGTTAGGGTAGACTAAAACACTGACACTGAGCCAGAATAAAAGTAGTTATGTCTGCATTGCAAGGAAATTCTCTGGAGTGGAGAGTGTGGCATCTGTTGAAAACACACAGGGCCACATGGTCTAATCTGTTCTGTACAGGTACTTACACCATGCTCACCACCATAATGCAAATGCCGTCCAGCAGTGCATTAAGCTACATGATTAACATCTGCTAGTAATTGTGCTACTTTCTATCATTCTAAACAGTGAGAGTTAAGGAAGCTCTTAAAAACAGGCCTTTTCAAGGCAGGAAGGCACTTAATGGATAGTCAAGTTAATATACATCCCACTGAGTTCTGTCAAGACTGTAAATCACCATCCTAGGATAGATTTCTATTTATCCAGAGACTGCAGAGTTCGTTGCAGGTAGCATCATGATACAGACCTTGAAAGGCTAAGAGTTACAGGCAATAATTTTCCAAGTAGGCTGCCTACAGTTTACAGAAAAATTTTACAATGAACACATTTAAGGGAAGGATCCCAGTCAAACCCCTGAGGCCTGACTCTTCTTTCATTTACAAGTTGAGCCTTATGTGACAGCCAGTACTTTCAGTACTTTTCCTTATTTTAACCCTGCATGACAAAGAAGTAAGAGGTTTTCAAAATCATGGCTAACTTCTCCCAAATTGTTCAAACTCAAAAACCAATGACAGTGATCCATGTATTTTGAACTATATGAAAGAATATTTCCATGAGATCTAGGACCTAAATATTGCCAACACAAATTTGTCTTATTAATGCCATGCAGATTGGACCATTCTAATGTGAAATATGCCTATATTCTGGGCTGACACTAAAAGGAGGCACTATATGCATTGAGAACTCTAAATATGACAAGAGGCACAGTAATGTCACAAGGGTTGTACCTGTCTTTTTCACTAAATTTCTCAAGGAAATATATCTAGATCACACTCTAATGATATTTCTTTAGAATTGCCACAGACAGATTTATAAAGGTACACCTGGAGATTGACTAACACCCACGATGCCTATTCCAGTGTTTCAAAAACTGATTATAACCATTACATTGGGTTAGAGACTTATATTCCTCCTAAGTTGACATAATTGAAGTGATATTTTGCTTTGACAAGTTTTATTAACTTCTCAAGATTACCATCTAAACAAAAATATTTTCAATAGGTAAGTACTTTCTAAATCCTTCCACTGTATGGCTTCACAGATGGAAAAATGCTTAATTTTAAGTTACAGCACTGACTTCTAAGCCTTCTGATATCTTCACTATCTGATTCAATAACCATGACTTCATTTCTCCTGTTAAAGCACTGGATAACAAGACCTCCCCCTAATATTTAGTTTCAACTTACTAAACACAGCTGAAACCCTGGATCGTTGAATCCCAGACTGTGATAAGTATGCCACTGCTGGTATGTTTACCCACCACTTAACTTTGCAATATATTTTTGAATAGCACCTGAATCAACCAGAAATCCCATGGCTACCAAGTTAGACATTTTTCTGCTTACCATTTACTCCTAAAGATCTGAAATCCCTGTATCATGTCCCAGCTAGCAATCCCTGTATCATTTCCAGCAAGTTAGCACAGAAAACGATTAAGAGAGTGACCATCTAGTCTAAGAGACAGCCACATCATTTATTGAACAGTCACTTAATCACTGTGGCCATTCACTTTCTTTCTATTTATAGTTGTTTTAAGTATTACAAATAATTGAAAGTAACCCTGGCAGTTTTCCTACAAGGTGCCTGCCTACTACATAACACATAATTGTTCCTGTCCATCACAATTCAGAAGACGTTTTTATGATTCAAAGACCATTACATAAGGGTTTTTTGAGCAGCATATTATTTTTCTGATGAGGTGGGTACCACAAAGCCATAGTTCTAAAAGTCTTCTCTCTACTCCCCTCAAAAGGAGACAGAACAGCATCATTATTGTCCTCAGGATCAGTGGAACGTGTGGGTGGCTGCATGGAAACAGTATTATACAGTGTGGGTAATTGCTTAGTCGTGCCTTTCAGTTAACTAAGCTTAGGCTTGTTTTTTTGTCTTGATTAGCCACGCAAGTCAGCTTGAATGTTTCACTTCTGCAAGAAATTTCCCAAGCACCTCAGTCTTCATTTTATTGTCTGAACAGAGAATTGATATTGATAAAGAATCCTTTTTGACAGTACATAACTTCACTACAAAACCTTTTTCTGCTAGTTTTACATCTCAAAGAGAAGGAAAACCCCATAACACTAATAGTGTGTACACTGGTCTTTATAATAAATTTATTGTTGCAAACTAACTGCAGGCCAAACTCTTCAAGAAAGAAAAAATTCTTATAAAGCTTATATACATAAAGAAAAATCAAAAGATTTAAATGTGCTCTTTTCCATGGGATGACTCTAGCATTTTTGGCACAGTACATCCTAATACACCAGGGGAAAAAAAGTGAAAATAAAAAAATTGGTTTTCCAAAATAAAAACTATTTCCAGAATTAAAATCTAGCTCTATTTCCCTCAGCTGTCACCTGTGATAAGGAAAAGAAAGACTGAAGCTCTTTTTCTTTTCTCCTGACAGCTGCTATGCCACAACAGGCTAGCTATCCTGCTGTGGGCTGACACCTCTTTGTCAAGCAGGTTGTTTCCTAATGCTGCAAAGACTGAAGGACTAGCTGAAATGGCAACACAGCCATGATGATGACTGAGGATAGGATTTTCAAAATGTTCAAGTAATTTGTGATCACAGATCCCATTGACATGCTTTCAAGAACAAACAAACAAATCTACCTTCAAAAATTCATTATAAGATCATCTCTAGCTTAGAGTGAATAGAGTGTAAGGAAGAACACAGATGAGAAGATGGGGTGGAGATTTGTAACTGGGAAATGAAAACTCTTTCCTGGTTTTTATTTCTTGCATCCTTTTATTTTTTAAAGAAAAGTAGTTTAGGCAAGTCCTTGTTATAGATGGGCTAGTCTCTAAACACTCTTTAAAAAGACATTTCATTTTGTAGAACTCATAAAAAGATTTAGGAATTATTTTTAAAATCCTGGAAGTTTGGGTTATGAGTGATGATAGACATCTTTCTTAGGAATATCCTACATTTGATTTCCAAGATCAAACCATACCGAGTGCAAGAAATAAAACTGTGGAGAGGGGACTTGCTTCCACAGCGTGCAGGATGCTTCAGTCCTGCTCTTCCAGCCATAGATTAAAGAAGCTGTAAGACTTTTCAGAAGAATGCCAGGAGGCCGAGCACCACAGACAGCTGAGAACTTCTGGACAGTTCAGCACTTCAGATACATCCAGGCCATATCTCCTCTGATGGTAGCTTGGCAAGGTGGGGCTAAAAAGGACCATCAGCTGTAGGTTGCCCTTACATGAAAGAAGAAACTGAAAAGTCTAGTTAGACTTGGGCACACATTTAATGCTACTGAGGCAACAAATGCAAATGGCAGAACATTATGTCAACTGGTATTCAGGATAACTTGTACAATTTTCCTTGCAGAAAACCTTGAAAGTGCTTGCTGTGCTGGTTTGTGCCTTCCTCTGGAATGTCAAATGCACTAGAGAGCACAGAAAAAGGTCAGAAAGAGTTTGGGGCAAAAGTACTGAAGGTTTAATCCTGCTCTGCTAAAAGATATAGTACGCCCTGTGCAGTTCAACATGCCAGTCTGTATTTCTCGCCCCTGTGCAAACAGCAAAACTTAACCATGTCTCAATTTATGACTGTGTGATAGCCAGCTTCAGTTGCTGTCAGTCATGCATCCCCTAAGGAAATTAATCATAATCACAATTTTGCACTATGACTCTGCAAAGACTTTGCCATTAAAAAGCTTGATTATCCTTGTTAGTAAGGTTTTTAAACTTTTACATACAACAGCTTGTTCTCAAAGCTTGGTATTGGGAAACACTTGTTAAGGATAACTAAGCAACATGCTAACTTAGACTCTTTTTCTTTCTTCTGCTAAAATAGCTTATTTATTCTCATTAATTAATGTGAGAAGCCATTGCAGCTGCCACAAAGATATTATTATATATATTTTTAATAGAGGGAAAAGCTCTGAGTCATCTTGACATGAAAAAAGAATTTTTCTATTTAGATGTCAATGCTATGCAACCAGTTTTGAGACCTCCTTTTTTACTGTTTGGCATTTTGGATGAAGTGATGTGGAAAGGGTAAACTGATTTATATCCTAAGGGGGCATTACTAGTATATAGCTCAGACCAAGCTACTGCCAGAAAAGTAAGGTTAAGAGAAAAAAAAGTCAGAGAGCTGATGCACTACCTCAAGTACAAGGGAAGAGCCATGTGGCCATCTCAGCTGCAGTCTAAGGCCGAGCAGTGTGAGGATGCTGCAGACCCGGGGTGCGGACAGACCGCAGCAAAGCGGCACTGGGTGAAGCAAACTCCAAAATCAGAGCGGCACAAAAACACCCCTGGGCCCTCAGCCCACAAATAAGATACAAAAGGAATTGTTTGTTATTCCTTGTTTCCAACAAGTACGGAGCTTTTCTTTTCAGACCTCAGAGCCAACAGAGAGCAAGGAAGATCAGCCTCAGATTTTTCTAGTGATATAATACAAACTAGGCTTGAGGAGGCGAAAAACAGGTACACTGATCCAAACAAGAGAGATAGCAAGGCAGTCCAGTCAAGCCCCATGCTGGAGAGAAAGTAAATTTAAATATCCTTTCCTTGATGGTGCATGCTTGTTGCTATTATATTTCTTAATCTATGGAGATAGTCAGACACAAAATGCCAGAATGATGAACCTGAGGGAGTTATATGGAAAATGTGAAGGAAGTATCTGTATGCCGCCTTTAAACCTGTGATCTTGTGTGGAGACATTTTACACTTAAGTGAAACTGTCCCTGATCAGAATTTCCTGCAATACCTTAGGGGAGGAAAAAATACATACAAAACCCCTTCAACAAATGTTTCTGAATACAAAGGTCAGAGAACAACGAAACTGTTTTCAAGATTACACTATCAGGAAAGATTCCCAGAGTGAGTGAAGCATCAATAAAAATAAAAGAGTCCTGAGAACAGAAGCTGAAAATGGTTTGCTTGCAATTATTCCATTTATTTTTGTGATGTGCCTTTCTCTTGACACATTTATCCCAAAAAGATACTCAATTTTCATGGCAGAAATATCACATAAAGAATATGGAATCCTCTTCTAATGAAAACTACAGAAGCACATGCTAAAAATACCAAAAATAATTATCTGATGCTCAAAACACTGAATCTTTACTTCCCTGGTTATCTCTGCTATTCAATGATCAAACAGCAGAAGGACTAAGATACACTATTTTGAACAAATAGTGCAATTAATTACCTAACCAATGGAAGGGGGGGAATCTATTAAGAATTCACTAATGTATGACATTTATCATTTTAATAAGGAGGTCTATTATTTTGCACTCTGTACAATTGTCTTCATGAAAAATTCTGAAATATACAAATACATATTCATGCCTTTGTCTTGAAAACATGTTTGTACAAATGTCATATGAACATGGGCAATCATTTATGTTACTATTCAAATAATTTAGTGCAAATATACACTCATTTAGAATGTCTATCTATATATGCAGATCAGGTAATTCTGTGACCTTTTTCCATATTTAATGACCCAATTTGCTCAACAAAATATTCGTTTTTTAATTTCTAGTAGAAACAGATCATAGATAATACTTCATAATTTAGCCACTTCAGCCTAAACTTAATAGAGCAAACCTGAGCACCCACAAATTATTTCAAGCACAAGACAAGAGCTTTAACCAAAAAAAATGCTACTGACACTGTGATGCTTTGGCAGCAAGTTGCTAGACCAGGAAAGCATAACCTAGAAAGTGTCTAATCTAAAAAGGTGTTGGTCTCAACTTTTCTCTCACAGTCACATCCAGAATTTTAAAGAAATAAACTCCCAGCATTTTACTAATACTGCATATTAAGATGAGTATTTTGTCGCTTCTGCAGATTTTTAAACAATGATAAGACATCACAGAAGAAGAGAGTTGCCTGGACTAATAAACAATGACTGTTTATAATGACAATAAACTGACAATAAACATTGACTGTTTTTCACTGTTGTCAACTATGAAAACCAATTTTTTTTTTTTTTTTTTCCCAGAAATCAGTTGATGATTTTGAATGTCCTGGTCATGGTAGGGCTCAAATAATCCCTTTTCATGGATTTTGAGGACTGAATTCATTGCTTTCCTTGTACAAAATGAGTTTCTAGAATTTTCTGAGGATGCTCATGTCAGTCCCTTTACCAGCCCTACATTTTCAAACATAAACTGCATACAGGGAAAAAATAGAGCTGCTCTATAAGAAACTGATCCTTCTGTACTTAGTAGTACCAAAGAGATTTGTTAGTGGTTTGTAATATTATTACATGAAACACTATAAGGTTTCTTCTTTTTCCTCATTATTCACAAATCTCAATGAATACCTGGCTGCTGAAAAACAATGTGAGGATGCAACATTATTTGTGGTCTCTGCACTCCACTGAAAAGCAGCTGCATAGTCCATTCTTCCAACTAACACAGAAAATGCTGCCAAATACGTTACAGAGCATCTTGTCAAGACTGAAGCATATTGCTGAAGACTAGCTGGTAAAACTAGATTTCAGGGAAATGGATGCGATACCAGCAGAGTGACAGAAGCTGTAAGGGTTAATGTCAAGTTTATACGTGGCCCTTTTTCTGAGATTTTTCCTACTTTTTACTCAAATTTGAAATTTGGGAGTACTCTGTCTCTTGCTGCTACTAGAGAATCAAACTTTTAGGGTGTTGCTGCAGGATTTTTCATAGCTGCATGACCAGAAGAATGAAACCACCCTTTTGTTTCCATCTATTTGCGTTGAATTCCCATTCCTCTCCAGTGAGATATCCTAGCCATAAATTTATATATTCCTTCAGTTATAACACCATACTTGCTTTAGGTGCCTTTAGGATGCAACATCAGGTACACCCTGAATGATAAATGACTTCCATTAATGAACACCGGATGGCAAATATGACTTACTATTTGCATTACAGTTGTGCCTAATAATTTGCACTAACACCAAGGCTCAGTTTTTCTAGGTAGTGAAGAAAAACATTCTTCCTCCAAAACCTATATAATATAAAAAATGGCTAAAAAAATAGATTAACTTTGGGACATGACATTGTTTATATGATAACATGCAGAAGGGCAATATAAAGAAGCATTTTGCACCAGTCTTGTTCTCTTGTCTTGTAAGCAATATTTCATCCAATGGATTAAGCTGCATTGCTGTGAACAATTCTCCTGATGCAGATTGCAATGTATGATTAATTTTGCAGAAGCCATTTACAAATACTACCCTAAATCTTATAAAGCAGGGACTGCAAGGTAATTAGTCCGATCTGATTCTTCTTTGAAAGCGTACAGGGTCTGTATTTAACAGATTGTGAATTTCATCAATGATTTGTGGAACATGATGATCATATCTAGAATTTGAAACCACTTAAAGACAGAAAATGAAAGTAGAATATAAATTATCCATCATCAGAGCCACATTATAGAGACAAAAAATATTTAGAAAGGAACTGATGATGCATGAGATTCACACTGATTTAGCCTATAACAGGCTGGCATGCTTTATTTTATGGCATAATATAATCACAGTGGCACTATTTTATTGTTCAACTCTTTCATATCCTGTAAATGGCATTGGATAAGTCTATAAATAATAATGTAGTAGCTAATTGGGCCACAGACTTTTTTTTTCTCCTTCCTTAATGCATTCTATGCTATAAAAACGGAGTGAGGCTGGTAACACTAGGAAAAATAAGCACAATTACCCTTCCCTTTGTGTAATTGCACATTTGAATATCTGATTGAGTGAGTGGGTGTTATACTTTACTACCACAAGTTCAGGAAAGACAGATCAATTGAAGAAAGTCAAAATGAACGGTAGAAAATTCTTAATATCCCACTACAGCATTTTGCATTTCATACCTATAAAGAGACTTACAAATGATTTAGTGGGACAGTTCTCCTTTATCCTTGCTGTCCTCTATTCAGACAAGCAACTTATGTGCTCAACTACTGAGGAAGGATGAGAAAAAATATATCAATACAGTTAAGCAAAATTTGCAATATATTTTTAAAGCATAATAGTATAAAAATACATATGATAAATCTCTCAGAGTCTTCTAGGACAGAAACTAAAACCTAATGACAGACTGTATTAGCTGGCACTCCTTTTTTTCTAGCCCCATGTCAAGAAGAAAGGCAGCTTTTCAGAAGGCATAAGATTAGGTACCGAGGCAGTTAGACCAAGTGGTATGTCCCTTTTAAGAAAAATACTACCAGGTTGAATATATGTGGACTGCTGAAGTAGTCTGAGAGGGATTCTCAAACTAAATACTCAGCATATTATTTAACCAAACTTTCCCTCATGCTCTAGCCATGATTTTCTGAATGAGAAGACAGAAAACTCAACTCATCAATAGGTTTATGCAGCCCTATAGGTTTATATGGGCATAGATGTGGAAACTATATGGTGACCATGACATCACTCTCATGAACTTTACCCTTGGCTTCTGTGGTTTGGTTTTTTACATCATTTTATTCTAACTACCAATGATGGGTAAGTAATCTTTTGGTGGATGCCATTAACACGCTAAAAACCCTCAATTTTTTCTTTTTATATTCTTATATATATTTCTTTATATATCTTTTTTTTTGCAGTCAGGCAAAGAAAGAAGCTTAGCATCCTCTGTGATCTTGTTAAGGTTATGAATCTCCAAGGATACAACAGTAAAAACAGAATCCTAGGACACAGCCACAATCAGAGGAAGCCAGCAAGCTATCCAAACAACCCAGCAACAGTGCTTACTTGGTCTCATTCAGGATGGAATCTCAACATTCATTCTTTCAACTCTAACTCCTGCGGTTTATTTTCATTCATTGAAAATAAATTATATGGTCTTTTTTTTCTGTTTTGCTTTTTATTTAGCCCTGAGGTCACATGCTGCTACCACATAGCCATGGTACCTGTCTAGTATGTCATAAATTTTAAAAATTGACTAAAGTTGTACTAACTTACTGCCAGAAAATACTGCCTGTTTGATTCACAATTTAGTCTGGGTACCTTAGAAATTAGGTCTTTTCTTGATAGCGTGCTCAACAACAGTCTCACAAGCAATATGGCAAAACACAGTCCATGCAAAATTTCTATCATGATATGTATTTACTGAGTAATTATCAGTATCAGTCCTTGAATCTTCATCTATCCAAAGTTTGCAACATCCTGTAGGACTGACTAGAGAACATACCTTTCACCTCTAGCGCTAGTCTTGGAAAGATAACAAAGACAGGATCAGACTTGAAGAGATATCCCACAAATGAACCAGTAAAAGGAAAAAAAAAGGCAGAATAAGTTATTAGGCTGGACTAAGGCATAAATAAAAAAATTGAATCCATCCTTACATAACTACAAACTAACCACAAATTATACAGAGCAAGAGAGCAAGTTGAGACATACTTCAACACGGCATGTATGTGACATATGTAATACAACAAGGGAATTATTGTGCTCTATCCACTGCTGAAGAAAACTCTGCCTAGTTTCGAGTATCCCAGTTTAAGGAAAATATGGCTAAATGAATTTTTCAAAGGAAAACAACAGAGCATTAAGTCTTTTGGTAAACATGAGTTATACAGAAAGACTGAAGGGATTAACTTTGTTCAAATTAGAAAAGAGATAAAGGGGATATCATGGAGGGTTTCCAGTAGGCAAACAGTCAGAAGAACACAGTGACCATCTGCTGTTAATGTCCAAAGGCAGAAAGACTTAAAAACATCAGCTTGCCTACCAGAGCAGAAGACACAAAACATCCTTTTTCATAGTAAAGAACAGATATTCCATGGAACAGTCTACTTGGAAGAGACAGTATCCCCATCCTCAGAGGTTTTTAGGAACAAGGTAGACAAATATCAGTCTAGATTAATTTCAGCATATTTGATCCTGCCATGGATGATAGGTTTCATTAAGTGGCCTCGTGAGGTCTATCGACTTCTGCATTTCCATGACAGTCTTCTTTCTGACTTTTCTTAATCAAATGAAGTCTTAAGCTTTTGAGTTCTTCATCTCCCTGCAGACTCACACAGGTTTTACTCTATTTTTCCCTTTCTAACAGTAATGTGCTAAAAGTCCCCTGTGCTTACTACAAGTTAAACAGCTTTGGCAATCTCAAGTAATTTGAGCATTGAACTAGTTCTCTCTATAATAGTGCCAGTAAATAACCTGGTTGTTGGGAAACATAAAATAAACCAATGCATCTATTATTAAGGACAAATAGGTAATTCACCAAAACTGAATGATTATAAACAAACCCATAAATTCTACACCAATGGAGGGAAATTTCTGTATTGTTTGACCTTGAAATCCTGTTCCAGAAACTTGAAATTTTGGCTCCTGAAAACTGGCCTTTTAAAAATGATGACATAACATTATATGAAACTGCCTGTGAAGAGATCCTTCTCATGGTTATTTAATATTTTTTAATATTATTCCAATCAATTTACAAAGTATGCCTCTTTTTCACATGAACTTGCCAAACTGGATAGCAATGCAATTTAGAGGTAAACACATGACTACTAGTTGAATAGAAATTGAGCTGGAAGATATTTTTTAGTTAAAGATTGTTATATCATCCTTCTTTTGTTCTTCTGTCATCCAGAGGTCTTCATTATACGAATAGAATATTTTGTGTACCATAAACAGTTTACAACATTAACTGGAAGTGAAAACTTTAGCAACTAAAGAAGAAGCACTGAAATTACTTTTTCAAAGCTAATCTCAATAATTTTCTCCAATCTAACTAAGAATACTAAAAAAATTTTACTAACACATGGGACTTGTGGCTACACTTAAAAAAAATACAGAATATATGGTAGGAATAGAGCTGGTCTGATACCATTAACACACAACCCCTGTAACTCTACCAAATTTGACCATGAAAACTTTTACAAGGATAAATGGAACCAAACCAAATACATGAGGAATAACACCAAGAAGCAGTGATAATAGCAGAAGCTTACCTAATTTTTTTATCTATAAATTTGGTTTGGATTAAGTTTATAATCAGCATATTTTAATTCTGTTTGCTCAGGCTTTGGCAACTTTTCAACAGTTTGTTAAAACAGAGAAATCTGTGTCTGTAACACTTTGATACTAAAATATAAATGGAGAAGAGACAATACTTTTTAATGATATTAAACTAGGATGATTTGAGGACATTATCAAAGATGTGTATAACATTGAATATGTAATCAAAATGATTTAATTTTCTCTTTACTTGTGAAGTTTAATAAGAATATCAACATGATTAAAGGACTGACTCAAAACTCCACTTTTAGCAATACAAATACTTTAAACTTTGCTCAACTAAGTTACTTATTTGAGCTATTAGAAAGATGCAACCTGTGTTATGAGTGAAGAGAGAAATGCGTGACTGAAGTCCATTCTTGCATGCATGACTTCTCTATATGATTCCTTTAACAACTTTTTCTCCAGGGTAATTTCAGTGGCCAGAAAAGATCAGGAGTCAGCAGAATTCACATATTTCAGGTCATCCTTGCTATACAATTACTCTTTATTTCACTAACCTAAAACAACTCCTTTTCACCTTCTCTTCCTAATTATTTCCAGTACAGTTGTACATTACAAACAGAAATTGCAGGTATTCCCTGGGCTGTCTCAAAGAGTGGAAATGGACGAATTCTGTCTTAGCACAGAGATTGTTTCTTAACACAGTCCATCCACAGTAGGGCACACCAATTCCATGTGACTGCTCCTGGAACACTAAGTTCATGGATTTAACAACACTTTTGTGTTGCTTAGAAGAGCACAAAGCAAACCACGAAAAGGATCTTTATCAACACAGAGCTAACAAGTAAGTCATACAATCTCTCCCTGTACAGCATCTAATTTATTCATCTAGGCTTTCTAGACAGTTAAGATGACTTTAGAAGGCAGTCAAAACCCATCTTTTATTGTATAAAACACATTATATTATCCCATTAGTAATCAATCTGATATTTACAATTACTTAAGGGTGGGGCAGGGTTCCCCAGCAGCATTCTTACTCAGAAGCTCTCCTCTCATGACTGGAAGCTCCTAAGTTCTACTTTAGGACTTATTCATGGCCAGCCTATGTGAATTTTCTTATTTCTGCCTATTAACAAGCTTAATTTTTTTTTTCCTTCAGAATTATCAAAGTAAATTTTTTTCTTATTTCCTGGAATTAATTTCAATAAAATATACTCCAAATATGACTCTAGTGTAATGCTGTTCTAGGAAGTCTTGAAGATCAGCTCTAAATTAAATGAAACAACTCATAGGGAATCAAGGAGAATGTCCACAGCTGACATATAGTATATCTTTCACAAATGGTCCTAGACTAAGTGAGGAAGTCCCTGCTAAAGCATTTATCTAACATAGACTAAGGGACTTCTTAGCAAATAAAATCTGCTATTTCTGCCTGTATCAAAGGCTAAAGAAGACACTGAGAACATAACTTCCATATTCCTAGGGCTTCTTCAAGTGTTAATTTTTGGTTTTCCTTTCCCTATGATTCAAAATCTGCCGCAAGTGTAGTAAAAAGAGGTAGCACAAATGATACAGATATCCACACATTAATATCACTAGTGGGAGGATTAATGTGGATAATTAATCTGTATATTAAGTAGGTATTACTATATACTATGAGAAAGTGAGGAATGTTAGATGTGCATATCATATGTGATTGAACAGGAAAAAAATGGTGGAATATAAAATAGGACACCTGCTCAAAGTTTGTTATCATGCTCATACCTCTGGCTTATACTGTAGAGGGAATTTCAATACTACAAAAGTGGTGATAAGGCAGCAAAGGTAAACAATTCAAAGCTGAGGTTTGAAAGCAGTGCAAGTAATAGGGGCTTCAGACCAGGTGTCCTGGTCCATATTTACATCTGTTTAAAAGATCACTGGGTGCATGGATATCGACAAAAAACATATAACCAGGTCCAAAAGAACAGGAAATGAGATTATTCAAAGTTCTTATCAAGTACACTCAGCTGCTTGACTGAACATGGCTCAGTAGAAGTAATTTCTGAGTAATACTGTGACGAATGGAAGGAGGAGTGCAGGAGTGATAGGACAGCTTCTTTGCTCTTATCAACACTTTCACTTATTTATTTACTGACAAGGTTGCCTGGAAGTATTTTGCTAAAAATAAAGCATGGAAAACTGGGAAAGGAAGAAGAATCACTGGATTCAGGAAAGATGTAATAAATAATGAAACAAAATGATTCTCCAAATTATACTTTTAATTGTCCTGTTGCCATCTATGAATTGATAGGGCACAAGAAAATGGGCAGCTATGGTAGCAAATGTGCTGCAGATATATCCACAGAGGCAGACACAGCTGTGCATAGCTGGCACAGATGTTTTACTTTTATTTTTGTTAGCTCTCAGTCAGATTTTAGAAGGAGATTACTCACAGCTGTTGCACACAGAAAAATAATGTACTGGCACTAATCCTCCTCTACAGCGGGACTCACAGCACCCGTCCTAGAGGTAGAGTTACTTGCTGCTCTAGGCAAAGAGATAAATGCCCATTTCCCCTCCTCTTTCAGACAACAGTCATTAACTGTTGAAGCCCTAGGTGAATGTTTTTACAGTACTGCACTTGTCCCTAGGAAGTACTGCACTGGCACTTTAGATGAGTAAGAGCAGTGTCTGCAGTCGCATTCAGGAGGATGAAAATTATAGGTCAGAAAGAAATTTCTCCCTGTGGTCCAATATTACAGAACTAAGTGCCTCATGGGTTTTTGCAGCTTTCCTTCAAACATCTTTCACTGCTCATTTCTGGAAAATAACATTGCATGGAATGCAAGAATTGTCATATACAATGAAACCTACATTCTTATGAAGTTTTCACTACCCCTATCATCTTTTAGCTTGAGTTAATATCAGGTGATCAAACTTCTCAAAAACTAGACAAAAAGAAGGTGTACTAGATTCAATTGAATTAGCATATAAGATCTCAGGTATGTTTTTCCCTTGGTGTTCAGAACACGCTATAATATTTACCTGCCCATATTGTCTGATAAATAAAAGATGATTATATATTATTACATTCCCACTGTTAAAACTACAATTTTGCTTTTAAATTTAAAGTGCAACCAAGCCAAAATGTTCTGCACGAAAAATAACTGGCATCACTTCCTGCCTAAAACTTATCATATACTATCTGCTGTTTTACAAGTTTGGGCAGAGTTCTGCATAGGTACAATAACAGTCCTACTAGAATCAATTATTGTGCTTTAATTTTACAGGAATTTATATGGTGTAATGTTAATTGACATAGCACATCAATATGGAACTCAAGTATATTGTAATTGCTGAACAGGTAAATTCGGGGGTGTAAACCCACCCCCACTACTCACCTCCTTCACCCCCACGCCCCAAACAAAAAAAAAAAAAAACACAAACCAAAAAACCCAAAAAACAAAAAAAACCCCATATGCTCCAAAGAGGTACTGATAGTCAAGTGATAGTCAAGCTGCAGTGGTCCAGATTCTATATGTTCCCCAATCCTTCAACAGTTAACAAATACATGCATAGTATGAGATGACCAATTTCCATATAGGTGTACATATGGGCTCTGAAGTCAGGCATGCAATTCTCCACCTGCCTCTTCTACCATCCCACTACTTTTGTATTCTTTTCATTGATACCACTTTTGGAATGGCACCTCTGTCTTCTTAAAAGCCATTCCACAGTCACAAACCACAATCAAAAAATATCTTCTCCCAAATGAACTGCTTCAGTCATGAATGAACTATTGTCAGTCCTTCCACTAACAGTGCATAGGGACAATTGTCTTTCGAGCAATTGCAGATCTGCCTTCTCTTTCACTTGGTCTGGTTCTTACGCACTTTGTGACTGAATTTTTGGGTCACCAATAAGAACAACTGCATAATGCTAATACCCACCCCTGTGTTCTACAGTGAGTTTCAAAGTACAGTAGTGCCACAGTGACTTGACAAATACCTGTTCCTGCTGTGTCCTTTCAGGGACTGTTAGCTGGATGCTCGCTGCTGGCCACCAACCAGCACAACGCATTTGTTCTGCTGTGTCCTTTATGCAGTATGGTGCTCATAAAAGAGCTTCATAAAATCTAGTGTGAAACATGAGAAAGCACCACCAGTGCATATGATTTCTACAGAGATCATACAGGGAAAAACAAAAAAGCGACTTTAGAGGGAAAACAAAGTGAAGCTGAAGTCCAACACAGGCATGTTTGGCCAGATACCAGAACTATGGATATTCCAGCAGAGCAGTAGTTTTCCTACACACTTATAAGAAAGTAAAGTTCACAACTGTGTTATTAAATAGAAAAAGAACTAAAACAACCCAACCTATTTCAAAGAAACTTGTTTTCCACAATGCCATTTCCAGAAATTGCTGAGTTATGCTTGTAAGATTGCTGTGAAAAAGATTGAAAAGAAAAATGAAAACTTTTATATGGATGCTGTCTACCTTGACTTCAGAAAGGTTTTTGACACTTTCTTCCATAACATCCTTGTAGGCAAGCTCAGAAAATGTGGCTTGGAGACTAAGTGGAGTGTGAGGTGGATCAAGAACTGGGTGAATGGCAGAGCTCAGAGGGTTGTGATGAGTGGAGTAGAATCCACTTGGAGGTCTGTAGTCAGTGTCATTCCCCAGAGATTAACACCAGGTCCAGTCTTATTCAACTTGTTTGTCAACAACCTGGATGAAGGGGTAGGAAGCACCCTCAGCAAGTTTGCTGATGACACAAAACTGGGTGGACTGGCTGATAGACCTGAAGGCTCTGCTGCCATTCCGTGGGACCTTGATAGGCTGGAGAGCTGGACAGAGAGAAACCCAATGAGGTTCAGCAAGGATAAGTGCAGAGTCCTGCACGTGGGGAGGAATAACCCTGAGTACAGCACAGACTGGGGCTGAGCACCCAGAGAGCAGCTCTGCTGAGGAGGGCTGGGAGTGTTGGTGGATGACAAGCTGAGAATGGGCCAGCAGTGCTCTTGTGGCCAGGAGAGACAATGGGATCCTGGGGTGCACTGGGGACAGTGGGGCCAACAGGTTGAGGGAGGGGATCCTCCCCCTCTAGTTGGCCTTGGTGAGACCATATCTGGAATATTGTGTCCAGTTCTGGGCTCTTCAGTACAAGAAAGACAAGGAGCTACCAGAGAGGGTCCAGCAGAGGTCCACAAAGATGACAAGGGGCATCTCTGTCCTGAGGAGGGACTGCAGCAGCTGGGCCTGTTTAATTTAGAGAAGAGTGAGAGACCTTAGACCTTATCAATACATACAAGTATCTCAAAGGTGGGTGTCCAGAGGATGGTTCCAGACTCTTTTCCATGGTGCCACCTGCTCTAGGTGACCCTGCCTTGGCAGGGCAGTTGGACTGGATGATCTCCAGATGTCCTTTCCAACCCAGACTATCCTGTGATTCTGTGATATGGACAAAACCTGCCAAACCTTACAATTCTGTATTACCTGAATGCACTGTTTGTAAAGCAAGTTGCACAAAGCAACGAGAGTGAAGGTTTACACACAGGACAGCAGGAATGAAGAACTGTGTTTCTATAGGATAGTCATGATAGGTTTTAAAAAATATATATATAAGTAATTAGTACATAAAAAAATAGTTATTTTAATATTCCACAAAAATGAAGACCAACATCCAAAATCTAAAATAATAATAACTGCATACATTTAAAGTCAAAGACCTTTCAATCAAAATTATTTAAGAAGTCATAATTTTCTAAGTCATCCAGGCTAAGATCCCACTCTTGCATAAATATGTATTTACATTCATTTGTTGTTTTGTTTTTTTTTTTTCCAAGTAGAATTCCAAAACAGATTAGACTTCAATATCATGGTCTGCTTCTTTCATTTGAGACATTACTGAAAGTCTTCCTAATGATGATCAGCTTTCTGTGGCTAGGTATGGTTTATGGAGAACTGATGTGTACTTTTTCTTTTACAGAATAGTCTACAAAGCAGCAAGGTTTAGGAAGAGCTTGAATAATTCTATTTCCTTCAGCATGTTAGTAGAAAATAAACTTTAAAGGAGTTTGTGTCTCTACAGGAGACAAAATTTGCAGCTACTGAACTCACAGATCCAAAGCAAAATGCAACCCACTAAGGTTCTGTCTTTACTTTGTTATATACTCAATATTCTAAAATTTCACTTGAAAGGAGTTTGAGCATGGTTTCTTGTCACCTCACAGGCTAGACTTAATTACTTGACTGTCAGGTGCAGTGGCCTATATATAAAGGCATATATGATGGAAATAAGACCTAAAGATTGAATTCCTCAAATCTATCTCAAGGATACTTTGGTTTTATGAGATATTATTTCCAGCAAGGAAATTGGTCATTGTTAAATTCCCTTTCATTTGCCAAAACCTGTGATCTCACCACACAATTCAATGATACATTTTTATTCTGGTATTTTACTCCCAGCTTTATCATGAGGACTTGATCTTTTTCTTATCAGTGGAAGAATACCTATTGAACATAATGGTAAAGAGAGTGAGCAGCCCTGCCACCAATATAGGTATTAATTCTGATTTACCACTCACAGGGAAGCCCCTTACAACAAGCTGTATCATCACAGAAAGAGAGAGAGAAATCATGGCCTTCATGAAGGCAGCAAAGGTAAAAGTTTTCTGTGACGTGCCATTCAAAAAGCTGCATATTAAGCGAACACAACAAATTCTAAAAACAGCATGCACATTTTCTGGAGATTCAATTCCCTTTTGAGCTTTTACCTGAGAGGAAATCCTGGTGGCATACTTTTACAATTTCTGAATGGGCTATCCCCTATGTAATATAGAATTTTTAGAGAGTTTGGGAAGAAAAAACATTAGTGGATTTCTTTCCCTGTATCATCACACTGGCCTACAGCCTCTGTCTAGACTCATACATGTAACCCTACAGTATGATTATACGCCACTATACCACAGAAGGAACATTGTTATTGCATTCATGAAAGCTGTCCTGTAGATACCTGTTGAGTCATGCAGATTAGGATTCAAAAAGACGTTACAAAGCAGCTGTGAGGTCTTTTCACTTGCAAAAATAAGTAGAGGTTTTTCCCAGTGAGTGTACTCACGAATTCAGTTTTAGATGGGGTAATGTTTTTTTCTATCCAATCCCAATCACATTTGCTGACTAAAGAGACAAAAATCACTGTTACTACAACAAAATGACCAGGAGTGCTGTGAGGATGCAATTGTTTCTAGGTGTTACTCACCTGTCAGCTGTTCTGGAGTACCTCCCTAGAGAAATCAGCTCATCCAATCAAGAAAGGGAAGCAAAATGTAAGCACACCAAATGGAATAGTCAAGGTCAGTGGACCTGCAAGCATACTGAAGGGCTCAGGTCTGTTTGGGGTAGAGAGCTGGCTCAGTCCATATTCAAACTGAATGTTTTTAATGGAATTGTAGAAACACATATACATTTCAGACACAGAGAGGAGCCCTACAGACACAATAGGAAATGCAACCCACCAGGTACTTCACTTCTCACACTGGGATAGTATTTCAGTGCGAAAGCTGGATTAAAAATATGTATTTGAAATGATCCTTATTTTGTATATGTTTTATATAAAATGACATATGAAATACACTTTAACATGTAACATGGCTGTTACTGTTACATGAGAATCAAATTAATCTCCATTTTAGAGAGAGATTGTGACACTAAGAATTTCAAAGGGAGTGATTTTTCAGGGGAGGATTTACAATTCAAAATGTTGATTGGTCTAAAGATTGTGAATCAAATCTCTGACAGCATTGAAATGCTTTTCATTTATCTGTTCAACAGTTTACCACAAAGGGCATCAGAGTATAAATGGACCTTCCTTCATCTGTATCTGACATCTAGTTCATGTATTTTCTAACAACAATAAAATTGGTGTTGGTAGGAGTAAGACTAATTTATGAGATATAAGTCATTCAGGGATGACTAGGATTTTTAACACAGGCCTATTATGACAAGGCAGATTTTGGGTGAATGCAGTTAAAAAGAATGAAATACTGCCTATTGTAGGCAGTAATCAAAATGGAAAAGCTTTATCTGAGATGTCTAATATTGAAAAAGTCAATCAGATGAAAGATTTAGTGATGTGAGACACTGAACAGGTAAAACCTGTATGGGGGTAGGAAACCATTAAAAAGAATGAGTGATGCTCTTGGTTGAAGTATTTTGTAATCTTTTTTTGCGAAAACTACTGCCTTAATTTGTACAGAATAATCACAGTAAGAGAGTAGATATGCATAGCTGCTCTAATTGAGGTGGAATAGCCTGCCTACTTGTCCCAGATGACTTGCTATGAGGGAACTACATTTATATTAAGAAAAATCTGACTATATTTTAAAGCATTTGAAACTAAATACCTACAAACTAGATAAAGCTCTCTAGAATTTCTTGCAATGTATTGAGATAATTTGTTCATATGCAAGTTTAAGGTGAAGTTTAATCTTAAAATTTTTTTTTAGTTACAATTTATTCTCCATTTCCATTTTTGGCAGTTTGAAATTCACTGTGAGTTCATTGAGGCAAGCATAAAGTGCCCAGCTTGCATTAGTAACTTTGTGACTCTTAAAATGCATGTAAAAAAAGAAAGCGTAAAGCACTATCATTATGTTGTGCAGCTAAACAGCTGTTCAATTTTTTCTTCTACACTGACTTTTCTATTTCTAGACGAGTGCCAAATGCCATTGCAAGAGTTCATGCAAGATGGAAGTTTATGTATTCTTTCCTGGAAAAAGCATTTTGCTTTTCCTTTTTTTTTGTTCAGTAATTTTCTGTATTTTTCTAAGATAAATGCCACTAAAACTATTAACACACCTTTGCTCTTAGTATTTAAAAAAATAGGAGATTTCAATATTAAGGCTAGTACCAGCAGTACGAGGTCTTCTGCTTAACAAATTAACCCAATAAAACTTCATTAATTCCTTCCATTTAAGAAGTTAAATAACAAAGGTAGCAAAAAAAGCTGCTTCAAATAGAACTCAAATTCCAGATGTCAACTAAGCAAGAGTCAAGTCTAATACTTTCATCCAGATCAAATATGCCAAATACATTGGCATTATTTTCACTGTAAACAGCAGTCAGTTTTGCTACAACAACACATTCAACTGTTATTTTCCAGAAAACCATTCATTGGCTTCACAATTACACTGATTCTTCCATGATGGACCACAGCCCCTTGTCTTAGTGATACAAAAAGTGCACGAATGACAGTGCTAAACCAATAGACAACAGCAGGGATATTAGACAAATAAATTTCCTGCTGCCCCAAGGCTTTGTATCAGAATTCCTTAATAGATTTCTTAAAATTTATCCAATTAAATATTTTGGATCCTTCATTTTTAATGAGAAGAAAAATAAAGATAACAGTGACTTTAAACTTTTTGAAAATTGAAATTGTTTTTGAAAGGATTTAGATGGAAAAATCTGCGGGCAGCCTCCTTTAAGATTTATTATTTTCCAGTTTTGTAATGCTTGACTTTTCTACCCTCGTAGTCTTTTGACGATAACAGGAAGACATAATCTATATAGTACCTCATAAATTGTGAAGCATCTCAGAATATTCTTTTTGAGACAGGGTTCAATTACAGTAATTTGAAAACTATCACAAATATGTGGTTTACCTCCTTAATCATCTGAAATGATATAAATATATATATATGTATAATATTACAATAAGATTAAATTCTAAAATTTTATAGGGCAATGACTTCATTGCACAATAGCTGTAGTCCTATGGCAGTTACAGAACAGCTGTAGCCAAGCACCGAAAGACAGAAACACAGCTACTTTGCCACTCAGTGAAGCTGCTGATCTTCACTGAGACATTCAGAAATCTGCAGCTGTTGAAGCAGTATTTGTGTTAAGTCTGCTTCCAACAGGGATGACAGGTGAGAAAGATCTGGAAGGTGACAATAATTGCCAAGGTCAGTCCTGATATCCCAACATGAAGGGATGTAACAAGTCTCAGAACCAGCCCTGCTTGTGAAAGCGGTCACTGAGAACGGCCACCACAGTTTCTACAGCTGCGTGCCAGCCTGGGAAATGAAAGGAGCTAGAGCAGCCAGTGCTAATACTGGCATAATCCTGGGAATGCAGCAGCCACCCAGAAGCAAGGGCAGACTTGGCAACTATTAGAATTATTTGCTTCTTAAAGTGTAGCCTGCCATAACAAAACACCTCTCCCCCTCATTGTTTTTAAATAGCTTCAGCCCGTTCATCCTGCCTTTCGAATACATATCGATATTTGGTTTTAATTCTCCACATGAATCCAACTACTCTTTCTGAAAGTGTGCCCTTCTCTTTTCTGTCAGATCTCAGCAGTAAGCTAAACATGTGACAACAAAAAAAAATGTTGGCCTGCAGCAACAAGTAAATGCTCTTACCTAAAGAGCAGCACTATGAAGAGGAATTGTGACAGATTCTTGCCTTTGTTAATTAAATATTCATTTTAAGTGGCAACAAATTAAGTTTGTTTTCTCCAAATTGAAGTCCATTTTGCCCATGACAGTAATTGGTAAGGGATCTTTCTGTCTTTACCTTGACCTATGAGCTTTCTTCCTCCTGTCCTTCCTTTATAGCAGAGAGGGAGTAAGCAAGCAGCTGGGTGGGATGTGGCTTTTAGCCAAGTCTAACCCACCACAGAGGGATATCTACAGGGAAGACTTTGTATTACTCTAAGTATGTCCTGGTTGTGTGATAGGGGTCACAGCAAAACACCAAGTGATTTTCCCATGCCCAAGCAGAGCTGCAGTTGGACTAATTGCAGAGGTATGTTTTATACTAGGCCACAAGGGGAGGGTCTCATTCTTTACAGACTTGGGAGAACTAGCACCCCTCGTTTTTAATATAGTTTTTTCTTTGTTTGCCCTCTTATTGTAACCATCTTATATTTTTTCTGAAGCCCGTAACATATAAAAGCTAATTATCTGTATCTTTTTTCCCCCCCACAACTTATTTTAAACTTAAACCTTTCTCCTCATTCTGGATTGCCACAACTTTCTGCCTTAAGTTCTTTCCTTAGCTCATGACCACAAGTTTGGCCAAGAAATCAAACAGCAGGTCAGATTGACCACATATCAGGAAATCAAACAAAAATCATTTTCTGGAACAGAAATCTCATTACACTTCCAGCCCAAATTCACTTGCACACTATGGTGCTTACAATTTAGTGTTAATAATAAATAAAGCTCCATTTTTTTTTTCCTAATTCATGCTGGTTTTTTAAATGGATGACAAGGGATTTTCATGGCTGCCCTACACTCAGACACATAGAACTCATTGCTGAGAAAAGGCAGCAGCTGCTACTCCAATGCTGCATCAGTCCACATACAAATGAACAACAGCAGTGCATTCACTTTGCTATGCTATTTTTCCTTTGTTGACAACATCACAACTGTGCTCCTGAAAGCCCCAAGGGAATACTAGGAGCTGCTTCAGCTGCTCTAAAGAATAATATAAGAGTCACTTTTCCCCCTTTTCTTTATTTATTGAAAGACAGTTTACTTGTGTTAAAAGAGCCAGGCGCAAAGGGACCAGGATGTATTGCCACTTGCTCTTTACTCCCACCTATTTCCCATCATTCAGTGTGTAAGCTCTAAAAAAACAGGCACAAAAACAATCTTAGAAGTGGCAAAGACGAGATCAGACGTTGTGATGCCAGAAAAAAGATCTTCCCACACAGACTGAAAAAGATGCTAAAGACTTCTAGTAAAGGAAAAGTCTGGAAAGTCTCAACTGGCCTTTTTCTTTTTGTACCCTAACCTTATCTTCGAGTAGCAATGCACCAGTTCTGTGCAACAACCTGTATTCCAGAACCAGATCCAAGATATCACATTGCCAGTTACGCCAGACTATCGTGGCTCTGACACATATTTAGCCATAAGAACAACAATTATAATAAGCATGTGTACTTTGCAATACAGACCAATATATAAACAAGTGTTATATAAATATAATATATACCAATATAAAACCATTATTTTCTAGTGCTTAAATAATGATAATACACTAATATCCTTGAAGAAAAAAATCTGTAATACAGATTTTTATTTTTTAAATTTAGTTTGCAATGTCAGCCTTTCATATTAATGCTGCTTTATTTACCCTAATAAGTTGCTACTTCAGTAAACAGTTAAAATTTCATTGATGACTGTTATAATTTCTCTGCATTTTTGAAGGGTTTACAAGGAGGCACTAAGATTATTGTATGACATGCCTGTAGGCTAAACAGACATTACCAGTAATCTAATTATTTTTGGAGATCTGTTAAAGGTAAGTTTAATGTTTAGGATTGTGATTTTAAAAATGTTATGTTTAATTTTAAAGTGTTCTCGAACTTTAGCTTTCAAGATTTTTTTTTAAGTCTCTGACAGATACATCAGAAGTCAATTAATACATTAAATACATTAACATGCAATCTGATTTTCTCCCAGAGCAGCAAACTATTCTTTCTTCTGCAGTATTAGTTTTTAAATTATTTTTTAAATTATTATTTTTATCTATCTCCTGAGTCTTGCTTGATATGAGGGGTAAATAATGAAACTCAATCTGCTCTTTGCAGACTGCTGCTGAAGAAGCTGAACAGATGTTCTGTTGAAACACACAAAATATACCAGATACAGATACTAAAGATGCTTTTTGGGAAAATGACTTTGAAACTGCTATGCCAGAAAGTATATAAAGATGGCTTTTCCCAGCAAAGTTTGATCTAATCACAACAAGAGTTGAAAGTCAATTTACAACAAAGCACAAAAAATAAAAAGAGGAAAGAATTTTTTAAAATACAGTTTTACAAACCACGCTCACTGATATCTTGCACTGTAAGTAATATATTCCCCTGGAGAACATTAAGTGCTAAGTGTCCACCAGGGAATATAGTCTTTTTTCTGTAGAGGAATTCACTTTCCTCATATGAATACCTGCTATTTTGGCATGGTGAAAATACTAGCTAATTTGATTTCAAATTAACTTTTTTTAGTTCCATTCAGTGGATATGGGGAAAAAAAAAAAAAAGGAAAAATCCCATTTTGAGAATGATCTCTTTCTTTTGCTAGGTGTGTGGCTACACTGGCCAACACTTCACAGTTACAAAGCAGACCTTTACACACTATTCCCAACTGACAGTTGTTTTGGGGTTTTTTAAACTATTCTGTCTACTGATGTTACTACAGAAATACCACAGAATATATATCACACTTTTTCCTAGCCCTAGCTTTAATCAGGAATGTCTTCTCACAATCTGCAGGGCGCCTCCATTCCCAGCAGACTGTCAGTACTATTCTGCTTATGGGGACCTCCACCTCAGACGAGACACTGAAAGGTTTTGAAGGTGACAGAGGAAGTCTGTAACAAAGAGAACATGAATGCAAGCTTATCCAGATCTAGAATGGACACTTGGGCATCATCTTCTTCTTAACTCTCACTGACATTGTTTATAACCCTGTGGCAGTGGGCCACAGATGGGTTTTAGGTTACACAGACATTTGTGATAAAGAGAGGGGTTAAAGTAACAGATCTCTGCTTCCAAATTGAGAGAATCATCCTTCCTCAGTAAACGTCAAAAAACCCTGTTCATGTCATGTAGGTTATTCTGATAGCATGCATATAAAATAAATAATTTTGAAAAAAGAAAAGGAGATACATCATTCCTACTTTGCAATTGATAGGGGATTACAGTGCTTCCAAAGTCTGGTTTTATCCATTCTCTCTCTCTTGATTTTTGTGCTTTGTCCCTGCCCTTAACCTATGCCCCAGAGAAAGAGTAAGTAGCTGCTAACAGTGCCAATAACATTCAATAGTTCATGTTCCCTTACTCTTTACCCAGGCTGAAGGAACCACATTTGGTATTCATTCCACTCTGCAGCATCCTGGAAACCTGCCGTTTGAACCCGTTTTTCAATTTAGTAGAAATGCACTCTGAACAGTAATATGTTACAGAGCCAGCTGGTCTTCCTTAGCCTTTTACCCTCTTTTAATCTTTTAGTGTTCCATGGACACCTCATCTACTCTGGGCTGCTGTGACCTTCAATCATGTATCATATTTGTTGTACTCTTTTTACATTGCCTTAACCTTCCTATTGTAAAAGGCAAAGGCACTGTTAATAGCATTAAAAACCAAAGTAATCTGTCAATTAAATAAGAGATTTGAAATAAGTATGCCAGAAAAAGAATGTGAGCCATCACTGGTATGTATTTAAAATAATAAATAAATTATTAAAAGATTATAAAAATTATTTTTTATTAATTATTTAATAATTAATTAATAACTAATTATTTAATTTATTAAAAAAATTATTAAAAAACCCAAAATCAAAGTTAAACAAACCTAACCAGTTTAAATTTGCAAGTATATACACCCATACATCCATAAGCCTGCACAGATGTGCAAGTGCACATGCACTTGTTCACAAACACACACGTACTCTTTGTTTATGCAGTCACAGAGGAGGAAAACTTGTTTTTTACAGAATAATTTGACAAGAATTATTATCACAGAAATTAACAAAAACAATAGAGAGGAATGCAAATACTGTTTAGACATTTAGGCAAGTTCACCTCATAGTATAGAAACAAAACAGACTAACTTCACAGTTAATCAGCATAAATCAGGGAAAAATGTAATAAAGTATTTAAGTTGATATGCATTAAAAATCTCAAACTTCTCAGATCTTCAGACACAGGAAATATTCAGGCTTCATTCTAGAAGGTGTCTTTGCTATTCTTTTGGTCTAGCAAAGATAGAGAATTCAAAAGAATTTACACACATTAAAAACTTTAGGAACAGTGGATATGATATTAGCAGTGGTCATATATCTGGTGTTACTTAGTAGCATAATTTTAAGGCAATTCTCCTAAGTCTTCAGCAATGTATCTGAAGCAAAGGATTTCCAAAGAAAGAAGTATTTTTACTGTTGCACTGAACTAAGCATATTGATTCCACTGCAAGGTAGTATAGTCAGACTGCAGCAAAGAAGGCATGTAATTTGATTTTGTATAAACTTGTTTGTGATGTGCTGGAGAAAAAAAAAAGTTATAAATAAACACATATGTTTGCGGTTTTTTTTTTTTGCAATTTAAATTTTCTAGAGATCAATATTAATCAGGAATACTTAGAAAACATAATTTACATTTTTGAAATTCAGTGTGTGGTCCTTTTTCTCCTAAGACTTAAAATCATCAAAACTTATTTGCAGCTTTCACAGTATTACAGTTTGAAGCTGCTTGTGAGGATTCAAGAAGCAGAATGAGCATGTATGAACTAAAGGGAAAGTACATCTCTTCAACATCTAATTACCTGGCAAAAAGTGACCAGAACATCACCCATTAATGAAGAATCAGGTGATGCTGTTTAAGTTACAGCATTTCTAGTTTATACTCTTAGAAAAAGTTCTCAATCCTTCAGATTTAGAGCACAAACATGATCATAATTACATGTACAATAGAACAGTTTTAAGCCTGAATATCTTACGTATAAAATTTAATATTCTAATATACACTCTGGAGTCTCACAGACAAGCCTACATAGTGTATTTTTGAATTAAATTCTAGCAGTAAAAAAGAAGCAATTTGTGTCCTAGTAATGTCTCTCTCTATTTCTTATTTTAGCCTGACATCTGGTATCACAGCAGATTTCTGCCACCTGCAAGGTCAGGAAAATGCAGACATCTCAACATTTACTGACTATAGCATTACTGGAAAGATTTTTATACAGGTGGGATGGCTTCTATTTCTTCGCAAGTGTCTCCCATATACAAAATAATAACTATGAAAAAGGCAATCTTCAAAAGGATTGCCTTAAAAACAAAACCAGAAACAAACATTAAAATGATGCTCCTGGTTAATGAAAGAAACAATTATGGTGCACAACCCTCGACACGTAACTAAGTCAGAAAGCCCTCATAAACTCAGAAATAATGATTTCCTAGTTTGTTATTCTGCCATGGTATACACTGGCCTGTGTCTGTAGAGGATGCTGTGTGCCAAGTGCAGCTGTAGTAGCTCGGCAGTGTTTTGCACCCAACCTCTGTGTCAAGCACAGATCCCATCAGCCTAAAAGCTCCTGTGCAGCTTCCATTCCCCAACTCCCAAGGAAACACAACATCACTGGGCTATCAGCTATCTCAAAAAAACACCAGCAAATTCACACACTCCTGAGCAAAGAGGCTTCTGAGTTCATTAAGTTTAAAATGTCAATTGTTTCCTTTGCCATCTGCTAACTTATCCTAAAGAGTTGTCTCAGTCCCATCCACCATGGTTATTGGAATAGCCTCTGTCCACCTTCAATCCTGACAGGTTGGAATAAGAATATTTTTAGACACTAATTGGTAAAAACTCATGTCTAAGAGAACTTTCCCGACCTTGCACTTTCCTGACCTTGTACTTTTCTGACCTGTTTTTTTGTTTTGAATAAATACGGGCTGTGTTTCTTCAGATGAAAACATCGAAATTCCCCATAATAGCCCGTTAGATTTGACATTGAAACAGCTGTTTACAGCTCTTCAGCTGTGGGTTACCAGAGAAGCCAGCTCCACTGATGCAGCAGATACAGGAACAAGGATGATAATGGTGTAGGCAGCCAAACCTAACCAGGCACACTCACTGATGAACAGCCCATACCCTACGGTCACTTTTGACTTCTTCTCAGAATATTGTTTTCTTTCCTGATAGGACAGTAAACTCCCTGACCTCCATTTCAACATGGTATGTAGTTCTTTGAGAGTATAAACAACAGAAATAATTCCTCTCGTTCTTTTAAAAATATGATTTTCTTCCCAATGCCATTCAATAAAAGCATACTTTTAAAATATATTAAAATCCCCTTTCTAATACCAAATTAATTTTTCAACTGCTATAGTCACATTTTTTGTTGTCTCATGCAAAACTGATTTTTCATATAGACTCCATGGGCCAAACTAATCCTTGCCTTATCACTGGAGCTTGGAAAAATTACAAGAATTTGGACCAAACATTTCTGTCTAAGATACAGCAGCAGGAACATGTCCAAACACCATAATCTATCCCATATTTTATTATTGAACTGAAATCCTAAAAAGCTTTTTCTTCACAACCAGTTTGACTCTAAATATAAGCCTGTAACAATTATGAAAACAGTATCACATTTTGAAAAGCAAGCAATTGTTAATGCTACTGGAATAAAAGGCACTGATGAATAAGTGCTTGTGATCCACCCTGGCCAAAGCCTGACAAAGGTAATTGAGCTACAGAAAACACATCTGAAGTAAACCTAGTTTCATTTAATGAGTTATTTTGGGTTACATTTTTTCTGTTTTCTGTTCCTGCTGCTTGATATTTAGTTGCAGACAGAACTTTTATGCATCCAGATGGACTAAACACCCTTAGATTTTTATTACTTTTTTTGTTTTTAAATTCATGTTACTCCTTGCTTGGCCACAAGAGGCATATAAGAAACAAACGGCACAACTTCTATGTTAATAACATTTGTTATTTGTTGTTTTGAAATAACCAGATGCCTCAGTCAGGGAGTTACACTGCTGTTGTAGATAAAATCAAAGGCAGAGGCACAGATGATATTTCTCTTGAGGAGCTAAGTACCAAGCTAAAGTAGGATGACAAAAATGAGCGTTCTGAAGTTTGCCCAGAGCTGGGGTAGGATCTCTTTGCCATCTGCTGCCTGCAGGAGCTGCCCTGCAGCTGCCAGCTCTCCACTGCAGGAGCCCCACACTGCCCCATTCAGCTCCTGAATCCAGCTGCCAGCAGAAGCAGCAGTGCGGAGAAGACTTTTGTCTCTACTCTGCAATTCCCCGTGTCAGTTGGAGAAATTCTCCAGACTAGTAGAAATGCCTGAAGATCAGCATTTTGTTAACTCAACAAATAATCCCAGTGACAAAGGTTATGAAGATATCGAAGTCCCTCGAGAATAAACAAGATCCTCAAGGATATTTATCAAACACATGCTGCTTACTTCAGCATCCCCTTGTAAACCCATAGGTTTGTATGTGTTGGTTCTGACTCCTGCTACAACATTTCTTAGCCTATAAAATGGATGCATTAATTGCTTATCTGGCATGGTAGTTTGGTTTGTGTCAACTACCACAAAACATTTGAAAAAACCGAATACAGTGTAACACAACACAGCATACTCTTAACTACTAACTCTTGCCACTGTTTACCTTGCAGGCAGGCAAAAGCAATCACAAAAGCCTTCCACATCTAGAACGCAAACTTGGGACTTGTGATTCAGGATGGTTACAGTTCATGTTTTAAGAGATAATCAGGCAACTGACTTGCCTCACTTGTCTATGAAAACCCCTGCCATGAAACGGAGGTGTATGAGTATTTGCATTGTAAAAAGCCAGTAATTCATCAGAGACTGGGTCTGGAAAAGTACTTACAGAGGGCACGACTGTGCATCTTCCTACAGCAGAGATAAGCAGTTACCCAGTTAAAGCCACTGGAGACTACTTGCAGTATTGTTGCTAACATATGCTTGTAGAATCAAGATCTAATTTCTCACACTTTCAATGTTCCAGTATCTCAGGCTTCTACTCTGTGGGAACATGATTGTTTTGGGCAGGATTTCCCCTTGGGGTGTGTGTCCTTAATTTATTGCTGCAGGGTTGAGTAATGTACCGATCACAGAATCATTCATGTTTTATTAAAATTAATTTCAAGGGATTGGTGGTTTTAGGAAGCACGTATAGGACTGTTCAAATGCTTTGACAAAACAATACTAGCAACAAGGAATAATGAAAACGTTTCCTTTTTTCATCCCTTTCATTGTAAGATAAATGAATTCTAGCCTCAGAGTATACCAAGAAAAGGAAAAAAGCTTAAGTAAAATAAAAAAGAAAAGGAAAATAGCAGAAAACTCCTGCTATTTTTTTCCCAGGTCCTCTGATTTCTCATGTCTGTCTTGCATTGCTTCTTCTGGAAGGAGTCCCCCTTGGATAACGTATCTTTAGGATCTATCTGCACATCTGGGTCAGCATAATTAAAAAGCTGGTTTTGAGACCTGGCTCTACCTACCCAATGTAGATGGGTTTTCCTTATTCTCATCTCTGCTCTTCATAGGAATATTTCTTTTAAAGTCCCTGTTTTAAGATCTTTTCTAGTAATGTGAAGACAGTAGAAAATAATTGCTTTGTCTAGTAGATAATTTATTGTCTGAGACCGTTTTAAGGTGAAGAGACACCACCTGGTATAAAGAGGTCTCATTTGCTAAGTGATAATTACAGGCTGAAACCAAAAATGGAAAGAAAGAATTGTGGATGGCTTCTTGGAATATTTCAGCCACTTCAAAGTGAGGCTGAACCAGAAATCCAGAAATCCCCATTTTACAAGGAAAAGGGCATAAGAGGTGGGTGAGTAGAGTAGTCCTACTGCAAGTACTGGAAGAGAGCAGACACTTTCTGTTGCACAGCCAGCACTGTTGCAGATGTACAGAACAAAACAGAGCTCACACCTCACCACATACAAGTGCACACCACCACCATGGGTACTACAAACCAGGTGTGCTACCAAGATGGTCTATATAGAGGAATCACTTGACAATGCTGCATTTTCTGAAACAAATTTCTGTGTGGTCAACAGCTTTTGCTATAAGGAAAGAAAAACCATTAATTTTGTTATTGTGCCACAAATCAGAGAAAACTGAATAAAATTAAAGTCCAAAATGACTAATCAAATTCATGTGACAAGTACTAATTCACTTTGATCTATCCCTCACCATAATTTCATTGGCAGGTAAACTATACATATTTATAAAAGTGGCAGCAGGCTGCTGTTGTTCTGTTTGTAATTTACAGTAACAAAGAATTCATTTAGATTACCATACTTGAAGTCCCAAGGTGACTCTGCCGTGGTTACAGGCCCCCTGCTATGCAGGATACCTAACACAATAAAGAACAAAGGAAAACAATGCTACACTGAGACCAGGGCTCCTGGGTAATCAATTCAGGTATTTACAGCTGAAACAATAGCTCTGTGCAAATCAGCATCATTACTACAATTTGCTGATAGAAACCCCAGGGAACTCAGGAAGTGTCTGCCTGCAAAGCAGCTGATTAATCTGGGTTACTTATGTTTTGTTAAAGCATTATTGTTTCCCATCATAATAAACAGTAAATGACTGTTTAAGAAAAGGGCATGGGAGGTGCAACCAAATGTGCCAGTACACCTCTCTCCCAGCATTTTGGCCTGCCATACTGGTCAGCAAATGCTTCTGTCAAGAAAAGGAGGCCAGTATCAACCTTGCTCTTGTGAAGTACCAGTGAAAAGAAGTATCCAAAAGTGAAAAGCCAGACTCTGCACAATCTCCAAGAAGATATTTACTGGAGAAAAGTAAATTATTTTTGTGGCTCTAACAAATGAAATATGAATTTTTTTTTTTAAGTTGTTACCTAACAGTTGGTCAAGCTTAGCCCCGAATCCAAATGCTACATGCAAAACGAGATTCCCATGGAAATAATTTTCATGCACTGAGGGTAAATAGAGCTCCAGACAGTAAATAAACCACAAATGGGATACAATTCTAGATTCAAAGCATTTTACTTTTAGTTCAAATCAAACAATGTAAGCTCACATAATATGCAGAGAAACAAGACAGCAAAATAAATAGAGAAACAAAGTCTAGGATGACAAGAAATAAAAAGAAGTCAATCCAGTCCAGAGAAGTAAATGAGAGATATAAAGAATAAAAAATTAGCAGACTATAGTTTAAAAATAAATCATGCCTATTATCTCAGGACTAAGAATTGCCAACTGCAAAATACATACTTCTGCAGGCAACTGATATTGGGAAACAACTAAATTTCATATTGTTTACTAAGAAACAATTAAGTAAAATGGAGTATCAGCAAATTTAGGGTAAAAAAAATTAAAAAAAAATCTTCAAGGTAAAACCTACAAAAATGTAGAATACAAACTTCAATAGGATATTCTATAGATCCTGTTCTCAAAAGTCATTTAATCTAGACAAAACCTCAGGGGCTTTCTTACAGAACAATCTTACACTGGAAGGGTAATCTTGATAAGCTTAATACTTGTGTTGTTTGTGCGGTTTTGTGTGTGGGTTTTTTGGATTGTATTTTGGTTTTTGTTTGTTTTGTTTCTTTTTTCTTTTTCTGAGCACCTGGTGTATGTGAAATTATGAAAAGGTAAGTTTTGGGATATAAAAATGACACAAAGCAAATGGTACAATTTTGTAATTGGCACTAAGCTGGCTGTGATTCTGGTCACTAGAATGGTCTGTCCAGATAAAATGTAAAGAAGTACACAAATGGTTGCAGGAGATCAATCTACTTCGTTCTGCTTTTCTGGTGTATCTTGGCAAGCATTACCCTTCACTGCTGCAGCATCCCAGAGCTATGAAAATTTCAACTTTATATTTAACTCAATTATTAGGCATTTAATTTAATAAGCCTTTACATTCCAAGGTAAATATATCTCTGTTTTGGTATTCGGTTAAAATATGCATTGTGAATTATTTATTTTACTCTCTTGAAAGGCAAAAGTATTTCAACAACCTTGATTGTCAAAATATACATGTAGGTCACAAAGTAAGCAAAGCTTCAGCCACAAAGCTCTGTTTTCAGAAGTTCCCATGAAATTATCTCTTTACCTAGAAGGCATCATTAAAAGAGATTTAGAAAAACAGACTACCATAAAATTTTAGAAAAAAGATGATTCTGAAGGCAGGAGTTCAGAAGTTGTTAATAACTCACCCAGCAGAGAAGATTCATGTCATTGCCATTTAAGATTATGACAATAAAGCTACACTCATAAAATCAGCACATAAAATATTTCACTCTATAAAACTTTCTAATTGCCTTTTTTTTTTTTTTAAATCAAACAAACAAAACTGAAGGCTGCCAATCAAAAAAAAAAAAGATACACTAGAGCTCTGGGGTGGTTTATAAAAAGGAAAAACTTGCAGATCTAAGAAGAAATTACGTCAAGACTTTCATGGTAGAATGAGCTGGAGAGGTAGGTACTTGGCAGAGACAGGAAGAACATACCCAAGCATAAGCACACGAAAGCAACAAAACATCAAAAATTTCATAACAGTGAAGAAGGCTATGGAAAATAATACCACTTGAATAAAAACTTCTGAAAGTCTGAAATTTATTTTTCTTTAGACTGCTCAATGTTGAATGCATGAACTGTCAATTGTATATAAAAACATAGTTGAAAACAACTTTCCACTATCTTTAAAATTATTTTTCTTGGAATGCATAAGGATGGTGGTGTTGACAGTTTTGTTTTTAGGGGTTTTTTGTCTCTTTTTCTGAAATTCTAAGCAATTTTGTCCAAAGAGTCACAGTTTTTCAAACAAATATTTTCTGAATACTTCCTAGTAAAAATATATCAAAATACAGAAAAGATCTATCTCTTTTTACAGAAAAAACAACAACAAAAAAAAACCCCAAACAAAAAACCCTATGGAACTTTCTGCACTGGGTTTTAAATGCAGAATCAAACTCTGACCCATGGCAGAAGTGAAACATTCTCACCTGAACATGATATTTTACTCCTAGTCTCACATTGGAAGGAGATCCCTTAAATCTTCTAAAGCCAGGAAGAATAACAGTTATCTGCATCCTGCTCCATGGATACTTTGATTGGTTTAACGACTTTTGACCAGATATTAATTTTGCCATGAAATAATTCTAACAGTGACAAATCTTATTTGCAAATATAAATTTTTCTGGAACCTGAACATATACCACATTCTTGGCTGTGCAACAACCCTGGCTGGCTGCTTGCCTCTGCCAACAATTTGCAACAGCAAGACACCTATGTTAGCTGATTCAGTGAAGTCATGCCTGTTTTATGCTAACCCCAATAGCTAAGCAAAACAGCAAAGTTGCATAAATGAAAAAAGCACATAATGACTGTACCATACAGACAAACTTCTCACATCTGCAGAACGTTGAAAAAGAATAAGCTGTTCTGCATGGGAAAATTACAATTTATCAAGGACCCACAGTTAAGAAAAAGTAGGCTTCCTCACTTTGCTGTGCTGCAAGTCAAACCTAGAAGAAGGCAAGCAAAGAAACCTACCAATATTTCTTTCAGCACATGAGGGAAGCAGTTGGCAGAGTCAAACCCAAACCAGATAGCACAACATTCTGCAATGAAAAGTTTGGAATGTTTAGAGCATCAATCAACCCACAGTATATGACAACCTGTACAATGTGCAAAAGGTAATCATTCCATCTCACAGTATTCAACACATAACCACTGAATTACTCAATTTTCACAAGCACTATCAAAGTATCTGAAGAAACCTCATACAGGTGCAGTGGTTCCAGATATCTGTGCTCTCCAGCAATGTTCAAAATTTTTAAATTTTTGTTGTCATGGCCCCAATATTTTTTTCTCTAACAGGCACAGAACACAAAAAATGTTAGTGTAGGTCTGAATTTGCAAAGTCTTAATTTATTTATTTTACTTTACACAGGCATATATTGCAATACCAGTAACAGAGCAGACTTTCAGAAATCCAAGGCATAAAGTGGACTGTGTGTCAATAATTACAGAATATTTCACCTACCAGCAACTGAGCCTAGACCAAGTCATTACCTCTCTGGTTTTTCTGCTTTTAGCACTTTTTCCTACAAGTCATTGACTTCATGCTTATTTTACTAACTGGCATTGTTACCACACCCTAATTAAACTTAAGAAAAGTATAATGTCATAAAGTAAAAAAGAAGATTGAAATATCATAGAAACATGACAGTGTATGGAGACCAAGAGTTATTTTTTTAAAAAGAAATACCCACAAGAAAGCCTCCAATAACCAAACATGGAATGAAGGTTCCAATCTTTAGTTCCCAAAACAGTTCTCTATTTTAAACTTCTTTATTTCCACTAAAAAGGTAATTCTTCATCTGCCTCAGGTCTTGAAACTCATCCACCTGGAGACAGACAGCTACCCCCCACTGACATTTTGGAAATACCTCCTCCTGTGGTATCTGTGTGCCTTTGCTCATGGCTCTCATAATTTAGATATTGTGAGCTAACCTTGACAAGACTAGCCATTAGAGAAGAAAAGATTTGTAAGGGGTAAACTGAAAAAAAAAAAAGCTTATGTGAATAAGCATTCTTCTGTTGGCATATTTAGCCACTACTCATATGTTCAAAGTCAAACATATGTTTAAATAACATCCTGTTCTAGAACTTGAGTACTCACAGTTTTGCAGAATCAATCTTTCTTTGGCATCTGTTTATATGCACAGTAGGAAAAGCCATGCTAAAATAAATAAATAAAACTGCAGTGCAATGTTAAAAATGCTACTGAATGCTAAAAAAACCCCAATTGTGAAAATAAAACTTTTTACCTGCAGGATGTTTTTCACTCATGCATTTGGTAAACAGTAAGACAGATATCAGTAAATGCTAAGCAGAAAATTTTCTTTTAAGACAGCCATTTTAATGGAATATTCTGTCTAAGTGTCAAAACTATTACATAACATTAGTACTTAAATCTGAGGTCAATGCAATACTGCCCAATCTGCTTCATACTGAATTTAAAAAATCTTCTTATAGTAAAATTCAGCTACATGACTGCTTACTGCTTGTATAAAACAATTAGAAAAGAATTTTCTTTTAAAATAAAATAATGAAGTAAAGATGCTTTCTGGTATCAAAAATTACCTCTTGAACATTCTTGGCAGATCTAATGTAAAGCCTTCATTCTGTTTTTCCTCCCCCTTTCCTTTTTTCCTTCAACTAAAAAAAAAAAAAAGTTCTTTCCAGAATCTATTAAACACAGCAGGGAGAAGGAAAGAGACAAGGGAAGAAAATAATTCAAAGGATATTCTCCTGGCTTCCTTAGGAGCTTAGTACAATCTTATGAATCTCGTAGAAAAAGAAGAAACAACGTATTCACACATTTGGAAAAGAACAGATAAACAAACTGAAAAAAAAGAAAGGAACACAAATATTGTATTTCTTGATCAGCAACTAGAATCCAAAGGAATGCTCACTTTTCTGTAACATATTTTGAAAGGCCAAAAATATTGCTCAACATGCTGAGAAAAATAACCATTTTCATCAGAAATATTTTTAACATGTTTCAGTACTAGTGTTAATACTTTAACCCTTAGATAAATACTATCTGAACTGCAAATATGCATAATGTATTTTCTAGAAAACAGGAAGCGCTGAGACAGTATGATCAAAACCATAAATATCTCCCTGAAAACAGGGGGTCATTACAAGGCATCAGGATACACAGCAAAGTGAAAGATAAATCATATAAAATACATTTTTTGTATGCATACAGATTAGCACAGATAATCAGAAAAGACAGCACAGGGTTGAGAAAACAGCTCTCTCCAGTGATATTCATTCTCATGACAGCAGACATTTCCAGAACTGTCTTATTCTCGCAAAAATAAAAACCAAAACTCCCTCAATATTCACTATTAGATCTGCTTCCTGTAACAAAAAGCATTATAAACCCTACCTCACACTGAGAGACTCATTAAAGACATTCCATGACTACTTCTTGGGTGTGAGGATATCATTCAGAAAGTGCAGAACGATTAGATTGGATGAGTCTAGGCTCTGACCGAGCAAAGCACATACACCTGCATTTATGTTGGTTTTGATGGGATTATGCAGAGGCAGCAAGCTAAACACAGTTTAACTGCATACTGAGATGAGGTCCCAGTTTGATTGTCAATGTTCTGCACAAAGTCAAACCACCATAGACACCCTGCCAACACAATAAGGACACCTCTACAGAAATATTTTATTCGTTGCTATTATAAACAACACCTTTTATTAAATGAAAGATAGCAAAGTAAAAATTTCTCAGAAGATTCATTTTCTTTGTCCTGGATAGGGAAGTGCACTACAGCCAGAGCAGAAGCTGCCAAGTGGCCACACTGCCCCAGTGGCATGTGAAGCCATCACCTCTCATAGGTGTACAGCACGTGCAGCACACTGAACAATACCTGTATATTCTGCCCATTCTTTCNCTCCTCTAATTTGGCCGACCCGGCACAGAGAGATAAAAAGCCCAACAAAAATGACTCCACTTTTGGCACTCAGCTTTTTTACCAAGGAACAAAAAAGGCAGANCCAGCTTAAGAAATAGGAATACCTTAACTTTGAGAGGTAAAAAGCCCAAAAAAATGTCTCCACTTTTGGTACTCAGCTTTTTTAACAAGGAACACAAAAGGCAGGGGTGTGGGGAATGCTATATTTTATACTTCAGTACCTTGGCACATTACAGATATTTAAGACCAGATTCAATCTTGCCTTCTGTTTTTATTTTATCACTAGCAAAAATTCTTTTAATACCATCTGCTAGTTTAATGACTTATGAAAACAAGACCTGACATCCCTGTTTATGTTATACAAATTGGACTTTAAAGACACAAAAATTGTGTCAAGCGTCAAGATTGAGAGGGATATGTAGAATGCTTTAAATTGTATTTTATTTCTCAGTTCTCAGACTTCCAGAAGGTGGTGTTTCACTAAACAAAACAATTCAAATACAAATGTAGAGAGTTAGAAAGTCAAAATACAATAGTTTACAAGCCTTTAATTAATGAATAAATTAATTTTGAAACCAGGTTTTCACAGCTTGCCAATGTTACTAAATAACAATAAACGTACTACGTTTTGGAATGTAGCAAATGGTGTATTTTCAAATAGTCCTTATCATTGAAGGAAATGAGGTCTTAAATCCAGGGCACTCTGCATGCTTTTCACAAGTACCACTCTGTTTTCAGGTTTAGGTAATCATAACTCTCTTAACTTTTCTTCTTCTTACTGTGCCAAAGTTTACGCCATGTAAAATCAATAAAACAACACAAAATATCTGAGTAGATGAAGAACACTCTTAGCACACCAGGCATATAGAGGACTTTGTCTTTAAAACATGAAAGAGGGGTTGTAATAAGATAATTCATAAAATCTGTGGCACAAAAATTAAATAAAGAGAAAAGTACTACAGATTGTCTCAAGCCAGAATCACCTAATAGCATTAAAAGAGAAAGGAATTACCATTAGAGCCTGTGAGATACTCTAAGCACCCCTCAAGGGCCTGTGCATGCTTCGCTTGCTTTATGTGAAGCCTTGCATCCCTTAGAGCACAATTTTGTTAATCAGTTTTCAAGGTCACAGCTGAATGCAAGAGGGACAAGCTGCACATCTGTAGAAGACACTTATTTCTAGAAAAGTCATAGTTCTATTTATGTGAAAATGATCTGCAGTTATGCAGTACATAAGTCCTAACCTGCAAACACTTATATAATAAAAAAAAATACCCAAACCCACAAAATTGTTTACAGAATCAAAGTCCAAAGGGTCAAGGTGAGAGCAGTGTCTTTTTAATTACAATTACTTTAGCAGATATGTGCATAAATATGTCCCTACAAAACAATAATTACTATCTTGCCTCAAATTATGGTTTTATTTGAAGGATGAGACAGAAAAAGAACTATTTTTCAAAATCCTAATAATGAGGGTCTTTAAAGTGCTTTTTCTCTCTTGTTTTGGTATTTTACTTTAAAAACAAAATTAAATTACAAATGCATTGAACTGAATAAATTACTTTCTGAAGCTGTTTTATATTTATATAACCAGACTGAACCATATTGCAGCATCACTCTCACCACATGCTTTCTGATCAGGCCGTGCTCTGACACCTTTTGAGGCACATATAGCAAAAGTGAATAAATATAACTTCTTTTGTCAGGAAACCCAATAAACTCCAGCAAGGTTAGAGAATCCATAGGGAGCAAAGGCGTAGTCTGGCTCACGAGCACAGCTCGAGATTGACATCAGCATTGTCAGCCTCTTTCCCAGCAGGTTGGCAGATTCACAGAGGTGACATCTGAGTGCAGTCCTCTTTCCTGCACTGTGGGTAGCACCAGGCTGGTCCTGGTTTTCTTGGCAGCTCTTTGGCTGACACTGCCTTTAGTGGGTGCAGAGAACATACCTTATAGGAAGTGGTACGACTGTTCTCTTTGCTGCTTCAAACAAAACACAAAGAAAGAGGAATTTGTAAAATGCAAATGGAATTTGCATGCCTAAAGAGCACTGTCTGGTCCCTACTTTCACCAGAAATATGGGCAGATTTGTGTCCTGTGCAAAGTGAAATAAGAATAGTGTGGGGAAAACATTTGTAAATGTAATGCACTTCAAATAACTGATGATTGCTTATAGAGAAGAAAGGAAAACAAAGAAATAAACAAGTACATATACATAAGAATGCATATATGTATGTATAAACATATGTATTATGTATAAATATGTATGAAAAAATAATCGAAGTTCCATTTTACGTAATAAATACATAGGAGTACGTACCCTTAAAGGGAAACAAAACTGCAAGTGACTCAGAGGAGGGTTTTGTAAAAGTTTGCTGCTGTAGAAAAACTCAGAAATCTCTGCACAAACCAGCAACACTTACGCTAACTCATGTATTCAGTAGCATAGGTATCATTTTTCCCTTATCTTGCTATCCAGCAAAGCACATTTTCTCTACTATTTTAATCACTTTTCACTAACACTGAACTCTTTCAGGAGCATGTCCAACCACAGTCACAGTTGATCTTTAGAGATCACCTGTAAGACCTATTTTCTCTGCAAGAAAAAGGTATGTCAGTGTAATTGGAGAAATATTAGGAAAAAAATTCAAACACTTTTGATGGACAAATGTACTTGTTTTCATCCTGCTTACTGCATTTCAGTGTACAGTGATACAGAATTACTTTAACAAAAACTGAAACTAACATGTCAAGTGAAAATACAAGTCTTAGCATAGGAGTTTGTACCAATATAAAAATGTGTTTTTATTGGCATCACTTTTCTTGTAGTATTTTTACATTGACATGTCAGTGCAGTATCACTACCATTTACAAACTCGTACTGGGAAAATTATTATTCCCTTAACTGTGTACATTTTCATCCATTTTCAAATGTCTGCACACAGCTCCCTTAACATGCTACAGACATTGACTGAACTTTACCGATTTTGATTGATTTTGATTATGATGTATTTCTTGTCATTTTCAAACCACACTGCAAATCAGCATCTTTTTGCATTAAAGTTAATAACAGTTGATAATAATGTATTAATGTATTAACAATTTAACTTGAATTTTGTCTATTTTCCACTATGGGGCTGAATTTACTTTCTATGTCCCTGCCTGACCCTGCCCTAGATTTTCCCTTTATAAGGAAAATTTAATTGTGCTGGTAACTTAGTTGATAAAGAACTTAGTGCATCACAGCACAATTTACACTAACATTTTTCTATAATTTATTATACAACAATGATACTGTAATTGCAATAATTTACTGTTTCAAAACTGGTGTGCTTTAAAGTAAACATATAGTTAAGTTTACTAAATGAAGTTTTATACAAATACATTCATCTGGAGGAAGAAAATTCTCTGAAGATCTAAAAAATGTAGAACTCTAGCAGTTTCTCTTACAGAAAAAAAAAAAATAACAGACTCTTTCTAAGACTGCCTTCAGAAACTTTCTCGCCTTCAGAAGCAACATTTAACAACATCCAAAAAATTAACAAGAGGGAAGAGAGCTATCAATGATCATGAGCTGCTAAGTTCAAAAGCAAAAAAGTAATTTTAATTATTAATTCCATTACAGTTCCATCAAGACTCTAATGCACCAAGAGCTTTGCAAGCTCAGTGCAAACTGTCAATAGAAAATGTGTGAAATATTTTCCTTATTTCCTTGTCAGTCAGTACACTGCTATGACAATTCATTCTATACCAAGGTTTAGAGAGAAATAAAGCAGTAAGTGTCCCTATTTATTGTATGTATACAAATGAACATTTTTCTCCAACGTATTCCTCAATCCATCCCTTGTTTTCACAAAATTTTGTATCCATATGCCCCTGAATGTGGTACACATCAAAAATACGATTATAGAATTTGAGAGTAGTACCTTGCCCCAGACATCTATTGAAAGCAGTGTGTAAACTCTTGCCATCAAATTCCATCAAAATTTTTATTTGAATCAGGCATTTTTGAAATCTGGTAACAATTCCTATGGAGCTATTTGACTGAGGAACAGAGTGGTTCTCCAAAACATTATCCAGGACAACAGTCACTGTTCCATATTAGAACATTAAGTGACTCTATGAAGTGTCAAGTAACATTGAATAAAGTTCTCTACATATTATGACAGGTTCTCTGTCTTATGAATTGTCCTTCATGTATTCGGTGTCAGAAATTATGTCCTGGTACATTTGCCCAGTACCGCTACTTTCAGTTTTTCCTAAGTTCCTGCAAATGAAATTATTCTGTTGTGTGCGTATTTAGGTTTTTTGCTGCTGGGCAGCTTCATTCTTTCTTGGAGATTTTCACTCTTGTTTCCCTGTGCTGTAAAAGCCAGCCACATCTTTCACAAACCCTTTCCCTTCCTTCCCCGCATTCCAATTCTTGCTAAATTACAATGATCAGAGTTTGACAATACTGCTATAGCAGATGTCAATGATCTTGCAATGATCTTTTATGACTCAAAAATAACCTAGAAAATATAAACTGTAATTGAAAGTAAATGCCCATATAACTTTTTTCTGTATAGAACTTCATAAAGCTAAATATACAGAACATTTATATTTCTGTGTATTTAAAACTACAGTTAAGTTTGCTCTATAAGATTTTATCCAAGGCACAGCATCCAAAAGAATTACTCAATTATCAATGTAAATACCAACAAATTACTCCTTAAGAATTTCTGTCAGAAATAGATTTAGGAGCTCTGTTACTTCCATGTTAAAGTCTAACAAAGTAATCTTCCAGAAATTAGCCTTTAATGGACTTAGGGCTCATCATTTTTATATACCCTTCATAGGAGTGTTTAGGAATTTACTTATTTTTATTTGACTTCTGCTTCAGTAACAGCCTACACTCTGTGCATACTTTTCAATTCATTGAGTTCTCTGTATCTTCTCAGTTTCTTTTGTCCTAGTGGAATGCACTTCTTTTTTAAACAAAAATTGATGATGATAAACTAAAGATTAATTTATCAAACTCAACTCCATTAAATAGATATTCCTTTGTAGCAACTGAAACAGTTTCTCTCCTACTTACATTCATTCTCTCTCTCTGACTCTGAAAATAAAGAATTTAAAAAAAGCCAATTTGGACAAAATTGAAATGGCAAAAATTAAATCGAGAAGACGTACTCTCTCTCATGTGACATTAGAAATGTCCATTACATAAACCAATCCATAGCAGAAGTAAAATTCAATTGTAATTGTTTCAAACACTCCTAGCACTGGCTGTTTCAAAAACACTTTTATATATCAAAAGTCAACTATACCTAGATGTACAAACATTATATATAACTGCAAAAAATTAGTCAAGACACTCCATACCATACTCTTCACACCTTTGATAACTTCTTTCAGTCAACCAGAAAAATGAGTATTTCTGCTGCTGTTCAGTTTATCAGGAGAGAGTAGTTCTGCCCCCAAGTAGGAGTGTGGCTGTGAGGGGGTCATGGCTGGAAAAGCTGGCAATATCTATCAAGTACACTCCTCATTGATTCTACGGACTGCCAGGGATGTGTTAGATTTCAAATCTGCCCTGATACAGTAGAAATAGTACATAACTGTGTGTAGAATGGTAACCATAGCATATTTTTCACAAAATCAGCTTCTTAGAGAAATAAATTAATACATATAAGTTTAAAAAACATTTCTTTTTTTCACACATGCTATCAATCTGTGTGTGTACGGATATATTTTTGTGTGTATATACACAACCAAAATACAATGCTTTGCCTGAACTATATTTGGAAACAATTTTCACACAAAGGCATGTTACTTCTCTAATTTTATTTCCAAAGATTGTTTATCTGTCTCCCACCTTTCATCAGTGATTCATTTAATGACACACCAAATATTAGTTGCTAAGTGTCAATTCATTAAAAATATTAAAGCATTGAATTTTTTTATAGGACAGACTCCTCATTGTTGCACTGGATTTTGTAACATTTTCTTCATTTGTCACATATCAAATTCAATTCCTTATTGTTGCAAATTTTAAAAAATGATAAAAGAAAGTCAGAGACAATAGAAGGCAAGAGTGCAACACCTCTCAGCTTACTGAAGTGCAAGATGAGCAAAACCACCGACTGCTCAGCAGAGAGCGACAGCTGAAGCTCCTCCCCAAGCCCTTCCCATGAGGAACATCTCTGCAATCTGTTCACCTTGGTCCTTCAGAACTCGGGTCTCTGCTGAAATGATGAGGCTGCCTAATTAGTATCACCCGTGATGGTGTCTTTGCAATATGGATATCTCTCCAAAGACAACTGGACTGTGACCTCCTATAACAATTCTCACAGGTCACTACACTGCTATCAGACGGTGCAAATATTCAGCCATCACTAACCTTGCCTGAAGCAAAACTAACCAGAGATGAAAATGCTTTGTCTTTGGTGCTAATCAATTCATTTTAAAAAGAAAGAAAAGAATGTCCCAGACACCTGAATCTACAAGCATCTATGAGAGAAAAAGCATTGCAAAAGCTTGCAAATTTTAAATGAGTCTCTTTGAATAACATTTTAAAAGCATTTGCTACTCTGCTTTTCTTGGACATTGCAAATAAATTCTAACTTTAACATTTAAATTTACAATATTGTACAAAATCACATTCATTAGCCATCATTTTTCATTGATTATATGCAAGTATTCATACACAGGTTTCCTCAGAGTATTTTGGAAGTAAGGTTGATGAACTCTTGGATATGTTACACTTGGATACCTGACAGACTAAAATTACTGATTAATCCAAAACAACTTAAACTTTTAAGTCTTTGTGTCTTGCAACATGAATAAAATATGAAAGTGAAGAAATCCACAAAAACAGCTCACTGTATTAATCATGCCATAGATTAGAATGGCAGAGAAGGTACAACATATACTATAGAGCCTATTGATAATATTCTGGAATCTGCAGGCTTCAGGTGAAATATCAAATGCAAAATGAAATTCATGACACTTATTGTATCCTACATGGATCAAGAGATGCACATTATTGAAATAAATTCAAACTAGAAATTAAATTCACTTGTGACTCATGACATAAAAACTCTCACCTGTGGCTGTTTCAAACACGCATGGACATACCACATGCAATTATATTTATGTTCACAAACACGTGGGCAAATGTAAAAAAAGAAAACCAAAATAAAAATCAGCAGGCATTCCAGACATTCCCTTCAATTTGTCCTTTCTGTCAACTGTACACTAACAAATGCCAAGCAAAGGAATAACACTGAAAAAAACCTCTGCATCATAAGGAAGGAAAAGTAGGCAGGCTTTTTCCCCCAGATGAAGGGAAATTCATGCTTTGTTGTTCAGCAAAGGAGATAAGTGGGGTTTTATAAAATCCTCCTCACTTGTCCCCTGCTGGCAAAGGATATGTACAACGTGACAGTACAACAGCTTTGCCAATGCACTCTTCTCTTCCCAGATGATGAAGCTGGAAGCTGTCTCGCTGAGATGCAGTTGCAGTGCAGATCTTAACAGATCCAGAGACAAAGCAGTAAGAACTGCACTGCTGTCCTGTCATTGCCATAGGGGCTGCTTTATACTAGTGATTATAATTCAAGAGAAAGGTTAAGGCAACTGAATTTCGTGCACAAGGCACATCTTCCAGTAGCCCATGGTACAAGTCTCTGAGTCTGAAGTCCACAGTGTGCACCTCAGAGGAAATGAAGGTCACTTCCTGGCATTATTAGGCTTGGTTCAAATTTCAAAAGACCAACAGAAGTCTCAACAAAAGGTTTTCTCTTCACGGTTTTGATTGTATCAGAACTCAAATATTACAGGTGTAAGAAGAGTATTCTATAGGTTACCTTATAGGGGAAAAGAAAAAAAAAAAGCTCTAAATCAATTAGTAACAGTTCCTAGTTTTAGATCTAATTTCCTACTTTAAATAAGTGATTCTTAAGAAATCTCATTAATTTAAGAAACATTAGGGAATAAAGCAGTAGACATTGTCCCTGATGGTCAGAGTGCTTAGACAAAGTAGGTTTAATTCTTAGTGCAATCTTTTTCCACTCCTCTTTGAGCCACTCAAGGTCTATAAAGACAACAGAATTTAACAGACAGAGATTTGGAGCAGAAACCGTATTATCAAGACAGGTCACAGAGAGGGGAAAAGTACTTCAAAAAAGAATAGCTAAATATAGATTTAATAACTTGCTTGTATTATAATGGCCCAAGGGGTAAATTGAAGATCCTATGCCCCAGAAGCAAAGAGAAATAGCAATTATAAGTCTAGAATAAGGTGCTATTTACTCTTCTGAAAACATCACATGGGTAATGTCTTTTAATGGACATGGTATGCATTTTAATCTTAGAAGAAAACAGAGGGTCCCTGGTAAAAATCTCTTCAAATAACAGCAAAATTGACCTGAATCAAATTTGTAGTACAGTTAGAAAATGTGAACAGTTCTCAAACAAATCACAGAATATTCTGAGTTGGAAGGGACTCACAAGGATCATTAAGTCCAACTTTTATGTGAATGGCCTGTAGGGGATCAAACCCACAACAGTGGCAGTAGCACCATGCTCTAACCAATTGAGCTAATTGGTGGCTCTCTATCAAAAGCTGAATTTTGCAAACTGTCTCTTCAGCTGTAGCATTGGGTTCAATTAATCAACTAAAGATTCTGGAATTATTTGTAATGTAAAGGTTTTGAATACCATGGCTGACTGCTACCTCATCGATTTTTTGTCATAGTCACTACTATATTCCTCCTCTGATACTCTTTCCACTTTTTTTTTTTTAATCCAGACAGCATTAATATCATCTTTTACAAGAAGAAAGAAAGGTAAGACAAGTTATTTCAGGTGTCTTTAAACACTATTTTTAACTGTAATTGAAGAACTTTTTACTTCAAAGAAAGGTACAACATTAATGCACAACACAGTACAACATGTAGGTCAACAAGAAACATGGAACACCTATATCAACAATAACATCCTGAAGATCAAAATCCAAAATATGAAATTAGAAAAACCCTAATCCCCATAATAAACTTGGGAAGATGGTCTTCTTTTGGCATACAAAATCCATAGGTAAAAGCCACAACAGAAAATCATTCACATGTGTATTTACTGAGAAGCAAACAATTCTATCCCTTACCATTTAAGGAACACTAACCCATTAAAAAAAACCCAAAAAAAACCCAACAACAACCATCAGTCTCAATCCTGACTCTACAATAGAGGAAACGAGCAAGCTGGAGTGATAGGAGAATGTCACAAACTGCTGCTGGAGGGAAAAATTTTCTAACTTGTACTTTCATTTAGGAAAAAAAAAGAGACTGAAAAAGATGGCTGATTAAGAGCTAGTGAGAATCTTAGGAGGCCCAAAGTAACCCCAGCCAAACCACATTAACACACTGTTATTAACAATAACATGCAGCCATTCATTCTTTATTGTCTGAAGGAGAAGAGACCTTACCATTGAATTTCCAGCAGGACTCCTATAGTACATTAACTTTTTTTCCCTCTAAGTACTGACCTTCTCCATGACTGTCCATTACTCTCCTGCCCCTGGAATCTAATGTGATCACAGTCTGAACTGATTTGCCTGAAAAGAACTATGACAAAGACATTACATAGCAGTTACCCTTGAAGAATAACTAGCATATGCACTACATCACCACTAGCAGAAGTTCTCACTTCCAACTCCAGTATTTGAAAGTCCAAATAGCAGAAAAACATATAAAAACATACAAAAGATTCCATTGTTTAAACAAAGGAAAACATTCCTTTGTTCAAGGCTATGAAGCAGGGATTTATTAGATTAGAAAAAAAAAAAAAAAGAAATCTGATAACACAACAGCAAATACTTCTCCTCCTGGAGAATTCTTTCTACCTATTAAGGGACAGTATGTCCTATATATCTTTTACACTTACCTGTATCTGCTGAAAGCTAAAAATAATGATGCCTTTAGGAATTGTACCCTACCGAGTTCGTGAAAGATGACGTGAGGCATTTCTGTTCTACACATTTTATTTTTACACTGCTTAAAACTGCTGTTATTCCTGAGCCTGATTTATGGGTACCCTGGGGTACTCCTAACCCCTTTTGATGTTATTTCTACTGGAAACAGTTGACAAAAGCAGATTTTCCCTTGAGGATTGCACAGTTTCAGTATTTGTTTCAACTTTCAGCCATTTGCTCAACCTATTAAAGCTTCTTCAAAGCCACAGAATAGCAACCCATCACCTTGAATGCTACTGAAAAAAAAATGCATAAAGGCTGCCAATTCACACTAACTCTGCTGTAGATAAGCAGAACACATTGGAAGGCATTACACTACCTAGAATACTGCCTATGGATTTTGCATAGCCCTTCAAGGGTGTTTGGCTTTCAACTATTTCACTCTGGTGGTCAGACCTGCATGAAAATATTTATATAAAATAGAAACCTAACACAAACTAAGTGTATCTAACATAAATTTGAGAGTAAAAACTGGCAATAGACTAACACTGCTTCCACTTTGTATTTTTTCTACATAGCAGAGTACAATACTGCTCTAAATAAGATTTTTAGGAGCTTTGCTAACCTTGCAAAAACCATACAAATGCCATGTCAAGAATCTTGGAACTTAATTGCTCTGCCTGTTGTGGACTAGCTGTCAATGATAAATCGATGGAAACACCTAGAGATATGGCATATGTTGCTGCAAACAAAAATATGTAAGAAAAATGCAAATAGTACCTCATTGTCATATTTTCCTCTTTGGTGTCTTTTTGTTGGTTTGGGTTTTTTTCAGAAAAAAAAGGAAGAAAAATCTACTTTGAAGAACATACAAAAATTTCTCATTTTACTATAGTGAAGCTAATACAAAGTAATAGCTAATGTACCAAATACAGTTAATCCTCTTTTTCACATGAATGCTACAGAAGGATGAAGGTAGGTTTCACAAAATGCTCTAAACTTCAGAGTGCCCTAAATGCTACTTTTCAACTGCATAAGTGTATTACAAAGTAATTGCCAGTAAAATCACCTAAATGTTTAACGGAAGTAAAAATATTATGGCTATTTATGTAATTTCTTGGAATCACATACAAATATGACAAGAATGTTAGGTTGGAGAAAAGAACTAGAAATTCAAAAAAGCTGAGTACAGATTTTTTTAAGTAGCCCAAGATTTTACAATGACCTTTTCATAACTGATAAATGTTTCCATTGTATGATTTCTTGCTCTTTCCAATGGTCAAAGACCTACATTTGACCATCCTTGCAACTCGGAAAAGACAAAATCAGAAACCAAACCAATTTCTTGCACAGCTTCAAGTGGAAAATTATTTCATGTACCCAAAGATACATGTGAAATTCTATTTTAACAACTTGCAGGACCTGTCATACAAAAAATAAAATAGTATCTTGTTATCTTGGGTTTTGGTATCACCTACAAATGTCTAGTATTAAACAAAAGTTAGTGGTAGGCTTTTATAGCTTTAAGAAAATCTAACTTCTGAAAGAGAATCATAATTTAATGTATGGATACATTCTCAAAAAATTAGAGTTATCATAGAAATGTGTATCAATATTTTGACATGATGAGACAGAACAAATTTCTTACATTTTGCTTCTTTTGATGTTGCCCAGGAAGGGGATTTTAGCCAAGTTTTTCTCCTACTGTTTCTTTTTTTTTGATGGTTATTGTGGTTTTTTTTGTTTAATTGAGAAGAGACTTAAACACAAACACAGTAAATTCTCAGGAACAGACAACTTTTCCTGCAGTCTAGAAATACTTAGAGTTCTTGAGAATCCTGGTGGACTCACGTCCCAGAGATGGGTGCTCTTTATCCCAAAAAGCTCAGCTCTTCAGCAAGTTTTACTCCTTTGTGGTACTTCATGTAGTTCAGTGAGCTCTTCTGATGCTTCCTGAGCCCACACAGGAAATACTGGGACATGAATAACCCTTTTCCATTCCATCTTACTGCTAGCATAAAAAGTATCACTGCAGATTTAGTTTCAACAATGAGCCTTTGGGTTTCAGCTTCACAATTAACCCAAGCTGGCTATGATGAAGCACCAGGCTGCACAGATCTGTGCAGGGCATCTGTCAGTCATTTCCATCTGGCTTGGGATCAGGGATCAGCCACCAGCCCTCTTGTGTTTAGCAGGACAGATGCACTCTAGGGGTCTGCACTTCAGGAACCCAAACCATTCCTCTTGCTCAGTGAACTTTTAGAAGGGACAGGAGAACTAGCCACTTTTGAGTAGCTGAGTCTGCACCCTTCCTGAAAATGCTGACATACCAATTTGATAAAGACCAATATTTGGTCTTTGTTTAATCTAGGAGCCAATTCTGTAAATACACCTCAAAGGATGCTTCCAAAACCAGCTCTTTCGAGAAGACACATCATATCAATCAGTACAGAGTTCAAGTGTCCTTTCCAGTTTCTCCCTTCTGACCAACTACCATTTAATAATTCTCTTCACAATTTCACATAAAATATCTCCTAACCAGTAGATAAATATGTTTCAGGTAATTCTTCACTACAATGGTAGCTGTCTTTTTCGGGCAATTGGTTTTTAATCCACGCATTTGCAAGTAAATGGATATTCTTGAATGTATGTGCCCAAATACCACATGCAAAGATGGATTACAGTATTTGAAACTGCAGTAAACACAAACATGAGAAGAGATGCATTTTACTTTGATTTATAGAACAAACACCAAGAAGTTAATTTCTTCTGGAACAGTGTGTCCCCCTCAAAATCCAGCTCTTTCCCTGGCTCTTGAATACATATTAGCAGAAAGTATCTACACTTATACCACTATCTTGAGCACTTGAGGTTTTAGTTAGAGCTTAAGCAGTCAGATTTCCACCTGCAGTATGACTAAGGTACAAAAATATGAACTGTAATTTTACCAGCAAAACAAATAGCACACCTGAAAATATGACCCAATTTTCACTATGTTACCAGGGGAAAAAAACCCCAGCCTATTAGATTAGAAATGAACAAAGAAAAAGAGGCTCTTTGGAAGTGATAAGTACTGTGAAGCACTGAGACTGTACATCTCTGACAATTTTTGTTGTACTTACCTAATATCTGTGCATGTTATACATGTGATACAGCGACTGTTTGTTGTAACGAGGTTCAAAGCCACAGATGTTTCACTGTCAGCGGTTGGGTGTGCTCCACATTTTAAGTAAAACTCCTGAAATATTGAAGGAGAGATAAAGAGAAGATTACATACCTGCTGCTCCTGTCCTTCCCTTTATCTTTGGGTAACTGACATTTGAGAGAACAGACAAATCACCACTGCCAGCAGCAAAGGAGGACAATCATTAGGAAAGGTTTACAAGGGATCCCTTGCAAAAACACCAGTCTAGGTGTATATTTTGCTCAGTGCCTTTCCTAGCAAAGAAGCTATCAGTATGACAAACTCTGTGAACTTCTGGATTTATAGAAAAAAAAAAAAATCACTTCATCTAGACTTTCTCTAAGTATAGTCATCAAAGGCAAAATGCTAACCAATTTCAATATGCATTAATATTGCCACTATGTTTTCTTGTTACAGATATTACCACTTTCTGAACCCTACAACACAGAATATTAGCCCTAAATTAGTGAGGTCTAGCCTTGCTTTTGTGATTTGGAAATCTTTAAGATACATTTTTGCCATCATAATAAAGGAAAGCTCTGTCTCTCTTGGAGCCCATATTACATTTGCAAGTATACAGTGTTTGAATCAAGTTACTTTAGCCTCTTAGACTGCCTTCATTAGCATAACGCTTTTCACACAAATGTGCATTTTGTTCTCTTTTCCACTGCACCACAGGGAAGGCCATATGAACCATACTATTCTTTGATAAGATTTTGTTACAAGAAATTGTTTTAAGTGTCCAAATCACTCTAAGCATACGTTAATAAAAGCAGTCTGAAGACACATGCTCTGCAATAGGAGCCACAGCTTAAAGTCTGTAATTTCTTTGTTGCTATGAGATCTTCTTTCCAGTAACAAATTATGGAGGTTTGTAATGAAAACATGGTATAAATGAAATGTGAATTGGAAGGTAAGGGTATAAAAACATTGGAAGAAAAGTTAAGAAGGCATAAAAGAATTACAATTGTTGACAACATCAAGATACTAAGATCACAGTTTATTCTCAAGAAGCCTGGCCATGGTAAAAAAAAATCCTAAGAAAACAAGGGAAAAAACCCAAGCAAATTGCAGCAAGAGAAAAAAAAAACCAAACAGTTAATAAATCAGCAGCACTTCCTAATGACTCCTGAAGGTGGGACAGGATGAAGGAAAAAAAAAAATTGCAGCTACTGTCAACTTTTTTAGGATGAAAATGTCACATCCAGGCCTCAGAATTGGGAACAATCCAAAAGCCATGAAAATATATGCTAGGTGGTTGCTAGTGTCACTCCAGGTTCCTACCTAGACTATGTGGAAACATATTGTAGCACTCACTAATGCACGAGTGAAAGAGAATATGTGGATGAATGAGAACCAAAAAATCAGTTTTATTTAATACAAAATCCCGTTTCCCTCTCTACAGCTTTGCACAGAGATTTACTGCAATACTGTACTAAAAGCAGTCCAGACAGAATCTCCTACTTTCTCAATGCCTACAGCCTTGCAGTAGGGAATTCTTTGTCTGCAAAACAGCTGTCATTTACTGATTGGTTTTTTTTCTTCAGCGATGATGCTCATTTAGCTATAGTGTGTATTTCTACATAAGACAAATCCAGTACCATGCAATGCTGTGCCACTCTAAGGTGGAATCTGGTAACTGGGGTATGAGAAGTATTAATGTAACCTTCCTCCGAGGTTAGTCACTCCTGTTTCTCACAGAAGCACTGATACATGCAAGGAATATAACAAAATATTCAAATCCTGCTGTAAGTGAAGGGCACAATGCCTAAAGCATGTCTTAGCAGCAGTTTAAGAGAACTATGTGTCAAGAACACAGTTTAAAGGCAAGCCTATCTTTTAAAGTAATTGTTCACAAGACTTCTGAAGTATGCATGTGTACATGTTTATACACATCTAAATTATCTTTGCGCCGTGTTTCATAACATCAGGAAGTAGTCCTAGCCAAGAAAATATGCTTAAAGTCCTTAGACAAGACTTCAGACTTTCCAAGTTTTTTTTTTTCTTGTTCAAGACACAGATATACACACAACTTTTAAATATCAGCTTAATTAGAAGAATTTCAGCTTCAAATGAGTCAATGGAACTATGCACTCATCTGGAATATATGATGACCTTCCACAATCTGTAACTTCAACTTATTTTCAACCTTTAAAAGTGTATCCATTGGTCTTTTTATTATTTGCTAATAGGTTTTATAGCTTGAGTTTCTTTGCCCTTTAATTTGAGTTTACTTCTGTTTGAATTAAATTTAAAGAAGGGTTTATTTCAGTGAAGAGGAAGATACATATTTCCATGCTTTAGTACATCTTCTGCATACAGCTGAAAGAATATTGACAACTCACAACTCCAGAACAGGTAAACTGTTCACTGTAAAATGAGAAAACATACAGAAAGATAATTTTTGATAGAAGTACTTACCTGTTATAATAGAATCTTATTTGGGTCACAAACAAAAAGAGTAATAAAGGTATTAAGCTCTGAACCAATTGAAACAGGCTTAGATGTTTTTTTGTCCCTAATGAGCATCTATTTGGTGATTCTAACTGCTTTTGATAATACCTTGTAATGGTCTTTGTAATGTCATGAAAGGTACTTAATGAAAAAGGTAAATAAAGCTATGGAATTCTTATTCCATGGAAAGACAGACAGACAGAGAAGGAAAAATAGTCAAGAGTCTTGTGCTACAGTCCCAAAATACTTCTGCTATATCATTAGGAAAATTAATTCTCAATATTTTTTGTTTATCGGCCCAAACACTGCTTTCAGGAAGCTCCTCTAATTAAATTTATGATATGCTTCAGTGTTGCTGAATTGAGAACATTATGGAAATTGAAAACACTGCTTAAAATAACAAAAGAAAATCTTGCCACTTTCCAAAGCTATTCACTGAAAGACTCCCTGCTTGATGAAACTGCAATTAAAGAAATAGTAAATCTTAATATTAAATACAAGCAGAACAGAGGGCTCATTAAAAATATAGAAAAAAACCCCTCAAGATTATGTGCCAAGTCTTTTTTCAGAAGAAATCCTGAAGATTAAAGAATAAAAGAGTTATTCATAACAAATATGTTGAGACTAGCAGTATACCCTTGGAAAATCAAACAGTATCAACCCACACAAAGCACAGTTCTACACAATCAATGCAATAGTCTGTCTCTGGAGGTCTGAGACCTCAGTGCTGTGCTGGGAGTTCAGAAGTACAGGGAGAGATGGGAACCAAAAATGCAATATGCTGGGTGCCTGACAGTTCTGCAGTAGTGTGGACTTCATTTCCATATTTTTAATATTTCTTTTTTTCTGCAGTAATACACATTCCATCTATTTAAAAGCTTTTAAAAGTCATGAAACCAATTACATTTCCAGCTGCATATAAAAGTTTATGTTGCCTGGTTTTGCACATTGCATAAACACACAACCCCCAAGTATTTATTTGTTACATCTACCAGATTTAACTTAACACTTTTTTATGCCAAGGCATACACCTATGAAGTTACCACTACAGATAACCCATCAGCACAAGTTGCTTCTCAATTGCTTCCAGCAATGAAATTACTGAAAGCAAAATATAAGAGGGAGGAGTGTAGCCACTTCTCACTCTTCAGCCTTGCATTTCCCCAGGCATGTAAATGTAGCTATTCTTTTATTTAGTCTTTCTTTCAAAGGTGTATGGCAGCCTAAGGAGGGAAATTTACTGAATTTTTTAATCCAAATAATTTATGTTTCGATGTTAATCTCTGAACAGGTGTAGAGATCTAGGAGCCAGCCAATTTAGGACTAACACTCTAATTTAGCTTCAAACTCTAAAATACATACAAGCAGTAGTTACTTCTTAAGGTTGATATCAAAGTGTCTCTAAACTTATGCTATATTAGACAGTATTTTCCTTATTTTGACTTTATACTAAAAAGCCCCCTCAAACCTTACAGAATAACACCGAAGGTATGAGAAAAAAAAAATCCATGCAGTCTGCATCAGTATCTGACTACTTCTAAAACATTTAAAATAGAAGAAATCACATTATTCCTCCTTCCTGCACATGTGTTTTTAGGTACAAAAAAACTCTTTGATGACTGTAAGTATTGCTGTTCAGCAATGAGTAAGGATGTCATGGAATTACTGCAAAAGCTGAGACAAAATTTAGTGCTTTTCTTAGTTCTAAAAGTAAGTAGTTTTATGGTCACCTTCTACTGCAGTGAATACCTTTAGATCATTTTCTTGCCTAAAGGCATAGGTCCCATGAAATTGTGAACATTCTATTTAACACTATAAATGTCTTCCTTTTGGCAGCGTGTCTGATAGATTGTTATTCAGAGAAGGAAGCAGGCATCACTCTTAGATACTCTGTCATATTCTTCACTGTTGTTATCGCTTTTGTGTCACACAACATCATAAAAAGTGCACGAGGGAAGAAAAGGTTCAAAGATACATGGTCAATGCTAGCTACTTTTTATGAAACTCAAGACGGAAATGGTCAAATTTTTAAAAAAACCCTCAATCTTTGATATTTAGTAAAAGTCTCTCTTTCTATCTTTTCAAACAAACCAGTGGTTTACATACCCCAACTGCTGATGATAACCGAACTCTCGTCTAGATGGTCAAGTCACCATCATAAGTAAGATCAAAGTCATACTCAAACCATCAGGAGGAAGGCAGTTTGAAAAAGGCCTAGAAGAAACTTGACATTTTTGATAGATGTTCTCAAGTCCAGTTTACTACACTGTCAGAAAAAAACACTAGTCTTTGCTAAGCACCACCAAGATAGCCTGCACCTGGCTGGTGTACAACATATACACAAAAATACACAACTGCTTCACAGTCTTTGCTGTGTAAGTTGGCTAAACTAAGGAAGCTCTGACAGATTTCTTATTCCCATTTCTTAATAAGCTACAAAAGAAAGTGAGAGCCTTATGGTATTTTTTCCTTGAATCACCCACACATTTTTATTTAGGACTGATAGGCAAAGCCATTTATGAATATGTTTTACAGCCATTGAAGGTGTGGCTTTAATTTTTTTCAAATTATCAGTAAACTTAAATCTCATTCCAACTATAATATCATAATTATTCCCATGAAAGAGAGAAAACTTCAATGCTATAGTGGCACACCCCTGTGATAATGATTCATTTGCTTTTGAAACTGAAAAATTTAGTAGATATTCAGTGCATCTGGGGACAGATTGAAAGAAACTCACTTCAGAACAGCTGTGGAATCAAATATTTCTTCTGGGATGTTCTGGGAAAGACTGGATTTAATTCTGTGCAGAGACATCATCAGGTTCCCACATCTCATAAGAACTACAGGCAGTGGCTTTCCAAGCCATAGAAATATCTCAGTGATGAAAACAAACAAAGAAATTTAAAACATCGCTTTTCACATGTAGAACAGGCACTGCTTTTAAAGACACATAAGTAAAAACTGTCAGAACTACACTGGCTAACTAGTATGAGGAAGTTTGTACAGCCAAAGAGCAACTCTGAAAGATTTAAGTCCTAAATGATTTTCTGATAGACTTGTGAATGCATTACATACACAAGACTGCTCCACTTTCTTCTGTGAGCCAGCAGTATTTTGACTATCTCTTGTTACTGGAAGATATCTTGGTCAAAATAGTGGCAGTTCCCTCATGCACCTCACCAGATACTACCAAGAACCTCAAATCAGGTACTGAGCATAGTAAGCATCACCTAATACCATTTATTTGGTGACTGCTGCTCTGCATGCTTTGGCTTTGCTAAGCAAACACTGAGACCTAAATAGCTGTTAAGATCAAAGGGGGAAAATTATTAACCAAATATCAAATTTTTGCAGTAGAGTTGGGTTTATGGCAAAAAAAAACTACATAAATAAAACAGAAGCATTCCTATAGCTACCTACATTTTAGACAAGCAAATTCTTCTGTCTCCTCTATGATTGGAATTCCTCTGGAACCACTGCAATTGCAGTACTTGCAGATGAGAAGTTAACCTTAGGCTCTGCTCCTGTCATCAGTGCTATTTTCTTTTATGATGCTCTCCATTCAAGAATATTTTTCTCCTACTTGAGATTCCAATCAAAATCAAACCTTTTCTCTGTGGATTTCCTGTGATTCTTAAATTTGATGCTTGTTCATTATATCAGTGATGTAAACACTATTCCAGAGGGCAGCTGACTTCCCTAAACTGAAAAATGCAGCTTCCCCTGGGCACAGCTAAGTGGATCACCCCCTAGGCAAATAAGGGATAAACACAGCCCTCAGGCCTCAGTGGTTAAGGACAAACAGTTAACTCATTTTAAAGGAAAAGGATTTACGCATAGTATTAAATCAGCATTCAAGCTGCACCATGTAGGTCTTTAAGTCTGTTTCAATGTTAAAGAAATACATTAATTGATCACTACAAACAGTATAATAATGCATGTGATTAATTGCTAATTTTCTATTAAGATTTTGCAGAAAAACATTCAAAGTTATTAAGTGACAGTGGATTTGAAGTTCCTTAGCATAGATTTTAGGAATACTCCAATGCAATTATTAAATAGGTTGTTCACTTTAATCATTCACATACCAAAACTAAAACAAATCTCTAAAAAGCACAATCATTACACTCAGACAACATTTCTTCACCATCAAAAAAGAAAAAATCTTAAAGTAACTTTTCCTGTTAGACAGAGAAGATCCTGTGAAAAACGCAACACCTGATCTCAGACCTAAACATTCAGAATGGAATCAGAAAAATCAGCAAGAATGAAAAGGCAAGCATGTCACCAAAACCAGCGTACTTTATATACCTTTCTACACAAATTTCCCCATCCCATCCACTTTCAAATTCATAGAATCCATGTTGTTGAACATACCAGAAATGGCAATTCATGGACACTGTCAAAAGTGTGAAGTTCAAAAGAAATGTCTTTATAGGATGCAAGGAGAAAAACTGATATTCCAAGAGAGATCAAATGTTAGATAATAAGCCTTGCCGATATACTGCTGCTAACTAAGCTGACCTCAAAGATAAGTTGAAACATCCTCTGATGCGAAGAAAGGCAATGAAGTGTCAATATATTAAATTCAAATGTCTGTAAGTACTATATACTTATTTAATTTGGCAAGAGACAAAAGCAGCATAAAAGTGTAGAAGAAATTTGAGCATCTCTTTAATATCTGGTTTCTGACTGAACCTCCTTGCCCTTCTAAAAATGCCTCTGGCTAAGAAGATCTGTTATTCATAATAAAAGCTCTTTAGGATGAGTATCTTTTGTCAACTCTTTGCCCGGGCTTGGTCTTGGTGAAAACATGAACTTTGACCTGTGTGAAGGATGGAGGATGGAGGGAGTGAACTCTTAAAATTATTATTGCATTTTTGAGACAAGTAGCATTCAGGGGCAAAAATGGTATCCTCCTGAGTTTTTTCAGGCTTTCTCTTCTTTTCAACTATAACACTTGAAATCTAAATGTGTCCAAGTGACTAAAAGACACATATTTCAGAGAAAGAGGTGTTAATATCTCTTATTATATCTCCTTTTAATTCTTGATTGATTTTAATTAAGTTCACATAAGAAAAAACATTAAAAGTATACAGTTCCAGTTCTTTGTCTCAGAATTAAACATATTCACCATGTCTTTTATTCAGTTGAGAATATCAAAAACAATTTGTTGCATAGTCATTAATTTGAAAAAAAAAAGTCTTTTATATGGAACGTATTTGAGTGTAGCAGGATTATGGGATAGGAAATGTACGTGCTATTCATGAATCTTTACAAGACCTAGTGTTTTAGTCCTGACCAAGTCACTTAAAACCAAGCTTAAGGCATATAAAAAGGTATCTAAAACTCATCATAAATCATTTTCATGAGACATTTTCAGGGATAGAAAATACTAATAGATTGTTGTCATCATACCCAGTTCCCACTTCTATCCACATTCTTAAAAATGAACAAAAATCCAGCTAATAAATTTCTGTTTATGTATTTATCCCCCTTGCCAAAGAAAAACACTTCTATCTCTCATTTTCCACAATTCATTGGAAGAGCAGAAGTATTGTTCAAAATTCTTTAACCGGACAGCTATATTACCGTTTAGTTTTATTCAGACATCTAATGTGACATAACCAAGATTATTGATGATTGAGAAAAAGCTCACCTATCTATTGTCTGCACTAAAACCCCACAAAGTTATTGATTTGTATTAAAATCTAAATAGAGGAGAAAGATATATTTAAGATTCAAATAACTGGCATGATGGGTTATTAACTACACAAGTTTATAATGACACCTGGCCTCTGAATAGAACATGAAACTATATTTTTCTAGGAATTTTCTGTATAAGGAAAGCAATAAGAAACGCAGTACCTATCATGCAATTTGCTTTTCTTGTCTACTAGAAACAACACAGTGGGAAAATAGAACACAAGTGCCTTGGGAATCCCTAAGCTGCTGCTGCCCACACAATACTACTTCAACCACGCAGGAAAGTACTCTGTGTGAAAGTGACTTTTCACGTTTTTAACAGCAATATTTCTTATTTTCTTTGTTTGTCTAAAGGCAACCACACAACATACTTGCTTCATTTCTCTGCAAGTTGTGACTTTCGCTCAAACAGCCTTGTCACTAATTCTGCTGTCATTCCTTCAAGTAGCAGTACTTCCGTGACACAAACACAGAACAATCATCACAACCCAGTTCTTCTTATCACTCATTTTCTCACAGTATAGACAAAGAAATGGAGGCTTTAGGGCACTATTTCTCCTTAAAATTGATCTTTGCCTGGAATGTTACCTTGTAGTGGAATCAAAGGCCCTATAGACAGCCAATCCCCAGAAATGCATAACTAATAGGTCACAAGTACTGTAATGCCTGTGGCATGTAAAACCACAGTAAAAAAAATTAAGTAAATAACTTTTCAAGCAGAACAGCCATGCTTTCATATAAAATTCCATGAGAGCTTTACACATTCCTTTCTCTGAAAGAATGCAAACTCTCCCCTTTCTTTTCTCTGCTCCTAACTTTTTTCATCCATACATCTATCCAACGCAATCTCTGATCAACTCTAACTTTTGGGCTGAACCAAGACTGCAAGTGTCAGGATAATTAAATTACCTAGCCCAGCCTCCACAGCCCAACCCATATTATTCCATTGAATTTGTTCACCTGCATGTATGAAACAGATTATTTTGGAAAAAATTCCTTTGAATTACTTGAGCAATAGATGAAGTCTCAGTTTCAGAGTAGCTACTTACAATGTATAATAATCATCATATCCTGAACACTAGTGCTGATTTCTATGACTAAAACTTTCCCATCAGCCTCTTTTAAAGTAGAATCCAACTGTCTAAATTTGTTATCAAGTGTTTCCTGTAGAGAAAAAACCCTTTACTTCAAGCTTAATTTCCTCTGGCAATCAGATTTGAATTTTTATGTGAACAAAAGCCATGAAAAGGGCTCAAGGAGGGAAGAAACTAGAATACTACATGATAGCAGATCCTCAGGCTGTGCTTCTTATGGCACAAAAAGTTGCTTGCAATTACAGGTTTGAGTGATTTGTTTATCTTCCAACCATGTTAGCAAGCACTTAGGGTAAAGACAGTGATCAAGGCTTCAAAATAACTACAGAAAAAAATCTAAAACGTACAAGAAACAGGACTCCTATACTTAAGCTATAAATATTACACAGGTGACATTTGACAGTAAGGTCTCTCAAAGAAGCTTCAGAGAAAAGCCTGAAGCATTAACAAATCACAATGCCTAAGTAAGCCACATAATTTCTTTAACTGACTATTACTTTTTCTTGAGTATTCTATATGACAGGAGTAATTCCATAGTCTTAGTCTGGTAATACCGATGTGTTTCTGCAGCATATGCAGTAGATTTCCATCCATCTGATCCTGTCACAACTGAAAAATTTAAGTTTTGTCCATACCTTGATATTGAAGGAATTGGGCAGGTTCAAAGCTTCGAAAAAAGGTATTTTTAACCCAATAGCCATTTAAAAAAGAGACTGCTATTTTTGGGTTTAGGTTTTCAGCCTTTAACTAGTATCACCTATGTCCTAAAGCCTCACATCCATCCATTAACCATATTGATGATCTACAAGTCTCTAATACAGCTGAAAACAGTGCTAAGACACCTTTCATTTAGCACTATGGCTGCCTCAGGGGGAGCATCAGTGTTTATGTGATGACACCGGGCAGACAGAATTAGGCTGTAATACTACAGGAATGGCTCTTTGCTTCATCTCTGTGTCTTTTCAGCTTTGAAAAATTGGATGGTTTGTTCTGTCATCTTTCCAAAGCCTGCCATAGATCAGGATATAAATGAGAACGAACCAGCCAAGACTGCCCAGTTACGATGGAAACAGTGAGAGGAGGAGAGGGAGGAAATGGCAGAAATTTAATTCTCTCCCTCTGAAAAATGTATGCTTGCCTTATCGGAAGATTCAAAAATGTTTGGCACCTTCTGTATGTTCTTTGAATAGACAGTGGGGTTTTTTTAGTTCTATTTACCACCCAGCTGTCTGTGGCTTTTCTTTTGATGCATGTTCTTTGTCAGGACAGTACAGTTAGCACACCTACAGCTATGCCATCCTTCAGTCTTAAGAGTTCTACTAAATTATTGGGGTTTACGCTTCTAATATTTTCCTTTCTACAAAAATGCTAAAGAGCAGGTCTTGTGTCCCACCAACAGATGTAATGTCTAATTCACATAGAACAAGACACATTAAACTACAACATTTGAGAAAATTCTGCAAAGTTTTTCCAGTAATTATTTTTCCATGTTTGTTCAATTGCCAGAGTTGATGAGGTTAGGAGTAATTTTAGTAAATTTAGATTTTTTTTCCTTTCCCCTGGATTCCTGCTTTAAATCTTTTCTTCTGCATGGACTGAAAAGACAGATGGAATATTTGTGCTGTAGCAAATAAACAGACTTTCTTAAAACAAAAAGCAACCAAAATACCCTGCATGATAGCCAAAACATAGGATATGCAGAAAAAGGAGCAATGATGCTAAATATAATCACATGAATACACTAATGCTAATAGTTGATTCATATTGCCATCTTCCAAGAAGGGAGAGGACTACGCATATGTTTAGTTCATTTTATTTGTTTCAGCTAAGTAAAATCTGTATATAACTCCCTACACAAAGAACATTACAACTATTTCTTCCACTTCAGTGCAATGAGATAAAGACATTTTATTGGCAAGATAAGTATTTTAGACAGTGTTTTAAACAGCAAAATTTGAACTATAACATCTAGCAGAAACACCTCACAAATTGATGTAATACAAATATATGTCCGGTGTTTTACATGACTCACACATTAAAAAACCCAAATGTACACAGCGTTGCTATGGACTTGAATATATCCCTGTCTAATAAAATGGCACTATAGACGAAACTCTTGCAAAAGCTTTCCCCAGATGTTCCTACAGGTTGCTAGATGCTCTTGGAAGTTACATAGGGCTGCAGGAAATGAAGTGGGTAGAAGGGACAAACAAACAAAAAACCCACAAAACAAAAATCCCACAATACCCACTCTTCTCTTTGGCTAATCTTGTACTGCAAAATCTCTAAGGTCTCTGCAGCAAACTGACTTTTCTGGAATTTAGGTTTATGCTCTCATCCTTTTTTCACATATATTTTCTATATGTAATATATACAGATGAGCTAGATGCAATATATATGCAAGATGAGCTAGAAAACATAAGTCACAGTGGGAAATTCATTAGCTCCTGTATAATCTTGTTGGGAAAAAAATAAATCTATGTTTGCATACTCTTACCTATAGTTTATAGCATAAGAAATCTGAAAAATGCAGTAAATAAGTTAAAGAAGCATTTAACACAAAACCCATATTTCATGTACGTACCAGTACAGAAGAAGCCAACATTTCTCAGTAGATGACAGCACAGTGTCATATTTGAAAAGGTATTTTGCATTATTAAAGCCAGAAAGATGTGGACATTCTTCCTTGAAGATAATTTAATACATAGATATATTATCTAGTGTAGATGGCTGTTTGCATAACTTTACTATAAAGCTGATGAAGCCTTGATAGACTGTTTTCACTAATGTGACTTAATTTGCTTTTTCTAACAAACAATTGTCTGTTTTCATTGTCTTCACTGTAAAAACAAGCAGACAACCCTTCCCCCGCCATGTTTTTCCTAAATTAAAAAATCCAGAAGGGAATAAGGCTACATGTACACTAGCAAACAGTTTATTGTTAAAGACTTTGCAAGAGCATTTCAGGTGATTGAGCACAGTCGTCCATACAGTTGCAGGGTGAGCAAGGTCCCTGACGTGTTTCAGATGGTGCCAACCAGCAGCTCACCCAGGCAGTTAAGGAGCAGGCACACCCAGGCATGGTCTGTGGCTTTCATCCCTGTTTTGGAGACTGAGAAAATTTACTAGCTATAGATAAGCTATGGCCTTCAGGCATGAGGAATTTTACCAGCAATATTTGACCTTGTGGACCTCCTAGGAGCACTAAATGGGGCATGGTTTTGCATATCTCTCTACTTCTGGAAACACATTATCTTCCTAACTGCTGCTAATTCCCAGTCCAATTTCCTCTAGTCTTCTGACCAGCCAGGCAACTGATGGCAGGACTCTTCTGCCCTTCTCCATTGCAAAAGAGTTTCTGCTCCATGACTTTTTAAAGTAGATTTCTACCTGTATAAATAGCATGTAAATTCATACTTAGTCAAAAGAATTTGCTTTAATCGAAATTCATGTCCTCACTCTGATAAAACAGTAATTTAATTTGGAAATATGACTAAAAATGGGTTTATACAATAGCAGAATCTTTAAAAGAGCATGAACAGCTCTTGAATGATTTCCCTAAACAACATACATTAAGTTCTGCATTTCACATTTCAAAAAAAAAATTTTTTTTGTTAAGATCTGTTTTACAAAATAAAATGGTCACAGTTTAAACTTGAAAATTACCTCACAAATCTATTTAAGAAAAAAAAAAAAAAAAAAACCAGATAAGGACCCCAGCAACTTTTAAATGTTTTTACTACTAAACAATTTTACTTCAATTTTATGTATGAAAAAGAGATAATTTGAAAGATACAAATGCATGACCAAAATCATTGCCATGTAATTGGATACCAGAAAAATAAAAAATGATGCATTACCATAGACATGAAACAAAACCAATTGTCTAGATGCATTGTCTTAGTCACAGAATTTCAAACACACCATGTTGAGTCCCCAGGGCTGTGACTGCACGGGTCCCTATGGCTACTGAGTGCACTGCAATAGTGTGGCAGCACTCACACAAACAGTCATGAACTCACTCTGTCCAGGGCACCAGCACCGCTCTGCCAAAACCAGTGGTGGGAATTCAAGCTGACCCTGGCTCAGGGGTGTGTGGTGTCAGAGCCAGACACAGAAATTCTGATCTATTTCACTCCATTTCATGGGCGGGATATAAAGCTTGTAGAGGTAACTGAGCCAACAGCACAAATTTGGTCTCATGAATGTTGTGTTCATGTAAACATAACAAGTTTATTATAATGTTTATTATGACATCTTTTTCAGACTCCAAACTGCTCCCATAGATGGCAAAAGCAATTAATCAGCTAGTGTTCGTCAAACACAGTCCTGTGCTTACACCTGCCTTCACAGTTTCCTGAGTGCAATTCTTTCTGTACAGAAATTACCTCATTTAATAGCAGCAAGCTCACAACTTGGAAACAAACTTTCCATCATGCAGCCTACATATTCATGAATATGTAGTACAGAGGTAGGAAGACCTTGGATAAGTACATTGCATAAAATAATCCCTTAGGGGTAATTAGTAGTCAAAATGAGAATTACAATTGTCTGTAAAACACACACTTCATTCTAATGCTCAGGCCTGCAAATTATAAAAAAATTTGCCCTTTAAATTTCAGAGAGAAATTATAGCTGGATATCAGATGTGGTTTTGCCTTGCCTGCTTCACATGTTTACAGTTTTAACTTCTCATTTAACCACTACCACACTAGGATCCAGTCTTGAGGAGATAAACCTCACCACTTCTAAAACAGGCCCTACCATAGAAAAGATGGTCCAGCCCTTATAATAAGTAGTCTGTCCAGTCACTTTTTTCCAATCCATAATAGAATGTGCCTCTGCAACACCTTGGTAAACACACACATTTATACAGAAAGAAGAAAACCTGTATTTAGCTCTTTCCTGAGCACACAGAGCTCTTTACTCAGCTCCTAGCAGAGTGGGTATGCAACTACATTCCTACAAACACAAATACCTAGCTCATGTGCTCAATATTTTATCCAGCCTGACACGCCAAATGCTTAATTAGTGCTGAACTCAGGGACTGGAGCATAGGACAGTACAGCCCAGGCACAATACTCTCTGCACTCAAGATTACCATCTGCAAAAGAAGCTAAGCCAAAAGAAGATTCCCTGTGCTGCTCCCATTGGTCATTGTGGTATACTTCAGACATAAGGCATGGAAGCCACAGCTACCCTCAGTCACAAGCCCAGTAGTGGTGGTGGTGCCCTTTTGCAGTCACTTAACAGTTAAAGCACCATTTTCTCCATGGACAGTATGAAACAAGTAGCAAATGTTTCACTTATGTCAAGAGACCATTCTTAATAGAAATTAATTCCAAAGAAGAAGACACCCCATCTTAAACTACATTGGTTCAGATCCCTGCATTGACTGTTATCAAGAACAAGATGTGGGCTGTACCTTTACCTTGTTGAAAGCTTGGAGACCAGTAACACTGAGTGCAATTTTTCCGATGCTCTTGAAGAACATAAGCAGAGAAAACAGAAATTCGTGGACTGTAAGATACCACAGATATAACACACCAGTGTTTTCATGGAATTGAAACACAGTTCCAGCTGTGTAGTTCTCAAACACCTATGGACCTGAGCCAGGCTGTAACTGAGATTCCTGACGGGCACCCTAAAACATCATGGTCCAAACCGGACAGGCAGCAAATCCATCCTAATGCTGTGAAAAACAATCTGACCTTCTCTAGAAGCATGAAAAATAAGTAAAAAATGAATACAAAAAATAAATTTTATTGCTACAGTGTGCCATCTCCTAGGTAACCCACACTGTTTATTCTGATCCTCTCCCAATCACAGGAGCCTTCTCAAAACCCAAAATGAGGAACAGGCCTTCAAGATGCCTCTGCTCATGGCAGAAGGTTGGAACTAGACAATCTTTAAGATCCCTTCCAATCTAAACCATTCTATAATTCATTCAAAGCATGTTCCAAGATGCTAGTTATAATACTCAAAATTAACTCACTATCTGATATATGTGACATTTTATAATCTCTAAAATTTAAAAAAAAATGTTATAACATAGGAAATAGTGTTACTTTAAATACAGCTGCAAATAATATGTTAATGCATGTGGGTTAATTGATTTTAAGATGTTTCAACCTTGCAATTTTTACCACTTCAATTTGTGGATGCTTTTTTGGAGTGGTTGGTTAGGGGTTTTTTTTTGGCAGGGGGTGAGGGGAGAGGATAATATGGACCAAATTTTTTCCATCACAGTTCTCTTTCTCATTTATTTTGCATATTTATTCCTATTTATTTTCAAGGAGTACTTGTGACTTTTACAGTTACTTAGAAAACTAAAGATTTTAAATCAAAGTTTAAATAAACTGTACAAATTTATTAGGTTTCTCTGAGCTAAAAAAAAATGGTTAAATGCGCTTTTCACAGAAAAAAATGCTCCAGCAAAACCTGTAAATTACAAGAATTAAGTTATCTCAACAAATCCTTATTGACAGGTTAGTGATCCTGCAAGCAATGCACTATTGCCTACCAGTATTTAGGAATAAGCTTCCAGAAACCAATTTGTTTGTGGGTTCCACTTCTAACACACATAAAAGTCATAGCACCTTTAATAGATATTTTCACAGCAAATTTCATTACTTTTCCCCATTTACAAACTCAAAAGCATGAGGGACTAATATTTTTGTTTGCAAAGAATCAGATATGCACAATTACAGCTCCTCCTAATGGCACTGTAACAGTGGTATTGGGTGAAAAGTTACTTCTTAGTAATTACCACATAAGCATGAGAAATACCTATTTCTTTGTTGAAACAGATGACTATAAAATGCACTGATGCAACTTGAAGAATTCTGTGCCAGTTCTGATGTTGCAATGGTATGGTAGCAGGAGAGTGAAGCAGCTTCATGCATCAAAGGGAAGAAACCCACTTTTCACTAGAACATTCTTTCCCTCATTTCCTGTCAGTAGTTAAACCATCTGTAGCTTCTAAGAACAATTCATAACCACAGTTACTTTGCCCACATACATTAAAGTCCCAGAGTGGAATAATGCAAATATTTGATTTTAGAATGCCCCAAGCATTTACTGAAGTCCCAAAGAACTGCCATGATGTACAGTACAACTGATCAGCAGATTTAATCACTATGAAACATGGTATTTCACAAATATTTGAAAGAGAACTGTTGCAACCCTTACTGTCAAAAATTGTGGATTGCACAATGTTAAAAATTTCTTGGGGTTATTTTAACCATCTATTTCTAACCATGCATTGTGCTAAAGAAAGGGAACTACTTCACTTCTGAGCATCCTCCCAGCAAACAGGCCAAAACATTGAGTATTTCTAATGACAATCGCAAGACCCTCACTAAAGTATTTTTATGTACCTATCCAATTAATTATTATGCATTCAAATTCATGTCCCAAATGGGGCAGGTGCTTAAAACATAGAGCATTGTTAAACTCAGCAGAGTATTTGTATATTTAAAGCTGGGTATATATACTCTCAGTATTTTCCTGAGTTGGGCCACTGAGGCAGAAAGTAGAATCCAAAAGACATTTGTTATTACAATTTAAGACTTCTAGACTCAAAATAACATAAGCTTTCCTTATACTTGACTTCTCTGAGCTAGAAATACATACCGTAAACTGAATACAACCCCTTTAGCCTTGCCCCAGGTAGCTATACTATGAGAATTCAGGCATTTCTGGCAGCAGCTATTACCAATCACATTAGCATGAACCATGAGAGACAGAGCCCATAATATGTTGCAGCAGTTCCAACATGAATTACCTTGCAGCCCCTGGTGGGAGAAGCTCACAGGTAATGCCACTGACTACATTATCACACACCAACACATCCTATAAACAGTGTATGCTTATTTTAAATTCAGTTCTGATTTGTAAAAAATCAGCTAATGTCATAAGGTGTATGCACAGAAGCAGACAACACCAATTCAAGTTTACAAACTGGTCCCAAATCAGTTACAGGCACAATTTCTTAGAAATAGTTAGACCAAAAATATAGTAGACAATTGTTAATCAAAACCTAATACCTTCACATTTTAGAGTCCCAGACCAGAACATTAAGCATGACAACTGTAGGTGGGAAACAGATTTAATGCCAAGGTAAATTTTATGGCAGCTTTTAGATCTAACAGAATGTTTCACATAGCGTGTCAGCCTGCAAATTGACACAGTTATTAAACAATCAATAATAGTACTTGCCACATGTGAATGAAGAAGTTGTGTTCTTGCATTATAAATGCTGCCTGACATTTGAGGAGAGACTCCACTGTAACCATACTGTACCCTAACAAAATCACCTTCATCTGGTTAGATTGTTGATAGATGATTGCAAGAACATGTTGCATGCTTGAGTGGAAATCCAAGGCTTCAATCATCAGCAATGGATTTGCAACAGCTGCAGACAGTAACATACTGTTTAAATGTCATGTGCAGTGAGCAACAAAAGATTCAGTCAGAGTGTTACTGAAATCCATTGAATTATGAAAAGCTATCCCTGAACACGTTAGACACATTGACACAGTACATGCAAAAATATGTATCAAACAAGCTTCATTTGAAACAAAATGTGGGTCTCATTTGTGAAATAAGTGACAGAGTAAACACAATGTTAGGGTTTGGAACTGACTCTACTGGGTCTTCTTGAGTTTCTTTCTCTGGTTTAATATAATCCTGTTTCGTCCATGGTTTTCAATTATTGCTTCCCAATTTGTTCAGGTCCCTGAATGCCTGCATGTTTCCTACGACTCAAATAGACAAAATACATGAATGGTATAACGGCCTCCAAATAATATGTGGAAACAACTTGTTGGTCAACACCCAACAAAAAATAGAATAACTGTGACACCACTCTCACTACGAGGCTCAAGACTTGATAGTGGCAACAACACGTGCCAGTGGGAGTCTCTCACACCTCCTTCCCATGGCAGCAGAATACAACACCCTGAATTTGGGTTCCGCTTGCCTATTGTGTTCATGCTAGGTGTAACTGAGACTTGGGATGGATAGACGGATATATGTAAATTGAAAAAATTCACCTAGATTATGAGAAATATATTGGTCATATTTATCCTGTATATCTTAATCTGATGATAACCAGCTTCCATAAAAGAACTGTTCTGGTTATACAAATTTCACCACATGAAATCATAGACCAGTTCATCCAACCTAGTATCTTCTCTTTAGTAGGAAGTTAACAGTAGATACCTAGAATGTGTGCTAAAAATTTAAGTTTAATTATGTAATGGGTAGAGGAATCTCCCTGTGGTTGATTTGAACATCACAATAACAGGAAAAGAACACTACATCAGGCCAAAATAGGATGTTATAATCATACAATATTAAGACTTTATGATAGCCAACACAGCATGAGTATGGAATAAGTTCCTTGCTGCAGTGCATCATCAGAATATTTTTCAGACATTTCTAGAAGTAAAATACTTTGAAAACATTAAAGGTGCATTTACACTCAGTTTTGGTTTGCAAATACCAAATCTACCTTTCAGCACAGTCAGAGGAATTATTACAAGAGTTGTGAATGATCTAGGATTTGGTCAGGTGAACACAAGCTGTGCTCTGCTCACTTTCTATAACATCAGACCCTTGACACTGACAGTCTCAAGGAGGATATGTAAATTGTAATTTATCAAAATTAACTTCTTTTTCAGTGAAACAAGGGGCATTCAAAAATTTTAAGAAAAGCTGTTGCCTTGTTAGTTTCAACTATCAGTCTTTCTAAAGGTCTCACTGATTCCTGCTACAGTACAAATTTTCAACTCACCTGAAACTGCCTCTCATCAAATGATGAAGCCGCTACACTATCTGAAAATTTTTTCAAGAACTCTATCATTAAAGAAAATGCAAGGTTCTGTTAAAAAAAAATGCTTATTTTTAAAAGGCAGTTGTAAAGGGAAATGAAAACACAGCAGCTGAGCACAATCATAAATTGCTCATGTAAGACAGAATAAAACACTGAAAGCATGCTTAATGCTCATGTTTTCAAGATAAGGTTTTCTGGAACTAAACTACAGATGCAAAAATAAAATGAACAACAAAGGTGGTGGCGTTTTTTTTCTTTCCTTCTTTTGTTTCTTCAGTGTTAACAACTCAAGAACAACATCCAAAAGAGCAGAGGATTTACTTGAAAAAAGCATTATCATCATCAACATTTTTTGTTCAATCCTTTACAAAATGATGGTATTTTCACCTATGTAAATAAAAAATGATGGTATCAATACAGGAAAGATGAGCTAAATTTCCTGAGACCATTCAGCACAGAGTAAAATTACCTAAGTTCCTTTGGGTTTGCTAGAACGTGTATGAAAATTTCAGCTCAGAAAAACTATCAGCAATTTTTAAATTATTGATGAGATAAGAAAACAGATAAACAGTTCCAAAAACCTGGTTTGTCTCAGTTTTAAGACTTTTATGGTGAAAAAAAAAAAAAAAAAAGAAACATAATTAATGTATATAATCAACCAATCTAAATCATATCTTTTATGTTTGCTACAATTGGGTTTTGGTACAGAGACTATCTGTGGCCCATAAAAAACCATCCAATATACTGTAGAAATATTGTGTTTAGACTGATGAGGAGTGACTAAGTATTCACTTTATATAAAAGAAATAGAGGATAGATTTTAATTTTAAAAGCTTTAACTTCTATTTCCAAGATAAATAATTTAGCTTTTTGTCCCTGTATAGAATTAATTCCATTTTATAATTCAGTTTTTCACCTATCATTGATTTTTCTGAACTGAGAAGTAGAAAAACAGAATTTCTTTATAAAGGAAAAATTGATCTACTCTAAAATGAGGTTACTTTGAGAATACCTGTAAAAAAAAAGATCTAATTATGGTTCCCTAAAGAAGAATCTGAAAAGAAGTACAGAGTTGACACAATTTGGAACAAGAATGGAAAGAACCTCAAAACATATTAGAAGTGTTTAAATACTATGGGAAGTGAACAGCTGTGTGTCTTTCTTCATAATCAAGCATTTGAAGTAAATATTTTTAATCTGTAATTGCTATTAAGTATATAAATTTAAAGGCCTAACCAAAGTCAGCATAATAAAATCACAGCACTTTAACAGGTTGTTCCAAAGTCCCAAGGTGCTGTTTTCAGTAATGTTTACCTCTTTTTTCCTCCTCAGAAAATACACTGATGGCTAAAAAACCCCCACCCACATTTAGAGAAGATTTAAAATACAGAACTTTACAGAAATACAACCACATAATGTCATTATTTAGGGCAGCTTTATATGAGGTAATCTAGGCAATTATCAGCATGGAAACCTGACACCAGCCCTACATACAATACACAGTTAATATGGTGCTTAATTAATAAAAGAGGGATGCGTAATTAACGCCAATCAATGAGGATTTATGGTAACTAGACTACCAAACTAACCTGACACTTTTATGAGATTACAAACTTAGTGGAACATCATAATAGCGATGTGGGAATTTACCCAGATTTATGTGTGGCATTTGATATGGCACTGACATTTTGATTAAGAAACTACAACACTATGAGATCAATGTTAGAGACATTTAACTGATATGTTTCAAAATGTAATTTCCCACAGCAAATCATCCAATGTCTGTTTTTCAAGGTGACTTGCAGTGATTATCTCCTAGCCATATGCTATTCAAAACTTTTCTTAATGATCTGGATAAAGGCATAAAGTAATTACTCATAAATATTACAAATGGCCCAAAATCTGAAAGAGTAGAAACAATGGAACCTGAAAGTCACTGACAAAGCCACATAAACAGCTTATCTGAGATCAAAAGCATGATATGGCATTTAAAAACAGCCAGAAATGAAGCCAGAAATGAAAGTAAAGGCTCAGGACAACCATATTCTCTCTACAACTCCCTGAAAGGATGTTGAAGCCCTGTGGGGCTCAGCCTCTTCTCCCAGGCAAACAGTGACAGGACAAGGGGACATGGCCTCAGGCTGTGCCAGGGGCAGTTCAAGTCAGACCTTGGGAAGAATTCCTTCACAGAAAGGGCTGTCAAGCCTTGGAACACATTGTTGTGGCACTTAGTTCTGTGGTCTAGTTGACAAGGTGGTGATTGTCAAAGGTTAGACTTCTTGATCTTGGAAGTCTTTTCCAGCTTAAATCATTCTGTGATAAGAATCCTTGTATCAGTTTCATATTTCTGAAGTAAGATTATCTGATATTTTAATTAGCACTACTTCTCCATCATACTCACTGTAATTTTTTTTTTTTACTAACATATATTATCTGGATCATTCTCTAATGCATTAGGCAAACTAACATGGACAGGAATGAAATAAATTAAAAATGCAAAGAGCTTCTTGGTATTAAGAAACATCCCAGAATTAAAAAAAATACTCATAGCAATATTATGACATTGAAAATATTATAATGGCTCCAGGGACAGACAGACACAAGTCCTTTAACAATAATCATTGTACACAAAGAACAATGAATAACTAATATAGCATTGTATCAATACCTTCCTATAATGAGATGATAGTTCTTTACTATATTCATATTTTGATAACATCATTAAATTTACTACTTTGCTCATGATATTTTAACTGCTACAGGATTTATTTCTGTTCTCAACTGAAACTGAGTTCTGAGCTAATCAAAGCAAAATGAGATGAAAAATGAAACATATTTCATCTGAACAGTGATGTTTGAAAAGTATAGTTTTGGATGCTTGAAAGAAAAAAAAAAAAACCACATTTGTTAAGCTGCATATTTAAAGCATACAAGCTGAACACTATTTCCTTGATTTCTTAGTCCAACCTATTTCAGATGAGCACAGGCTCCCTGCAGAACAGACTATGAAAATAACAGATAATATTGCTGTCCTCAGTGCTAAACCCAACAACAAAAAACAAGCAGGAAAGGAAAGATATGAGAAACATTCAAAATATAAATACCATAAAAAATAAAATTGCAAGATTCAAAAGCACACAGGAGGAATGGGAATAATAATAGGAAAAGTTACATAATTAAAAAAACAAACATGCTTCCTATGGCAAACTCTTTCTCTCAAACATACCCTACAACAATGAGACTACTGTAAGTGGAATCAGACTATTTAAAAGCACATATAATGACCAATACTAAACATTTTTTTTAAAAAGCAACCAATCTTGGAATATAAATCTTTGCTCTGGGCAAGGGAGATTGCTACAGAGCTTGCTTAGAAGGGTGTACTGCTATCTAAGAAAATCCAGTACTTAGAGATGCTTCCAAAAGTTCACAGAAGTCCTGTTGCTTCTTCTAGGAATGGTTTGTTGAAGCCTAGCATGTTTCAGGAGCAGAGACAAAAATGCTATTCAGTTATGATGAGAGACAGTTGATGAATTCTTCATCAGGAACAAAGAATTCAAGGTAACAATAGCGAGATATATCAAACTGGAAGAGAAGTACATTTATATTTCTATTAAAGTGATTTTCATTTTTCCTTATTCCCAATACCTTAAGCCATATCTGACCTATAATCCTCTTTAACCCTTTCATTGTTCCTTCATGGGACATCACTGTAAAGAAGCATGTACACTGTGCAGCCATTTAAGAGAGACAAAACATAACTGCACAGACTTTGTCATAATAATGCAAAAATTAATATTTAATGATAAGATGTGACTTAATCTTCCAAAGATTGTAACAGGCAAGAAAAGCCTAGAGGTTTCAACCCATGATTTAGTAAAGGTTATTTTTTTCTGTTCCAAACAGTTAGACTGTTTTACCAGAGCAGAAAAGAATGGCAAATCCTTGAAAACACATTTGTAGGATCTCTATTATTTCCCACTTGGAGCAAGACACAAAACAAAAGACTTAGTGATTTAAGCCTTTGAACTGGAAGATTTCCCAGAAAGTAAAGACGTGTTTTCACAGTGATCGAGGCTGATGAAAAATAAAAATCCCAAAACACAAGAAAGATGTCTTTCAGCAACCAGAGGACCTCAACAAGCCATCAATTCAAATATCTGATTCAGGGTTACTGGATAGGTAGGTAAAAAAAGAAGTTAGATGCATTTCATTGCTTTATTTTTCTTGACTAGATTGATATTGCTGGAAATTCTGGTTAAAAAATCACAAAAATTAGGAGTGTTCTTGCACCTCAGTCTGGTTCAGTTCTAACACTATTGGATAGAGTGGTTTATAGCTGATACAGAGAGAACGTGGTCTGAAGCTGCATTAGCAAAATGTCTGTCTAATATAAGGTGTCTTCTGAAATTTGTTCAGTGATATCTTAATGAAACACTGATCCTTGGCTCTGCTAGGTATGCAACTTGCCAGAGGCATTGACAGCAACTGGAGTCATGAGACTTAGTTGACTGGGTATTGGTTGCTTGCCACAGCATCAGATTTTAGTTTTATGGTCAGTGGTTTTTTTCTTCTCTCTCAACAAAGATGATATTTTGCTTCATTTTCTGCTTTTAAAAAAAAATAATTGATTCAACGAGGGAATGGGTTTTAGCTCAGGAGGAAGGGTTTCCAAAAGTGTCATTATTTCAGTACCTTTTTCTCAAAAACACCGGATAACAAAAGCTGTAAGTTGGCAGCTGCAAGTCAGTCAGGTATACGCTGCCAATAGGTGACAAAACTGGGAATTGTACTGCCCAGAGAATGGCACTTGAATGTCTAACACCTGCCACTTTCAAGGTCGTGGTCTTTGTGGGTCCCTTCCAGCCCAGGACATTCTGTGATTCCTGGGTGACTGAGCCACTGCTATGGGGTGCACACCAAGAAGCAGAAGCCCAAAGGCTGCCAGACCTCAGCCATAAATCCCATGCTATTAAAACAATCATTTGGTATCTAAAGTTTGATAAAAATACTTCCTGACACCATCTGTGGCCAAGCAGGAGACACCTATGGAGCTATATGCACACACCACTTCAAAGTTGTCTTGCTAGGGAAAAAAGAGAAGGCTACACCAGAGCAGCTGAGTGACTCCAGAAAAAGGCATTTGTGGAGTCACAGTCTGCAAATCATTGATGAACAGAATCCTTTCATACACAGGAAGTGTGAGTTTACCTTTAAAATCCCTGTCCTGAAGGAACACACAAATTAGGCTTTTGCCTGAGAAGGAATTACCTCTAAGACTTTAGTATAAAATGCTATAAATATCTAATACATGAGAAGAAATAAGTACACATAAACACTGCTTTGAAAAATCTTCATTAAGAATTTGAGATACCTATGCTCCTTCTTACTCAGTCTTTTCATTGATGTCACTTCAAGAAACAAAGGAAGCAACAGCAACAAGATGTGGTAGAAAAACTGTAATGAAACAGTGTGAAGAACCTGCTCCCGTGGACAAAACCCAAGTTCTGACATGCAAGGTGACATGGAAATTTGAAGCTTTCAAGGCAAAGATATACACAATAATTATAAAACAAGCATTGACAGAAGCATTTAAGTATTACATCCTGCATTTAACCTATGCATATTCGAAAATATAAGAGTTCTACTTCAGTGAAAAAGATGAAATACGATAATTTCCTCCTTCATTCCAAGTAGCTACTGACCAAAGTTTCTCCCATTTGCAAGACATCAGAGGTATATTATCTCATGCTGAACAGCTCCTTTGAAGTGTACCACATATGTCACTTTACATTCATTACTGAAATTCTAACATGGTTAGAAGTGTTACAAAGAATTATTCTTGTAAATGCCACAGTACTTGGAGAAACATGACAAAATCTTACCGCTACGTTTCCATTGCAGCCTCGGGACTGGCAAACACCTCTTATTCTGTTGGGAATAAGCACATCATCCCAGCAAGATGGGCCCTTCAAAATAAAACCAAAGCACATAAAGATTACAATTTAATAAATAAATAAACATATAAAACTCGATTTTGTTGCTGCTTTTCCTACCTCTATTTCTTTCAGATTTTAGCTAGACAGTTTTATCATGATAACACTGAAAGAGGTCATTCAGGTTATGTAAGAGTATTCACCAGTAAACCCCAGTCACGGACAGGACATGTGGTCCCTCCACCGTAAGGTCAGTGTTGTAAACCTGGCGCTAGATAAAGCCTTTACTTAACTGCAACAATGAAATTTTAAAGTCAGAATTGTTATTAGATTTCTGGATATTTACATTAGCTTCAATATTTATCAGTCATTATTAAAGAAACATAAAAATCCCCCAACCCCTTCCCTAAGAAAACAGTACAAAAATCCAGAAAAAAAAGTCAGAAAATCCTTATCAAACTTTGCAATGATTTTTGAATATAAACAGTTCACTCACGAGTACATTAAAAACAGAAAAAAACAAAGAATTCAAATCATCGTTAATATTTCACAACTGCAAAATAGTGTGGTTAACAGGATAATCTATCAAAAAAGAAAATTTATATATATAGCATATATAGGAACATCTATAACAATATTTTGCATCACAAGAAAACTTGACACTCGTATGTTTTCTCTTTTTATATTAATTTCACGCCAATTAATATATAATTCACAGACAATACAATTAATTGGGGCAATAGATATGAAGCTCACAGGTATCAACATACATAGTAGAAATAAACAACTAAGGTATCAAAAATGAAAGTATTTGGTGCTTGGATTACTCAGTGTTTGGGATAGAGTCACTGCCCAGGAAATTACAGAAAATCTTATCCAGAAGACAAATCATGGCAGTCAAGACATTAACCACATTAGTGAAATTAGTGACTACTTCAAACAGTTGAATTACAAAGTAATCCAGTGTCACATCTAGATCCATCTCCTTTTAACTCTATATGAGGCATTTTTTCAGCATAGTGTAGGCACAGCTGAAATTATTTTAGAATTATTTTGGAAGTGCAAACTTAGTTATAAAAGGCTGATCCAGCCTGTCTGGAGAGTTGAGTAAAACAACTTAGCCTTCACTGAGCTCTGCTCTCTACTGTCATCCAGCTGAAGTGCTGGTATCTGAGATAGGTAAAAAAAAGAGCTTGGACACATGCAAGTTGAATTGCAGGTAGACACAAGGGTGACCACTCGTAGTTTTGAGTGCTTGGGTGAACACAGCTGCAGTGGAGTTAGTATAAAGTAATAATACTTGATATTGGGGGGGAGGGGGAACCACCTTGAATTAACCATTTAAAGCATTTGAAAAATAAAGTTTGCCATCAATTATTCCAGTGAATTTTGACCTCTCAAAGTTTTAGCATTCCTGAAATTTTGCAGGAAGAACAGTAAGGCCACCTTGAGATATTGCACAAAGAACTACCTCCTTTTAATTGCTTTCAACTCAGTAGTTCAAAATTTTGTTTGATGGCCCCCATTTATTTATTTTTCCCCATGCCATCAAAGATTGTGCAGATCTCTAGAATTCCTTCCACAGTAGTTTACTTTTCAGGAAGGAAAGTAATCTACCTTCTCATTTCTCATATAGATGCTGTTCCTTATCTTTGACTTTTTACACTCTTAGTAGCTCTTCCAACTCTATCCTTTTGGAATATGAGGACCATCACACAGTACACATGACTCATGTGTCGGACCAGTGAACAGGAAGATGATGTCTACAAATTTTTTCAAGTCCTCCTAAATAATTATTAAAATGTAATTTACTTTGCTGATGGTTACTAAGAACCAAGGCAGCATTTTGGTAGAATTATCTATCAGAGCTCCTAGATCTCATTTCTGTATATAACAGCTATCTCAAAATCCATCACATATATCTATAAAACTTGGAGTTTTTTTCTTCCAGTGGAAATCACGTAATTGTGACATACATTGAACTTCATCTGCCACTTCAGCAGCAGTTGAAATGTGCATCCTAAGGTCCACAGAGAGGCTTCTAGTAGATACTTTCTAGGTTCTTCCCATAGTGAACCCATCTGTTTGTTTCCAAGGACGAACCAGCTATATACCTCACTCTCCAAGCATTTCTTTTCTATGGCAATCACCTAATGGACCTGTACATTTTCTGCTCCTGTTATAGTTTAAATGGACTCAGCAGCAACAGTTTTTTCTGCTATTTGCAGGTTAGAAACGTTAGGGTTTTTGCTTGCCTAATTGCATTTTTATATTTAAGGTGCTGGAATTATAGGGTTTTTTTTGCTTTCTAGTAGTTTAAAGACCAGATCTGCATTATTAACATTATACGCCAGGTCCTCCTTAGGTCCTCCTTCTCTTGGAGGTTATTTGATCAATTTTTCCTTAACATAACCTGATGGCATCCAGAAGTTTACTCTTGGGATCATGATTTGACGTGATACTTACACAATTTACATGAAAGCAATTTAAATATCCCGTTATGATAGTTTTCCCTACACTTTCACGCTTTTGTTTTTTTCTAGCATGTTAGGCTTGCTATCATTATCTGGTCACATGATTGTTACAGGAGTCATTTTTTTCCCTTTTGAGGCCTGGAATTTCAATCCATAAGGATAACAGCTAACTCGCTGACTTGTTAAAAACAACCAAGACTCACAAGTTAATATTTTTCTTAACACCTATCTCTCTTCCTTCATACTCATATTTATTAAAATCCATTTGTTAAAATATTCCTTTTTCCAAATTAGAGGAACTCAAAAGGTTCTTTTAGCTTTGGATAATCCTTACACAATTTCCATTTGGAAAGAGGATACTACAAAAAAAAAGACGAGAAATAAGAAGCAAGTCTTCTTTATAAAACTTGGGGTCTAAGAAGGGATAGGGATAGGGGAGAACACGCATTTGAATAAACAAAAAAACCCAGAAACACATTTACTCAAACCCCAAGCAAAGCCATTTTTTTCTCTGGTACTGGTAACATGGGACAGTGATTTTTTCTGTTACTTCATCGTTGTGTGATTAATAGGAGACTCTCAAAGTTAATGATGCTACACCAGCACATACAAGGATACTACTCACACCAAGATACATACCAAGATAATTTAAAAGAGTCTTGTAGAAGCAGTTCCAGAGGTATGTTATCAACTCTGGTACTAATTACCTTGATTCTATAAGAAGAAACTATTTCAAACTAAACTTCTTAGAGGAATTAATATTTTACTTCACTGAAGTTATTTCAGGTGAAAACTTCCCAAGTATTCATTAGTTTGCAGGTCCTAGTATATAATCACAAAAATGTAAGAATGCATAACAATTCTCAAGCTAGGAAAAAACCCCAAAACATCCACAGGATCATTTGTAAGGCTGAGATTCTAGAAAAATGCATTTTTAAAAGCAACCAAAATAAGGATGGATTAATACAATGTTAACTACCATTAGAATCTAACGACTACAACTAGCACTATATCAGATATAAATATGTTTAGCATGAGAATATATTTTATTTATTAACAGTAAAAACAATAATAGGAATTTTGCAGTCACCTTTTAAGTTCTTATCACCAAGGCAAAGCTAGTGTGCTACATGGCATGGTATGAATTTACAGTGCTCTCCCTCCCTCTCTGCAATAATTTCCCCATGCACACAAGAGTACTTTGCACACAAAGCAGCTCACCATTAGAAATAAAAATGTCATCTTCCACTACAGGCATGCTAAAAGCACATACACAGGGAACTAGGAGCACAGTCCCACACTATCAGCAGCTATCAACTGTTCACTCACACTGGAGCTAACTTCCTATTTTTTCCTTCATAAAAACCCCCACCATATTCGTCACTTCTTTACTTTAACTCTTGTGATGGGCATAAAACCCATAAGAAACTCAGATGCACTTAACTCTTTTGGTAACATTAACCAGACCCAGCCTTAAGTCAACAGTTGGTTCTTTTTCTCTGTTCCAGCAAAAGTTAGATCAAGTTCTTAAGGCTCAAGAAGGCATTAATCCAGCAGGAATTATAGACTGACAGAACATAACGGGTTTCAGTCTGTTTGGCATTGATGAGTGGAGAGAAAAAACAGTAATAAAACAATAAACCCCAACCAACCAGAGAGCCCCTATCCTACACCTCATTTTCCAAATTAGTAAGAGGAAAAAATCTCCTTTTCCGCATCTGTTCTTGGCATTCTTCAGGGCCATATTTTATTATTAATGCTAACCTAACACACTTTCAAAAGATTCAGTATGCTTGAAAGTTTTAGTTTTCCACCGTCAAAACAAAAATAGAAGAAAAGACATTTGTCCTTGAAAAACACTGTGCATTCAAAATGTTAATGTTTCTGTAGCGACAGTACTACTAAATGTCATTGCTATAATTGCGTCAAAATACAATTAGGAATTCTGGCAAGATAAACACTTTGAAATGCAATTTTTGTATCGTTCTTTCTTGAGTCTAAGAAAAGCCTGTCAACCTGCAGGCCAGCCAATCACTTGTGGTGTTATAACACTGCAGGCTGTAGTGTTTGTAATTATTAGTTCGCATTAATCAAGAACATACTGTGAGAGGAACAAAGCCTTCTGATTGCGAGATTAAAGCAACTGCCCCTCTTGTACCCAGCCAAATGGCTCACAGAGAAAGCTGTGCATTAAAATAAACACATCAGAGAAGACTTTTCCGGTGTGTAAATGGGAAAATGACAGAATAAAGAAAGAAATAGGAAGAAAACCACTGAATATAAAAAGTCATATCAAACGTACTTGAGTATTTCCCAAATAACTAGGTATGGAAATTTCTGTGCTTGGGGCATGTGGCAGTTGTTCCTCCCCTTTTTGAGGGGAAGACAGGAAGTCTGTGTACATTTCACCAGTATATTGTACTAATGCCCAGTACAGAGGGTGGTACAGTACACTCTACTCTCAGTGTCTTTATCCTGTAGCCAAGATCCAATTCTGTATTATAGAACCAAAACTGAATTTTCATCAAGAAACTTAAAAAAAAAAAAATTAAAAATCCCCCAAACCAGAAATAATATCTAGAAATCTTGGATGAGAAATTATTCAAAATGTAGTTCCTGACAGAACTGTTGACCTGTGAAGTCAGGGAAAGGTCAGAAGCAGAGGTCAGCAATAGAAACCAGTGATTCATCAAAGACTCTGAATCACTTAAAAGGCTGGAAACTATCCATGTATTCAATGTTTAGTATTTTCCCTGCTTTATAGTCTCCCCTAGTGAACAATATGCAGCAGAATATCATTAAAACACATCTTTGTACCTGCTACGATCTACATGAGAGACATAAATCATTAAAATGTTGAGAAAATGAGCCAACCAAGGAAAAACTATTAATGCAGAAGGATTCTTAAAGTTATGTAAGAAATAATTTCAGGTCTTGAGAGGATTTAGAAATCAGCATACAAGACACTGGAAACGTGCTAAATCTGATGCAAACCATGCAAATATTCAAGCTCCTCTGCAAAGTTACGGCTACTGACTTGTCTGTGCGAGAATGTTTGAAGAGCTAAACATCGTATGGGGACTCCTCGGCATCATTTTGGCATTATGAGACAGTAAGACAGAAAAAGCATCCCAAAATTAATAAAAAACTTATTTCTTTTTTGCACTCTAACAGCAGTATCCACACCAAGCTACCTCAATTCACTGCTTCCAATGCCAGTACAGATGGACAACTCTGCCTCCCAGACACAGTAACAACCAAGATGTACCCTAAAGGTAAGAACCCATCTCTCCTATGAGAAAAGGCTTAGAGAATTGGGTTTTTTCAGCCTGAAGAAGTGAAGACTTACAGGTGATCTAATTACAGCCTGCCACCATCTGAAGGGAGCCTACAGGGAAGATGGATGGGGACTTTTTACAAGAGCATGTAGTGACAGGACAGGGGGCAATGGCTTCAAGCTGAGAGCAGGTTTAGATTCAGTATGCGGAAAATATTCCTTACTGGGAGGGTGGTGGGGAACTGGAACAGGTTGCCCAAAGAAGCTGTGGATGCCCCTTCCCTGGGGATGTTCAAGGCCAGGTTGGAAGGGGCACTGAGCAACCTGGTCTAGCAGAAGGTGTCCTAGTCCATGCCAGAGGGCCTAAATGATGTCTAAGGTCCCTTCCAATCCAAATCATGCTATGATTTCTAATAAATGCCTAAATATCACACAGATAATATTATTTTCTTCCTAAGTAAAAATATGAACCACAGCATCCAATCTAGCACAAAATACGTTTCTCCAAATCCCCAAAGCCTAGCCTAAAAGCATCCATCATGAGAGAGAGAAGATAAAAACAGTTTATAAAAGAGATTATTATTGAGTTAGTCAGGAAGTTCTTGCTAGCCTTTTACAGATGTTCTACGTAAAACACTCAAAAATTTAGTATAGTAGATAATCTATTGAAGGGAAAAACAGTCAGATTGGCAATTTTTATGACGAAAATGATCTTTTTAACCACAAAGCTTATCCCAAAGTCAGAGGTAATTAAAGTTTACCCACAACTTATGCAGATCTACAAAGACCATTTCTATCAGTGAGAGATTAATTTTTGTTTCAAAGTTATGTATTTTTTTAATATTTCTGACAAGACTGATACCAACTGACTAGCACATGCATACATTATTGCAGGCAAAGCTAACCAGTTTACTGTGGACTGATTTTGACATGGAATCTCCCATACAGCAGAGAGCACAGTACAGAAAAGACTACTAAATTAGTCCTGGGGTTGGTTTTAAAGAGGTTTGGGAGATGGGATTGGGAATACTGAAGTTAACTGCTTGGTCTAAACAGCATATTAAAGAACCCATCAGAATGGATGTTTTTTGTATTATTGACTTTGGTTATTAGACCAAATCAATAAAGCACATCGATAGCTTTATCTATATGTGAAATAATACTGAATTAGAGTCAATTACATGCTTGAAGTCTTAGTCAGGATTGAACCTACTGTTTTGATTTATAGTGGGATCTTAGAGATAAAATTTTCCTTTAAGAGTGACCAGCTTAATTATTGAATTGACAGTTTTATGTCAATAGTTATAACTCTTCCAAAATTAAGTAGCTGACAATTAGCTGAACTGCTCACAGATGTGCAATTATGAACATTTCCTGCATGATGGTTATTTCAAATGAAACATGAGAGGATCACATCTGTAACTGAAAATGTAGGTAAGTATAGTAAAAATAATTTCTATCATGTTGTTTTACTGATCATTGCTTTTTCTTTCTTATCACAGGTTTCTTTGTTAAAAAAAAAAAGAAGAAGAAAAGAAAACACATTAATGAGATGCTTTAGTAAAAGTTTTGGTCTTTTCTTTCGTACTGTTTATAGCACAAGGATTTACAAGAGTCACCCTACTGGATCTCAACTAAATAATGAAGGCTCATACAAAGACACTCAAGATGAAGGTCTGCAGATTTATCTCTTCACTGATAATATTTTGTAACATGCATTGTGTTGCCAGCAAAAACACTTTCTTATATAAGAAAAAAATTATTCAAAACGTGCTTTTAAATATTTCTTTTGGATGATCCTTCCAAGTAAAAAGGGACAACAAGAGAATAAAGATAACTCAAATACAACAACTGCAGCTGAAAAATTGCACTAAGAAGTCCTGCTGCTGCTCTAAACTTCAATCTTGAATGAGAGATATAGAACTGTAAGAAGTGGATGTAAAGCCCCCTAAACCAAAACCCAAAATTTTATTCAAATAATCTGTCAGACTAATGATTTCTAATCTGTAAATGCTCTCTGTCTAGATGGCATTAAACACTTTTTCAAGACTGAAGAAGAAAAGAGATCTGGAGAAAATACCTGTAATTGTATAAACATGCCATGTACTTATTGCGTCCATTGAAATTACAACATTAAACAAATAAAATAAAATCCACAGTTACAAGTGTTAACACCCGCAGATCTCAGTGAGGTCAGAGTAACCAGGAACAGACTAAAGCCCTCTGCCTTCAGTTGCTGTTTCTGCTGCAGTGACTTTTCAGGGCTTCTTCCACAGGGAAGCGAGCAGGTGACAGGGAGCTAAAGGACAGGAGAAATCACAACTTCTAGGACCCATCCCTCTTCTCTCTCCAGTTGGGATATGCTCACAGTTATTTGAGCCACAACTGTCAGCATACGAAAAATAGTATGATTTGAGGACTTTTGGCTGGGATCAGAGAGTCCAAAGGCTGTTTTGTTTCTCTACCAAAACACTCCTCCTGCTCCTATGGTTTCCCCTCTCAAGTCACAGTTACAAGCTGTAAAAACTGAGGGAACATGGATTAAATTTACTGTGTGCCTCAGCTTTTTCTGAAGTGCCAGCTACCCACAGCACATGGATTTTGTCCCACAGGACTTCCTGGGCAGTGAAGAGCAGCCCAGGACCAGGGGATGCTCCATGCAGGGTGAGAGGGGGATGCTGGGGCCTGATCAGGGCCCTTGGGGCACCGACAGACTTGGCACAATTTTAAAAAAGAAGTGATTAGCACAGGGATAGATTATCAGTAACCCACATCAGAGAGCTCCAGAGGAGTGTCAGCCACTCAGAGGTGAAGCACTTTCAGGATCAGGCAGCAAACTCACGTCTTTCAGCTCTCCAGAAGTGGGTGGAAGCATTAAAATTCAGTAAAGATATTTTAAATTCAGTACAAAAACATTTTCTGCCGATTATGGAAGTCACAATAAACTGGGATTACACTCAAATTTCTATTTCTTAAGGCAAATCTCTCAAAACAGAGTAGGTGAAGAAACGCTTTCTGTGTGAAGGTGTTTTTCTACCAGTTACAACTAACTACAATTTCATGTCAAACATGAAAGCATTTCACCAAAAAGTTTTGAGCTACAGAAACGTTTAAGCAACTTCATACATTTTAGGCAGAGAAGATTAAGTCAGTCCTGCAATTTGGATACCTCATAAACTATGTCTGCATGGGAAATATATGGACCAAATGAAGTAGTACACAAAAATAAAAAATCTAAGCTAAGTCAATACACAAATCAAGGTCTTCAGTTAAGATATTGCTAATAATGTGAACTAGACACCTTATAATTCAAACTAATATGAGTTGAAGTTAAACAAAGGCAATAAACCAAAGATATAAAATAAAAATCCAAGCCTCATGAATATTCCACAATAATAATTCAATCCAGATGTGATAATTGCATGTCAGATTGTTCAATTTTTTTT
>VZRO01008335.1:71697-102460 GCA_013397915.1 Daphoenositta chrysoptera | reverse complement strand
TTTTTTTTTTTTTTAACAAGGATTAAAAAACTAAAAATCTTTTGGCAGAGAGACAAAGGTAGAGCATTTCCATTGTAGGCAATACCCAGAGAAGCCCTCAGCCCATCGGTCCACTTCTGTAAGTTAGACAACATGTCCAAAGACAACTGTCCATTCAATTATCGGGGCTATGGTAAATCCACATGGAATGGATAATGCCCTTAGCTACGTATTCCTGCCATTCACTTTCCTTCTCTGAGCTGTCCTTTACTGCTTCCTTACTTCTGCTCTTTTGACTTTGTCCAAAGGGTCTCCCTTTCCTTTGGAGAGACACACACACACAACCCCCCCCAAGGATACTACATACATCTTAAAAAACCCCAACTAACCAACCACAAAACCAAAAAAAGCCCAAAACACCAAACAAAAAAAAAACCCCGTCACCCACCCCAGAATCCATTACACATTTTTACTAATAATAAATTTCTCAACTATCACTAAAGCTAAAGAGCCACTAGCAAGAGACTTGCTTCATAAGGTGTTCAAACATTTTTCACTTACTGCGGTTATATAAAACTGTAAAATCAAGATTACACGCCACAGTATCTGAGGAAAATAGATTGCTATATCATCCATTTTTGATTTTACACATAATCAGAAACCCTGAAAGACAAAACCATATCCATTTCAGCAAGAATATTTCAATGCTCCAAAAGGAAAGGTTATAGGATATCAAAGACTCTTTTCTAAAAAAGAAAGCAACTAAACAAAAATATCATCTTCCGTTTTTTTTTCTGAATCTACAGATTCACAAACAAAAATATCCTTATTTTAGCTATTAAGAAGTACAGGCAACCCTCCATCAAATGCATTATTCAGATTCATTTGAGAACCATTTAAGATTATGTTGCATGCATGGTGTTTTTAAGGTTTGTTTTTTCCCCTAAAACATGGTCCTCCTGATAATACACATAAAATGAAAGATGAATCTTTAGGCATTTTACATTGAGAACATAACTAGTGTTTGTCACGAATGGATTTTATTAATTTAGTTCAGCTCCTGTCTTTGCCCAGGCCTATGACAGCAGGCAGGAAGTGTATTGAAGTGACCAGCACCCCAAAAATCCACTCTGTCCACAAGTCCTTTAATAATGGCTGATTCAGTCTATTATGAAATGAATTATTTATTAATAGACAAGAAAACTAACAGACAAGACTTAAAACAGACCATTACTACACAGGCATAAAACAAAAAAGATACTACTAGTAGATTGACATACAGTGTACGATACTGGTACCTTTCAATTACAGCTACGGAAGAAATGGTATAAACCTAGGATTCAATGTATCTCACCATCCGAAGGCGGGTGGGGCACACATCAGGATCCTTTCACTCAATCCCTGGGGAAGTAACCGCGAAGCTGTGTCCAAGCCTCGGGGAGAAGTCTCCGACATTTTCGGGATGTAAGAGGCTTCTGCCTCAGTGATAACTCATGTATCTTTTATAGTTGTAAAACGGTGTTTCTTAATTCAGAAATATTTCTTATCTCTCCCCACATCGGCTCGCCAGACTAAGATGTTAATTCTTAGCTAGGTATGAATCACCCTTGGCAGCAGAGATAACCCCTGATGGGCCTTTCCACCCCCGGACTATCTCTTTATCCACCAGCTATTGTGATATACAGAGCCAGGGGGGAAAGGGGGGGCCGGGGGTGGTAGATGTCCTGCCACAGTGTTAAAGAATTAAGATTGTACCAGGCAGTTCAGGATCCTGCCTTTGCTATCAAGATACTGCATATGCTGGAAGAAGTTGGATCATGGCATTCTGTAGGTTGCAAGGGACCTTTTAAGGCCATCCACTCCAACCTCCCTGCAATAAGCAGTGACAGCTTCAATTAGATCAGGTTTCTCAGAGCCCCATCCAATATTACCACAAATGTTTCCAGGGATGGGCCATCCACTGCCTCTCTGGCAGGCTGTTACAGTGTCTCACCATGCACATTGTAGAAAACATCTTCCTTATCTCCAATCTAAATGTACCCTCTCTTCCAGGTAACACCATTGCCCTTGCCCTGTCACAACAGGCCCTACTAGAGAGTCTGTCCACATCCTTCTTATAAGCCCCCTTTAAGTATTGAAAGGCCACAACCATGTCTCCCTGGAGCCTTCTCTTCTTCAGGCTGAACAACCTCAAATCTCTCAGCTTGTCCTTAAAGAAAAGGTGCTCTAGCCCTCACACCATTTTTTTTGGCATAACCATAACCATGTAACAGAGATATATTCCTATAATCTAGTATTAACTTTCCTAACTTTTTCTTCTCCTAAAGCAGTGCTTTTAGAAACAGCTTAGTCTTTTTTTTCCCATTTCATTTCTCTCTCTCTGTGCATGAATCTTGAATTATTTTGAATTATTCCTGACTTTTTTCTACATATTGGCACAACTGGAAAATACATTAAACCCATCTTTACAGTTTTCACAAGAATCACCAAAAAGGTCAATGAACTGTGAATGCTAAAGGGTCATTTGAAATTAACTCTCCCATTTTCTAACAGAAGCTCTTGAGGCCCCTGCATAACAGTAAAGGGTGCCCCAACACCTGAATTTTGTAAGAACTTTGACTAGTTTGTGCATACAAGTTGATCTCTGTGGATGTCTTGCTGGATAAGCCTTTGAAGGATATAAGGCTGGAGAAATGCCTCATATCTTTACACTTGCTCTGAATCATTTATATAATTCCAGGAGCTGATTTTCTTAAATAAGAGGAATTTGGGGCATAAGCTTTGAATTTCCCTGTGCTCCAGTCTTCTGAAGAGACACTCACATGGCTTAAAGGGCAACAGAACAAGACATCACTGGGATAACTCTACCCCACATCCACTCTGTTCCAGGCTCATCTGTGCTTTCCTAGGTTTAGATGTTTATTTTCTTCCACACAATAGAGTCAGATACACTCTACTATAAAATGATTAACTCTCTAGACAAAGATGGTACATCTGCAGTCATTTCACAAGCATTAGAAAGTATAGAAATAAGTTACTTTAAAAGGTGACTGCTATCAGGATATTTTGAAATGCATAATTCAGGACAGATCAGCTAGAAGCTACATAAAACATCATTTAATTTCACAGTGAAGTTCAAATTTTCCCTGAATTCTGAACAGCCTGAGTAAAAGAATGTAGTTTTGTAGACAAGATATCTGTATTTCATTTACAAAGGTTATGACTTGCATTCAAATTACTGAATCCATTTCAGGCTAAGACCACCTGTAAAACCAAATATGCTAATCATTTCAGAAAAGAGTAGGCCTTCAGTCATAAAATCAGGGTACCTCTACATTGGCATGACAGTCATTTCCAACTTATTTGCATTTCCACAGACTTTAATACATTTTATTCTGAAGAGAGAGTTCTCTTTTATTGCAATCTCTTTCAGAATCTCTTTTGTCATATGGAAGAAAACAGATACATTATTTAAATGTTTGGCATTTTATAATAACATTTTAACTATCACTGTGATGTTTTCCTTGCTTATGGCTCAGTGTAAACCGTGACAACAAATAAAATTGATTAACTAGAATTAATATTATGATTAATTCACAGTTCAGTGCCTAGGGCAGTGGCTTAATCAGTACTTTTTATTTATTTGTCATCATCAGGCTTAGCTATAACAAATTCAGTTATGATAATGAAAAGGATCTAGAACTGGCACTTTAATCAGAACATAGATATGGAGTATAATATATATTAGTAAAGCAGGCAGAACTTCCTGAAATACACATAAACACAACTGTTCTTTATATCTGTGTTCTGCCATTCCAGGTCTCACATATTTCTCTGAGACTCAGTCCCTGTATGAGGGACAAGCTGTTCATCTTTATTTCAAGTTTTGGTCTGGTCTGAACAGACACTATGCAGAGCAACTAATAGCTCAGAATTGCAAACGTGTAAATAAGGTAATTGTAATTTAAGGCAGTGCCTTCTCTTTGCAAAGATAAGGCATATGTAAACCCATCACCTTTATAGAGTGCAAGCCGTACACAAGAAATCTTAGTGTATTATCTCCTTGTTGCAAAAATTGATACCAGATACTACACAGTGAACAACTCTGATGAAAACCAAAATGGGCAAATACATTGAACCTGTTTTGGATAAGAGGGAAATCGAGTAATTCTTCATCTTCATAGAACTTTTTTACCTTTGTCCCTCAATTTATGAGGTCTTTCACTTTTCTATACCTAGAATTTTTTAAAAAGCTACAAAAAGGATGCCATGCAAAGTTGGGGTTTTAGGGGAGGGGCAGGGGAAGGGGAGATAAGAGGAGCAACAAATTAAAAAAGGATCTAATGTCTCTTCTCATAGCTTCATTAATGTGGAATGCCAGTAAGAGTCAAAATAGTACATAGTGAATAAAAAGAACTCTAATATACCCTAGTAAGAGTGCTATTTTACACATCAGTGTTATGCTACCCTCCTCTTAATTCATGCCAATGTTCTTTCATTAATTCCATTTGAACAATTTCCGAATTATCAAAAGAAGGTCATAAGTTTTCCCTCTTATACAGTTTCTGTAATTTTCCACAGTGATGGAACACCAAAGAAATGTTCTGAAGTTACTGTGCATATACACAATACATTTAGATCTGAAAAAGGCAAAAAAAAAAAAAAATCCAAAACAATTCACACCTTAAAATTTTAAGCAAAATAAAGAACACACACCCATGCTCTCCAGTTCCTGAGCTCTTACCTGCTAAATTCTTCCAAGCTTCCTCAGGCAGAAAAATACTTTTGAAAACAAGCCTTATTCTCTAGAGCATTGGTGCACCCACCACATGGACTATAGATGGACATTTATGCATGATAACTGTTCATAGGCATTTAATTACACTGTGCAAACATCCATGCGCTGCACTGGACAAATTCCCATGGGGCATAACTCCTTTGAGATAAAGGGTCGCAAAAGCAAAGAACAAAATCCTATTACAAACAGGAAAGAGAAGACTGCAATTTTGTAGTAATCAAATAATTGTTTTAGAGAAAGTGACTGTAGTCCAATATCTAACGAGAATAGCTGGGATTTGAAAAAAGAGGTTTCTGTTCAGAGTTCTCCCTTGCCTACTGAGTGGCTGTAGGAATGACACTTTCTCTCTTGGCCCACCATTTTCTAAACCATGATATAGTAATTTTCTTTATATTGCCTCAGAGGTATTAAGAAATCTTCACTTTTATATTTAGCAGAACTTATAATTTAGCATTAAACTAGAAAAAGTTATTAATAAGAGTATTGATTTAAAAATAAAAGTTATTACAGCAATGAAACTTTGAAGTAGTCCTACTGGCTCTTGCTATAAAATTATATTTTCCAATGAAATCAGAAGAAGGATTTGTTCTCTACTCAGATCTTTAAAAAATTCTTTAATCAGTATTCTCTGGTAGTTTAATTTTTAATTTTATTTCTCTTCAGCAGACTTAGAGATTGTATTTCCTATTACACTAGGGGAAACTGCTTCCTTTTAAGCTCAGAAAAACAAACTGTTGTCTTTTACAATCATGGTTTGCAATTAACTTCTCGTCTTTAATGTAAGCATAGACTTTATCAACTCATGCATTGTCACTTTTGTCTAATTATGCTGTATGATCACAGAAAATACACTACATTACAAAAAATATGCACATGTTGTTAAGTCTCCATGCACCCACTATTTGAAAGCATTTCCTTGGAAAGCTTTCTCAAGGTGGGAGGGAGAACAACAGCAGCAACAACAAAAAGGAAAAACACAACAAAACCCCCAGCCCTTAATAGCTCATTTATAGATGTTTTGTATTTTCCACCAGAGCAATCTCCATTATCTCATGTTGATATGCATATGCCAGCTATATTCAGCCTTGTCTTATTTGTCATAAAAGCAATGACCTTTCAAACACTTTCCTAGCCTTCCTTTAAAAGAAATAACCACAAACATGCATGTGAGTGTCAGTGAAGTGGAAAATTAGCCTTTTGAAACAAGTAAACCATCCTCCCCACCATATTAAGGAAACTGTAGGACTGAACAACAACAACAAACACGCTGAGCCACGTAAGGCTGATTTTACTGTGTGCGCTTCTAAAAAAAGTCCTTGACATTGCGGATGTTTGTCTTGTGTATAGGTCCCAGAGCCAAACCTCCATCTGGAGGAGATTTGAACTACCATCCAGAGGCATTTCAGGATCTGAACCAAAAGGTTTACAGCATTACAATCCAGTTAATTCTATTGCTTCTAATTCCAGCTGGACTTAAAGTCTTATCTCTGCACTCCAGGCCTTCAGATACAGCCTATCACAGTAACACCAATTCCCAGAGAATTCAACTCCATGACCCAAGTGAGATTAAATCCCTCCAGATAGCCCAAGTAAATGGTTCATAACTCGTTTCTGTCACTTTCACTAATGCCTTTGTACCGTGAAAGAAACCAGCCAAGGTGTAAATATCTACAAATTATTAACTGCACTTTTTCTCTTGACTCCTATCAGCAATTCCAGTTGTCTGTTTCCTGCTGAGAACATCACAGACATTTACTGGCTGAACTTTCTCTTTAAATACTGCACTAATCAGCTACTTAATATTTGTACTTTATACCTGAGTACTGCTATTTTTGATTAAACACACACACAAACACAGAAATATAAACAAATGGAGAAACATCAAGGAGAAGAGGAGATGCATCTTTGATGTTTGTTGGACTTAAACTCCCTCAAGTCAGGTAATCCCACAGCACATCTTACCACATTTTGTGTTAAAGTACTTTCACCCAAAAGAAAACAGATTAAGCTGAAAGGGAGAATTTCAAGACATGACATATTTAGTTTCTATTTATCAGAACACATTTATTTTAATGAACTGAACATGCAATTCCCAAATATTCCTTTAGCACAAAAAAAAAAAAAAAGGTAATTATCTTCTTAAAATACCATAGATTAATAATGAGACATTCCTGTGCAAAGCAAAGCCTGAATAAAAACCTGCAGCACAAACCTGGATGGTACTCATAGACAGCTGTTGTCAAACAAAGGTACCAGTTTTGTGTATTTTTTACTCCATGTTTTTCTTTTGTTTGGTTTTTGTTTTCCCAGAAAAGGACTCTGGAGGTACACAAGAAGAAAGAAATAAGGAAAGGGTAAGTAACCAGAATTGCTTCCCAAAGCAATCTCCAGAATTAGAAATGTGTTCCAACAGAAGATTTTTAAAGATTCCAGTAGAAAAACAAACAAACAAACAAAAAAAAATCAGAAACATTCAATGTCTGGATTTTGTAATTCCAAGCGTATAAAGTTCTATCTGCCCAGAGCACTTCAGAGAAACAGGTAAGACACAAAAAAAACCAACCAAAAACCAAACCAAAAAAATCATCTACCAGAAATGCACATCTTTTCTTTCCAGGATAACAGAGGGACCCTAAAAAGCCTTTGGACCCAGTAGTTGTCCACCATCATACTTTTGTCATTGCACAACACTAAGAAAGTTCTCCCTCAGAACTTCTTTCAGCAATTTCTCTTCAAGACTGGGGCAGAACCCAGGCCCAAGAGCACCAGATAACCCGGTGAGCAGGATTATCACCAACAGCTGTTTATCAGATGCAGCTGAGCTCCCAGATCAGAAGGGTGGCTGCCAGCTGGGGACATTGGTCAGTGACAGGGCTGTTGGTGGACCCTTGTGAGTGCTCAAACTACAGGACAAAGGCTTGGCCCTGTGTGCTGAGACAGCACCTGGATTCATTTGCAGACTAGGCAGAAGAAGTCATCTAGGCTAATGCAGGGGAAAGCTGAGGCAATCAAGAGGTGGGGACAGGAGCTCTGGGCTCTGCAAATACCAGTGGCTACCCTTAGGTCACATCCGTGCTGGTGGAGAACAGAGAACGTGGGCAATGCTCACATTGGTTAGTCACATCTGTATTTTTAATCAGATACTGGGGGGGTGCCAGCAATATTGCTGAGGAGATGTGCACAAAAATTCTTTTCTGGTAGTAAGTCCAGACAATACTATATCCTCAGCTGTTCTCAGGATGCTCCCACCTAAATTGGTTAAAGCAGTTACATGAAAATTACTCAGAATTAAGAAACGCAAAGGAAGCACTTTCTGTTTAACAGTTAAAGCAGTCAAGGAAGCTGAAACTCTCCGTTTATGGCTCATGTAAGTACCTTTAAGTAGAAAAGGACACTGTGGCTATGCAAACCCAATGAAGTTAGATCTGCAGGTTTAGTCAGCAAAAGGGAAATGATTTGGTGTCAGTGAGGCAGGTGACTCACATTTGGTTTTAACAAGGAAATAAGGAGAAAACCTAGCCAGCATAGCTCAGTTAGTTTACCAATTTTAAGACTGTAACCATATGCTAAAAGACAAAATGCCTTGATAATCTTCTTTGTGCCACATAATAAATTACCATAATAAAGGTACAAAACTGGGCCCCATTTTTAATAATCTGTATATTATAACTCACAGTGCACAGACCCAAAGAAAACCCTGTACATCCATCAGCATTCCACATATTTCATTTTACATGAAGACCTGAAACAAGTTTAGTAATTCTGAACAAGGTAAATGACATGATGGATTCACCCAGCTGCGACTGTTTTTATTTGACTTCAATAATATTTATGCAAACTAGCAACTTTATTTATTGGTATTTATCCAAAATACTGAAACTAGTAAGCATGTTAAGTATATTTCCACTCCCTGTTTACCCTTTTTAAGTGCCACCAAGAATGAGGCAGTATTTTTTCCTACATTAACACTGATTGTGTATATTGAGACAAGAGGTTCAGGCTCTAAATATTTTAGACATTGCACCACTTAGTTTTGGAAGGGTTATTGAACTAAGATGGCAAAGATCCACTGTGAAAATTGTGATGCACCAGTTAATCACAGTTCCACTGACATTCTGACCCCTACTCTATCTTGGAAAGCCTGGTCCAGAGACACCTTCAGTGGTATTTATTTAACTAAATATAGACATTAATGTGTGAGCAAGATTGCCTGTGTTCTCTTTATAATGGAAAAAAATACATAGTTTCAGAGTTGGATCATCTTATTCTCACATAAATGTCTAGCACAGGTCAGATGATTTGTGTAATAAAATTATCTATTCCTTTTTACCACAACATAGAGTGAACTCCAGCACAAGTATCTGTGTGATAAATGTTTAAGTTTAGGTGAGGGGAATCTATTCGTTACTGATACTCACATGGAAGAAAACTGTTTTTGCTTTGCTGGTTTTGATATAAAAATTATTGAAGAGTTCTTTTTCATTAAAAAAACTGCTGATATCGTTTTCATCTTTTCAGGAGGTATGAAATCAGGGAAAATCTGATTCATAATAAAAGAAGCTTATAGCAGTGACATGTCTTTAGCACATGTTCATTGAGCAAATAAAGAAGAAAGTATTTGAATCCTAATAGAGGCTTATTAAAAAAGGCATAATCATGGGAATGAATAGTGGCATTACCAACATACAGAAAAATGTTTGATGGAAAAACTTACTGCTTCTACACTTATATAAATCCCCTTGGCCACAATGCTAAGTAGAGAGATTAGGTGCACAATATGTATCTGAAGACAGAAGTAAATAGGACCAGGCAAGAAATCTCCAACTAGAAATAGTTTCAAAACTGTATGTTTGTGTGGGTCAGAATTAGATGTTTACATGTCTGCTGATGTTCACCTTGAGAAATAACCGGTAATTAGCATCTTCTCTGGCTCAAGGATGAATAAGTGAAACTGACAGCTAAAAAAGAAGTTGCTTTCTTTTTTTTTGCTTCTTGAGAATGGTGGAAATATTAATCTGAAATCAGACTGATCAAATCATTACAACGATACTACTGAGCATCTAATTAAGGCTAAAAGAACCTTTATTTTATAACATTTCAGTTAGAAATATTTTATTTTAAAGAGAACCCTGAAATTTTCTTACCTGTGGATAGTTTCCATTCTTATGTGCTGTCTAGCTTACATTTTCATTTGATGATGCTCTTTTTTTTTATTAAAGATGACAAAACTCTTGCCTTCTAATTCATGACAATGAATTACTTTTAACAAAAATTAAAAGCCATATAATGTTTGGGCTTTCTTGCATGTGATTACATGCCAGTATACTAGAAGCCAAATTGATGAATACATCAAATGCCAGGGTAGCATGATTATCTATCAATCTGTAGATTACTAACACAATTAAATTCATTGATACTATAATGCACATTAACGAGCATTGAAATAAGCAATAAGCAGATCCTAGTACACCTTGGACAACAGTAATGGTCTTGAGCAAAGCTGAGTTTCCCTCTTTTACCTAGATTCACATGGCTCCTCATGGATGAAGGTAGGGTGCCACGCTGAATTTTTTTTAGTTGTTAATAATTAGGACGTACAAAACAAGTATACATCCTGTTTTTCTTGATTCTTAATTACACCTCTGTAATGACATGAGAATACCTCTTTATTTGAGCAGGTGTATGTATTTAATTCCTGGAAGAGGTCACACTAGCTCAGCAACCCGCTGTCACAGCAGTCCAGCTGCTTAACCAAGTCAGAATGTATTGCTGTGGCAAGGCAGAGAAGGAATTAAACTTTCAGAAGAGAAGAGGAATGCTGATTCCAGCCCCATTAGACTTTATCTCAAATAGGAAGCAAAGAAATAGAGGGCCTTCATAGAAGGACAGTTCAGGTATCCTAGGGAAAAACTTCTGATGAGAAAAATTAAATTTGGGGATTTGTACTTTTTATCTTTTGCTTTTAGCAAAGCTGGCAGTGGTTCTAACAATACCAAAGGCTTAAGATTATGCTCTACACAAAAGAAGGACATGAATTTAATTTTACTCTTTTTTAATCTGTAATAAAAAGTACCAGGATCTCTGCTGTCTTTGACAACAAAGATAGGAGCATCACTTTTCACTTTCAAAACAGCTTGCCATTTTCAACAGCGGAACATATTTTATCCCAAAGTACATTATTCTAGAAATGAATCTGGTTTATTGCTAAAGTATTGTACCAGCCAGCTCATATATTGATTGATATACTTCCTATTATTTTTCATATTATTAAAATATTTTCCTTAGAGAAACATTTTCTCTTCTTATCTCCGTAATTTTTGGCTCCGGTCTGCACTCCTTAATCACTAACACAAGACATTATGATTTGACATGAACAAAATAAAAATCAGAGTTATGCACAAAGCTGAGAATAAATGTTAAAATCTACTGCCAATCCAGACTGGATATGAATTGTGTCTTTGCAGAGTTTTTTATTTCAAAGCCTTGTAAAAAAAGCAATTCTGAGACCTTGCTGAGTGAAGATCACATTTTTAGATACCTACCCTAAAAGAGGACTTAAAGGTCAACAAGCCTGATTACATTCTGTTCAACACAATAAAGTGCAGCCATGTGTAAATTATTATTGAGCAAATTACGAATGATTCACGGCAGATTTTTCATTAGAATGTAATGTCTCCTTTGCTGTAAAGTCAACATTATGATCTACAGTTACTTCTTAGAGATCTTTCTATTAAACTAAACAGGAGGAGAGATGCTTTTATTTGTACCATTTATATCTGCATGCAGTATATCCAATAGCAAAGTTACATTCAAAACTGCCTATCCCTCTGCTATTTCAAAGCTCTCAATCACAAATTTAACAGGAAGGGTTGTTTCTTACAATACCTAAAAACTTTGCTGTTTTCCTTAGTATTTGTTTTGTCAAGGTAGGATTATCATAAATAAATACAAATTCTTTAAACTTACTTAAGCGCTACCTTCTGTCAATCTGCATCCATGTTTTTCACTCTGTGATCATCACAGCCCTCTATTTACTTCTTAAAGGTTACAGAAAAATATCCTTGCCTGCTCTTTAGAAGATAGCCACTTCAAAGACTCTTTTGAAAATGAGCAGCCTTTAACAATGTTTGATACAAAGCCAGAAAAGGGAATGGACTAACTAACGGAGAGGGAATGCTTAAGTTAGCACTGTGGGAAATAAATGCCAAAAATTCAGTTTATCACACAAATGAAATTCTCTTTTCCCCAAATAACTCTCTGTTTCACACATGCATATAGCCAAAACCCTTCAGTGCTGATAGCCATAAAAATTCGTCTTTGAAACCCTGTTCTCAACATATCAACTACGTCTTTCTTCAGTGCTCAGACATTGAACTGTTCGGGGTCAGATGGGGACTGGAGCTTATGATGAGCTTTAGGATCTGGGTTTTGCCATTGAAAGTGTCTGGGTGTTTGGTGTACAGATTTGAATGAGCAAGCTATGCCTCTCTTCAGAAGAAAGAGAGCAGATGCTGCACCCAGTCATCTTCTGTTGGTTTAGCAGCAGGCAAGAACATAGCACTTGCCTGCTATGTTCTATATGTTTCTATATTTGAGTGTGACTTGGGTTAGAAAAAAATTGAAAGCTTAAAAAAAAAGCTTAAAAAAAGAAAAAAAAAGGAAAAGGAAATTCCTTTTTTTTTTTTTCAAAAGACTTCCATTAACAGAAGAGGGGAAAATTATTAAAGTTCATTACTGTATAACTACACAGAAAACAAGCTTTTAAAGAAAATAAGGCAACATAAGAGAATGAAATGGTTTTGGGATCGTTTTATGTTGTAACTTAAATAGATTGTAAATATTTACCTAAAGAGCAACATAAATCCAAATTATTTATTAAAAAAAAATACAATTAAGTAATTTCCACAAAGGATCTCATACAAGACAGCTAACTAGAGGCTATAATTATAAATTAAAAAATAAAGTATTTCAAAGGTTTCAAGAGATAATTTTGGCTTTGTTTGTGTGCTGGAGGGAAGCATGACAGTAACAAACTGTGTCTAAAAACATTTATGTCACACATTATCATACTAGAGGAGAATGCGAGATGATTAAAGTGAGAATCCCGAGTGGAATATTTCCAGATCTTTCTGGTTCTGTTATAGAGTATTTTCCTGGATTGTAAGAACTGTAAAAACTTCTAATTTGTACACCCAACTTTATAGCTAATGTAATCTCTGGTATTTGGAAAAATTTAAAATCTAAAAATAAATTTTACAATCCTGACTTCCAAGGTTGCTTTATACTGCAAAACAAGCTAATTACAAGTAGATATTCAATATTAATTGTGATTATCTAGTTATAGAAAATATATTTCAGATGCTGAAGAGCTTACATAGTATTTTCTTATCTTAATAAAAAATATCTTATTTTGCAGATGGTAAATCAATTGGTGAGTGGATAATCTGCAAAAGTCCATCCCATTTTCTATTTTTTGTTTACATAATTTGAAATTTTGTTGTAATTAGCTTCCATCTCCTACATTAAAATTCCTTAAGACTATAAGTAATATCAATTACTACCAAGAAATTAGAGGGATTTTATCAGCTCATGTTTCCTCTATCTTTTAAGTTACTTGAGTGGAAGAAAAATATTCCATCTGTGAAGAATTATTACTATTAGAACGATCCTGTGAGTAATGTGGAATAAAGTCATTTGTGCCCTGAAATGTGCCCTGAAAATGGCCCTGATTCAGCAAGGTATTCAGCTGAATGCTTAAGATTTACATATAGTTCCATTGACCTGGACAGCTATTTGGTGAAAACTGAATAATATTTAAAATGGATATACATAAAGGAAAAGAATCAAACCATTGTCTGTGGCTGTATTTCCCCAGTCTCATTCTAATTCAACCTCTGACTAAACACTAAGCTAAACAAAAAGCAATGCCCAATCTAGAATCTTGGTTTCTGGAAATAAGCATACAGTATTTCATAAACTTCTGTTTCATGAAATTGAAATGTCAATTATTCCATGAGCCTTTTTGTAATGCATTCTAAAAATTAATCTTCAAAAATCCACCAATCTAATTTTTCTAATTAAAAACTAATCAGACAAATAAAAAAGCAAACAGATCTAAATGATGAAGGTAATATAGCTTTGAGAAAAAGGTTTGTGATCATATTACCATATCTCAGCTTTCCCTCTCCTGCATTGCCAGCCTCCCTGTTACTTAATGAAAGTTTCTGTTTCAGCTGTCCAGTGGCATTTACAATATCTAAAATGGATCTGTAACTCCATTGTTTTTAAAATAATATACACAAAATCATTGACAATAATTTGCTCTGTCAACTACTAATATATTAATGCTAATGCAAGTCATTCTTTATATAACCAGTGTATCCTTAAAATCCCTAGCCCAGCAACTCAAGCACAGGGTTAGCTTTTAAACACGAAAACACTCCCCATTGAAATAATGAGCTGTGCTGCACCTGGGCTGGAGCCAATTATGCTTCATGAGTCTTATTCAGCTCCCCGAACTTACGCAGCTGCTGTACATTTGAAGGTATCACTGAAGTAAGAAACATGCACAGTAAAATTTGTTATGGATCCTAACATTTGCAGCATTGTACTTTCAGGAAGTTCTCTGAACCTGCGAGATATGCTCGCTCCCCGAAGGTAATGAGAAGTCCATGTAGCTTAAATGGGAGATGAATTTCTCATATATTTAACAAAGCAAAGAGAATCTGCAGAAAAACAATGAGTTATGATGCATTATAAAGCAGTGACAACAGAATCTGATCTGCAGTGAGCCTGGAGTATCTTGTCATAAGATCAAACTCTGACCCAACAAATTTATTCAAATTTGCATGGTCTACTGTTTCTGTTTTCCTCCCCTATTAAATTCTTTTGCTATTGTTTATAACAATTTGTCTCAGAAAGCTTTCATTATTTTTTAATATTTGTGTTTTCTATGGATAATAACTGAGAGTCCTAGCAGAGGCTAGTCCGAAATAAATTCTATTTTTACATTTTTTTAATCTGTAATTGCATTGTGATGGCTTCTACTTGGCCATGAGAGTAATTAAAATAAAGATGAAGTATCCTATAACATAGAAAGTGCCGCCTGAACAGTATTTTTAATGGAAATATTTGTGTAGGTTCTCAGATATTGTAGAAAGGAACGTCATGGATAAAACAAAGAAGTATTTAAACTAAGTAACTGTTTAAAACAAACATCTTGATAATCAGTGCTACTGGTATCTTGGGTAAGAAACATAGTTTAATGGAGATAGCTTGATATTCATGGAAAAAGCTTATCACCACAAGCAGTGTTATTTGCTGCCTACACAGATGAAATGTGTTTCCAAAGATGGCTGCATGTGTCCATTCATTTGTATTTTTCCCTTATAAATCACAAGGATTGCTTCCTTTTTATTTCCTGCTTTCTGAAATAAAAGCATAGGGTGGCAGAGGGATCAAATGAATTACAGTTTTATGCAACTGCTCATCTCCATAAAAAGTTGTCAATCAAAGATGTCTATAAAAAATCTACACACAATCAGACCACGACCACAACATCTCTTTGGTGTCCTAACACAAACTGAACATGTGCACTTAAAAAAAAAAAAAAAAATTAAAAACGAAAAAGCCACAACCACATTGTTACACAGGGGCTGGCAATTAGTTTTAACTCCAAGCACATTAGTGGGTTTTATCACACAGGCAAAATGAGAGATTTTATTGTAATAAAAAGAAAATGCATACATTTTTTATCTAGATTTGGCTTTTTCCATTACTTCTGAAGAGGAGGAAAACCTCAAACCCAACGCTTCAAGCCAAATTATGTGTCTAGGTACTGAAGTATCCTTCCAGGCCCTTGCAAATTATTAGCAGAAATCCTGAAAGCATAATATAATAAAACCCAACACAATGCAAGGAGAACAATAATTCAATCTTCATAACCCCTTGAAAGTGTCCACACAATTACAGAAATTATGAAGTATAAAGCAACCTTTAGAAATCTTCTAGAACAAGCACCCTGCTCTAAGTAGGATCAGCTGGAGCCTGTTGCCCAGGCCTATGTCCAGTTGGGTTTAAAATTAAAAGTTTAAAAAACAAAAGTCGGTTTTATTATGATGTTTTCATATTCATCTCTGAGTTCTTAACTCTTCTCTTTTTTACTATGATTTTACTCCCCTCTTATAATAATTTTTTACAGTGCCCTCCTTTTCCCACAGTTTGCTATTTGCTTCTCTGCCTCACTGTCTACCCTTCTTCTCCATTTCCTTGCCCAATAGCCTTTGTTCAATAGGTTATCTGTTTCCCCCAGCAACTCTTATTTCATCTCCTTCTGTCTTGGATGGTCCTGTACCAACTTGCCTTGCCTCTGTTCTCTTTTCACTTTCTTACTCTCCCCTCCACTCCCAAATTTCACTTACTGCTTTCCTTTTTTCTCCCTCAGCCAAGACCATTACTTTTCACAGTTCCACCAGCTCTCATGAATCCCTTTTAGGGACAGAAGAAAGAAATTGCACGTCAGAAACCTTTCTGTGTAATAAGCTCTGTCATTATTACACTCACTAGCTGGATAAAGCAAAGCAAATCTATAAAATAACCACAAGTCCTGCAGAAACACAGGGTTTCTCCTCAAAAAAGGAGGTTTTATGTGAGGGATTACTGGCAGGTGAGCAGTGAGGGGTCCAGGGGCTGCTTCGTGGTGGCCGCAGAGCAGCATGAGTGTGGCAGCTGGCTAATTATGCTGCAAAGAACTTGGCTGGTTTTCAATTCCCTCTCTGCATTTTATCAGAAGATATGTTGGACTCTGTGGAATAGGATGTAGATGATCCCTGGAGATATTTTTTTGCTGTTCCTTCAAGTGAAGAGAGGAAAGAGTTTGTTAAAAAGGCTAGCTCTTGCTGCTTGCCCTAGAAGCTGCCTTCATGATTTAAGGTCTAGCCAAGGAGTTCTAAAGAAAAGGCTTAAGGACAGCAAGAAGACACAGGTTAAATCTCACATAACCTTTCAGGAAACTATTACCATAAATAGCTAAAGAATTATAGAGTAAATTACATACAAAGAGAATGACACTATGAAGAACTTCCTAACTTATGTAATGACGTGCTTTATGACCTCAAAATAATTGCTTTGCATATGGTACAATAAATATAATAAAAATATTTATTACATGTAAAAATTCTGATAGTGTATGTTACTTGGAAACATTTTACATCAACTTTTCCTCAACTCATATTCATTTTTAACATGTGAAATTTCATCAGGAATGTCTCAGCCCATTATACTTCTAAGGTAAAGTGTGTTCCATGCAATTTGCTACATGAAGCACCTTTCAAATAAAACATTAAAAGCTAGTAATGATCAGGAGCACTGAGGACCAGAAATCCTAATAGACCTAAAAAGAATTGCACTTGCTCAGCACCTTTAAAATAGACGAGTTAGTCCAGCTTTGCTTTAGTGTGCACACCAAGGCAGTGCTGCACATTTTACGTGTACATAATTATTACACCTTTATAAAGTCACTCATGTGAGTGACTTCAGAAGTCAAAGTGATGTGGAGTCAGAAGCATTTAGAGCATCCTTCATGCCTTAAATTTTATACTTAACACTTTAAAAAGCCCCCCAAAACAATAAAGTTCAGTTGCACCAGTTTCTCTGTATAACTGTTCCTCTGTCCCCACTCTATTTTCATGCACCATTTCTCTGTCTGCTTGCAGCTCTCTGATATCTACGAATCAGTCACTTCTCTGTGATGGGAAAAGTCATACCTGAAAGTCCTCTTCAGTAAAGGCTCTTTATTTCTCTGCACCTTAGTTTAACTGTCTGTAAAATATACAGGATAACAATTTCTTTTTCACAGCATGACCACAATTTTAATTAAGTACTGAGCAATGATTACAAAATATATCAACATACCTGGGAAGCTATTTGAGATATTTGTAATTAAGGTGCAAATTATTGATGTCAACCCAATAAGTAAAAAATACAAGAAAAGACTGTGGATATCAAAAAATCATGCTTAATTTCTGCATTCCTTTCTTGTCAAGAGAGAAAGAGAAAAAAAAAAATGAACAGAAAAAGAAAGAAAATCCATTATTTTACCTCAAATTTCAGTATATACATGCAAAAGATAATTGTGATTGTGTCTTTGAATGGCAAAAATGGTTATTTAGCCTTTCAAAACTGTAAAAGATTCTCCAGGAGAGGAGCTGGTAAGTTCATTTTAAAGAATGATCCTCTCCATATTGGCATATCCAAAATACAGTACATTTTTAATGTTCATAAGAACAGGTGAATTCAGTGAATGAGTTAGTTTAAAATATCAAAAGAGCTATAATTGTTTAAATTTTAACTAGAAAAAAAATTTTCTGTATAAGCACATATAGTTTTATACTTATGAGCAAGATCTTACTCTGTCTCTTTACATAACCTATTCCTGATCCTGTTTTTCATCTGCAGGGTGAGGAAGAAATGTCTCAGTTTAGACATGATCCACAGAGATAAATGTTCCTAAACTGTGATATTTTTGAACAAATAGGAAATAGAAACTTCTCAATAAAATATTGTGGTTCATTTAATGATGTAATTCATACTCTTTTTTTACCAAAACATTCCTGTTTTAAATGAGATCTGTTGTTCTTCAAATTTGTATCTATTTTTTGAGTTAAAGCTCTTTCAGTGGAGCCTGAAATGTATGAACTATATGCAGCTTCCCAAATTCATTAATAAACAATTACGATGATGCATAATTCCAGCACATTTTCTGTAAAAACCTCGGCGGATTTGAGCATGATTAAAATCATGCTATCATGTTACTGACAGGGGCATATAACCTGCAGTGCTCTGAATAGAAGCTTCTCCTCACAGGTAATGCCTGAACTGTCCCCACAGAAGAACAGCCTGCACCCTGAATATCCAAACAGCACAGAACACAGGCCTCCAGGTACGTGACATCAGCCTGTAAATCAAGCACCCTTCCCATGCTGCTCCCCAGTGACTGACACAAACATTCCCACTGACTTAAACAGACGTTGGATAAAGACCCTAAGTATTCCTGCATCTTTTTTTCAAGTCGCCCCAGCAATGAGGACATAGATAGAAGAGACTGCCTTCTTTCTCTTGGGCGGAAGCCCCAGGACTGCAGGCACAATTCTCGGTTCTTTGGCATGCACCCGCAGTCCACAGATTCTCCCTCTGCTGGGATGGGAGGGACAGAGGCTGGGGCAGGGAGAGATAAAATCTGCATTTGATCCTCAGCCTTTAAGGAGCACCTGTCAGGATTTTGTTCCGTTTAGAAATGCAGTACAAAGACTTCTGAGGGCTGGAGCTGAAAGTCAACAACTGTATGGTTTTGACTAGTTGCTCAAGGCATGTTTATGCGAGTATCACTTCTCCTAAAAATGCCACATAGCCATTGTTATGAGAGAAATAGCACGGAGAATATTCTTGTGTGACTTAAAAGAAAAAAAGGGGAAAAATCAACACAAGTGACAGCACAAAAAGTCATCTGCCTCTCTCGATGGAATTTTTGGTGTTGAGAAAGGACAGTGAATGAGAAAAGTAGGGAATGACAGTGAGATGGACTAAAATAGAGGTTTATTATTTCTCCCACTTATCTGTGGCACAGCTAAGTCAGCCCCTTGTTGACTCTGGCAGATTTATACAGATCGTGCTTTTTAAGCATGAACTGCCCTTGAGTGGTGCTTCCCGTTCATAAGACATATATTTTACTATAACATCAAGCATTCTTTTCTTGTTTTCCTACCTTTCCCTCTCCCACACTGTTGGGAGGGCATGTTTTACTGACCTTTTATATCAGTAGCTTTCTCTTTGGGGGATTGAAATTGATGTTTCAGAGGATTGTCCTTGCTTTGTTATTTAAGAGTACGAAGTGCTTTGACTATAGAAGATGCTGAGGTTACAATTTGCTACATATGGCAACCTTAAAACAGTCAATGTGAACAAAGCCTTGCAAGGTGGTTCTTCCATCATTGATTTGCCTTTTTTTTTTCAAAACTGTAACCTTACCAATCAACCACTTGCTTCTGTACTATGTTGTTATTTTGCAGTGAGAGTTAACAGAAAGGCAGGTAAATTTGTACATCTGAGATAAAGTATTTACTGGCAGCTAAGACTAAGAGGAAATACCAGGAATACTTCATACGTAAGAATAAATATTTTTTAAATATATTACAGTTGTTCCAAACTGTATTCCATGGACAGGTGAATTTCTGAATTACACAGTTGCATCTAAAATTTCATTTAGGCTTTCCCAATCTAAAATTACAAACCCTATTACTGCAGTCTCAAAATCACACCATTAATGTTACAGCATGCTCATCTCTGTGGGCCAGTTTCATAAGTTTAGATCTCAGAGTCATACTTGGGCATATTATTTCAGAATAATGTGTCAGGAAGATAAAGTAGTTTGTAATTGTCACCCAAATCTAAAGATCACGGGATTGCTATGATCACCCATTGCTGCTACCTTAACTGTCTAAAAAATATGGAAACAAATGACTTTATCTTCCTTAAATTCTGTTTCATGCTAATTAACTAAAAAGATAGCATGTTTTTTTTTTTCTGTCCCTGGTGGAGTTTAACTTTTACCTGCAAATAATTTAATATTGCTAAATCAGATACAAAGCATGGTGGTAGAGCAGATGAGGTTTTTCACCATGGCTCCCAGGCTTTCTTCAGACTTCTGCTGAAATTTGCTGTGTCAAATTATTATCCTGTTAATTTAGTTGGGAAGTCCCCTGTTTGTGGACACACTGTTGAATGAATTCAGCTTGTTTTATCAGTTACAGAAACTATTTCACTCTGAAAACATCCTTCAGGGTGATCAAGTCTGAGAGATCTTTGCCTTTCTTTTTGCCTTTTCATTTTTATTATCATCACCATACCCATCACCATAACTAATAACTAAACTTGCAATAGTTTAATGAAATTCTGTCCCTTTCATCTTTGTGCTATCTTAATCTATTTGGTAAAACAACTTGGCTATAAGACTTCAATAATGTTATAAGATACATTCATTTCTTTGATCATTATGATGATGTTTGCTACGCAACTGAAAGGAGAACATTCCAACAAGAGATAATTACTAGCAGTCAGGAAAGCAGGTGAATAAGCTTTTTAAAGCCCCTTTCTCTCACCTTCAGTATATTGTGCAGGTGCTATTTGCTCAGGCCATGTTGAGATCAATACTGCAATTGTGCAAGACAGAGAGATGCCAGGTAGGAAATTATGGGGGGAAAAAACATGAAGAAACCAGAGATCCTGAGACTGGCAAGGAAAAATGGTCCCAAAAGGAGAGAGAGAGGGAGAAAATCAAAGGCTGTTTGGAAGCTGACTGAAGCCCACTTAACAGAAATGGAGTATTTGGAATAAGACTGACAAGTATGGATGTTTGCATCACAATCACCTTCTCTTGATATACATTGTTCCTACTATTGAATTAAACAATAGTTTGTTTCAAATAAACTGGTTTGGGTCACAAAATTAATCTTTTTCCAAAAGGTACTGCAGGAATAACTCTAACACAACCAGACATTCTGGACAATTATGACTGCAGTAAACTGGGGAGGGAGTCATATAAGCTGGGGCAGGGACTATTAGATTGAAGGCTGCCATGAAATGTCTTTAAAAAGTTCCTGTAATGACAGAAACAAATAAATAAAACTACCTTTGTGCAGTGGAAAACCAAAGTTTCATGTTTAATCTGAACCATATCCATTTTCTGTAAAACCTAAAATGAACCAATATTACATTTCTACCTTTTATGTGGAGAAGATAGCACAATTAGAGACAAGGAAATCCAGTGTGGAGCTGTGTGGCTAACCTTGTCTTTTGAAAATGTTGCTTTCCACAAGAATATCAACTAAACAACGAAAAAGCAGTCTTTCATCTTCCAGACTTTCAAAGTATAAACAGGAGCATTAAGAAAAGCTGTTATCTAACCTGAGACATTTACCAGGAAAAAAATCCAAAATCAAACCAAAACAAAACAAAACAGAAACACCAAACAAAATTCTGGACATTGAAGTGCTGCTGGCAAATAATTATCTGCAGACCTCATGAGTCTCGAACCATAGAAAAAACCAGAGATCTAAAAGGCAAAAGCTTTAGTTCTCTAAGTTCTCTATACTCAAAGGAAGATTGAGATGGTCTTTGTCAGAAGCTCGAGGAAGGACAGGAACTGAGCAACTTAGGGTTTCTACAAGTTTGGGATTGCCTTGTGATAGGCATAAGGCTCAAACCTAGATTTAAAAAAGGCTTTTTATTTCCCCTACTCTCCAGCCTTTTCTTCTGGAAACAGAGACTCCTTGCTGCAGCACATCATTCCCACAGCCCAAATGTTTGACTTTGCAAAGCTTCATTACATGTCTCCTACTTCTCACTTCCCATTACACTCCATATAGGAGCAATTAATTTTATTATATAATTTTTAAAGTTATTAAGTATAAAAAATACAAGAGGAAATTCTCAAAATAATTAATAAGCTATATGATACAGATCTATTTCTAAAATACCTATTCTTTCACATTCATGGTGGTACAAAGTAGGAATTATGCAGATTATTTTAACTAATAAGCCTGGAATTGAAAGGAAATGGGGTGATAAAAACCCTGTGCAGTGAGCTTCACAGCCAGGCAAGGACATTTGGGTTTTCAAGCAGGTATTTTGGCCACAAAGACCAGAAAGGTGTCAGTTCTGCAATGGCTATACTCCTACTAACTTGTTCAAATCCATCTTTGTGCAGTGTGCTCTAAGTGTACAACAAAAATAATGCACATGGGTCTTATCTGCAAGATGTAACACTGAAATTACTTATATGTTCCTTCTCTCTGTGTGTGTATGTACACTCTGGGTTCCCTGGCTTGTTTTTCTTAACCTCAGTTGCTCTTCTACCCATTTCTATTCTTCGTTGTTTAGATACAATTTATGGCCCTGTCTCTCTGCTAAAAAGTACTTTCTTTCAAGTTGGTGATGTTTTGATTAACTTTGATATCTGTGTTTTACGAGATGCTGTGTATTAACACATTCATCTTTCCTTAGCAATAATCACAATATATGTGAATGCAAGCAAGCTGTAGAAAGCAGCCAGCTATGAACTGACACCAGTTATCCATCCACATAGCACAGACTACACAAGGCCAGCTGGACCTAGCACCATCTGGGATGACTGAGTGCTTTACTTTTCCTGGAGATAAAACATGTCACCCTTGGAGATCACACAAAATAAAATATTTTCCAAAATTATTTTACTGAATTTTTTCCTAGCTATTTAAAATACAGTTCCTTAATACCTTGCTTATAGTACTGCAAGTTCCACCTGGGAAAACTACCAAAAGAGGAAAGACACGGTATTGGTATTTTTTGCATTTCTTTTTTTTCAATGTTAAATTGCTCATCAAATTTTTCATTGAAGTAATTTCATAGACAATAGAACAATATTCCTGGTTGTACTGAATATGAGGCAGCTAGCATTAATAAAATTGATTTTCCAGCTTCTCTCCCCATAACAGTTGGCAAAGTCAGATGCAAATTGCATCCACCTGTACCAAGGAGATATTGACTTCCAGGAGAGCACAGAAAAAGTTACTGACAGGAGAAATGTCTTACTGTCAAGGAGACTCTGGAGGATGCACAGATTTTACAGAAAGACAGCACCCTCAAGTCTTTCCATTCTCTTAGGAAAATCATCTGTTTCTGAGGATGATGCAGTGTGGAGTTTTGTGTTTACTTCCCAGATTGTAACATTTCTCTGAACAGACTTTCCACCATCAAGAGAATATCAGACACAGTGAGGCACAGGTTCCTGAGAATTAATTGCTCATGGTATTTCAAAAGAAAACACCCAACTGAATTACAAAACAGATCACTGAACAATTTCAATCAAATCATTTTTCTAAAAAATATTTTCAATCAACTTTTAAATGTCCCAAACTAAAATAAAATTCAGACTAATGTCATCTTCCATTTGCTTAGATGTAGAGATGGAAAACAGTTGCTGTGACAAAAATTCTTCCATCTTTTGTTTTCTGTGAAAATTTCAGAACCAGGTCTCAACAAAATTAAAAATGAAAGGGCATTTTCTAATAAGTTGCATTTAGACTTTACGCAATAGAAGGCTCCATAATGACAATTTCAGATTGTCACCTTGATTTTGTCTGTCCAAAACTTCAGAGTCATTTTAATTTACTCTAAGGAATCAAAGAAGGTCTTAACTCGAAGTTGTGAAATATTTTTCATTGTGTCTGTTGTCAACATGTTATTTGGAATTAAGTTATGATGTCAGCTATTTCTTCTAGTCTCAACCAAAGCAGCTAAACTCTTCCTCTTCCTTCGTATCAAATCAGGCACTGAAAGACCAGGCCACCTTGTTTTCTTTTCTAGTCCAGAGTTTCAGAAAAAAAAAAAAATAAAGAATCAGAAAAACATATTATGACAGGTAATCATTTGCAAACATACAACTCTTTCAACATCTGCCATGTTCAGCTTCATTTTATAGGATCTGTCTTGGCAATATAAATTGTGCTTGGCTTCAGAGGTGCTTTGTGCCACACAGTGAAGAAAAACAATCATGACAACTGAAAAACAAAGCACAGGATGGGGGCAGGGAGAGAGCTGAGAATGTAGAAGCTGTTCACTTTTTCTAGATTTATTTTAAAAGAGTTTTATGTTAGCTTTCCTGTATTCTTTAAGCAGCTTAGTTTTGCCAATGGAAGAAAAGTGACAACTATTACATTCATGAAAGGTGCCAAACAACCTCAAGCATTTCCAAAAGAATCCCCTGAAACAGCTGCACAAAAAGAAAGCAATTTATTCCAGCACACACAGATGAATTATGTCAGTAGAAATTTATTGCTACAAAAAGTGTGTGGGGTTTTTAGACACAGAGGCTATATTGTAAGCATTCCAAGAAATGCATCAATTGGGAAATATGAATTTCACATGAAAACTACGAAGGAGAGAAGGTAACTGTGCAGAATGCTGCATCATCATCACATCTAACTGCATAATTTAAAGGGTTACTATAACTTGCCTTTTTAAATACTTGCTATAATTAAAAGCTTATTGTTATGAGCTAAAATACATTAAAAATAAGCTTGGCAAAATACCATATACCATATAATATACACAAAAAAAAAAAATTAATCAGTCTATTTCACTCAATCATATTTTCCATAAATGTACAGACTACAGATAAAAATGTTAACAATGTTAACACATACTGTCCAAATGTGTATGAGAGGCTATGTACTTTTCTGCTTTTGAAAATAGGTTAATCAAGGAATAAAATAACATATTTACAATAAATTCTTATAGAGTACAACACTGTACAATTCAAAATACTTGAAAATTTGTCTGTAAGCAGCAGTGGTGTTTTCCTTGATCATACTGGTCTACATATGTACAATATGCTACAAAGCAATTCCTCCATGAGTAACAAACTCTTGACACAAAGCATAACTGAGGTTCCTCAGTGGTGAATTGGTAAATATTTTAAATACAATGTAAGAACAAACATTTCTTTGCAATTTGAAAAGATAAAAGACTTCACCTAAAGCTAAAAAAAAAATGAAAATTCTTTCATATTAATGAAAAAGAAAGGTAAAAAAGATGTTGTTTCAGAAACCTACTACTGACACAATGTTAAAGCACATTAAAAAAGTTTGGTTTGTGCTTGAACATGGTCTCTTCAACATTTTATTTGAGTGTGTGCTTATGTCACAGATGATGTAATGAGATGCCACCCATAATCAAAGACAATAACTTGCAAATCTTAACAACCAAACATATTTAAGATATGTACATACTGTCTCCCAATACTCCATTTAATCATGTTAAGCAAAACATTTTTTTCTATCTCTGTCATGATAAACAATCTTATGAAAATTATTCAATCATTCTCATTTTTTCTCCACATAATTTTCTTTCATTAAAGCAGTTTAATATTTAATGTAATTCAAGAATAATGGAAAACAAGGTGTTCCAGAGGATAGGATGCAATCTTGTAACTACTACACCTTGCAAATTTTCAGCTCTGTTATGACTTTCAGACTGAAAGGGTTTGCAGGGATCTGTAAGGATCCAGATAGATCTCCAGCAACACTAATGTTAAAATAAAGTGGCTTCTTCCTTAATTCATCCAGTTGACTTCCTCTAATCTCCAATGAAGCCCCCAAACTTTACTCTGAAACACTAGCATGCCCCCTGAAGCTCCCTGGAATTGCTGTATAAATGAAAAGTCTCAAAAAATCTGTTTCTGATTTTGTGGCAGCTCATGTGCCCTGGCTCTAACAGAGACATAAAGCGGACCACTGTGTTTCTTTCCAACTGAGCTCCTGGAGGCCAGCACCGAGGTAAAGCCTCAAACAGAGCTTTACACATGCTTGGGATGTGGCCAAACACTGGCTTGCAGGGGTTGGGGAATAGAGGGGGAGGCATAAGCAGTCCAGAAAACATAGCACAAACAGTCTATTTTTGAGCCCAAGAACTAAATTTCTGCTAGTAAATAAAGTATAAATTACTGAACACAGAAACAGATGGATATTGAGAAAATAACCAAAGCATGCTGGAAATTAAAATACTCATCCAAGTTATAACTGAAGTGTGTAACCTCTAATATACACATTTATCTTAGAAGGATCCTGTCAAGCTGTTCCTCACAACTTTTTCGGCATTTGTTACCAAGCTGCAAGGTTGTGGAAACTTTTGCTTTGATAGAGGCTGAGTTACTGATGGGCCAAAGGAAGCACTGCCAGCATCTGGGGGAGCTTTCCCCACGTTCTGGCTTTAGCTGGGATAGAGCTAATTTCTTCTCTGCAGCTGGTGCAGTGCTGTGGTTTGGATTCAATATGGAAATAATGTTGATAAGACACTGCTGGTTTGGTTGTTCCTAAGGCATGCTCATCCTAACTCCAGGACTTTTTTGTGTCTCATGCTCTACCAGTGAAGAGGTAGGAACACAAAAAAAACAGGAGGGAGCATAGCGAGGACAGGTGACCCAAAGGGGCCAAAGGGATATCCCACACCACAGAACATCCTGCCCAGAATATAAACTGGGCAAGTTACCCAGAATGGGGCCCATCGGGGTCCAGGGGTGGGGTCTGGCATCAGTCAGCAGGTGACCAGCAATTGTATTGTGCATTACTTGTTTTTTTCTTCTTATTATCATTCTTTACTACTATTGCTATTTACATTGCTTCAATTATTGAACTGTTTTTATTTCAACCTGCAAGTTTTACTTTTGCTTCTGGTCCCCTTTTCACCAGGGTGGGGGGAGGTGAGTGAGCAGCAGTGTGGTGCTCGGCTGCCAGCTGGGGTTAAACCAGGACACCCAGGGGGACAGTGCTGCAGCTCACACCTGCAACACAGGGACCCCTCTGAAACACAGCGGGCTCAGCTCGGTCACTCACGTTCCCTTTTTGATGACTTCTGCAAAGAGCTGCGATCATAGGACAAAATGAATCAAAGTGATATAACTCTTTACCATTCTACCTGTGCTTTGCCAATCCTTGAAGTAAAAAAATGTTTCCCTAACAGGAAAAAGAAACCCTAAACAAGGGGGTTTTTTCCTAATTGTCAGCATAAGACAGCCAGGAAGATATTCAGAAATTTTGAAAAAAAAAATATATATATATATATAAAAGATAAAAAACCACAGACCCCTGTTCATTAGCTTCTAAGCTGCAGACAAATAATTAAAAGATTTTGAAAATGTAAAACCAGTCACTCAAGTACATCCTACATCTTACTATGACGACAACTGGGCAAAGCAAGTCCTTGTTACTCTGGTAATACAACCATGTTTTTGTAGCACATCTAACCCAGTTCTAATTAATGTGGTACAACTGTGCTTACCAAATTGCTTTCTCACGAGCAAATGAAGCCATTGCTGTACTTCCAAAATTTCTCATTAATTGTGTTTATGGGGGAATTTAGAATGCCTTATGACTCAACATGAGACTGAGTCCAGGGAAAATGCATGCAGAACGGCAGCAGATTAATGTAGTGCCAACCTATTCTGGTTGGCTTTCTAATTCCAGAGTAAATAGGAAAGAAAGTAATGTGCATAAGCAAGAAAAAATAAATGCATAAATTCAAATGACAGTTTATGCTTCTAATAACAACAAAACATGGTTGCTTGCTAAGGCTATTAATATAGTTTAATTATGTCACAGGTAACGTTTGTGTAAAAATAATATTTAAGGCATCTCACTCCAAAGAGTAAAAGAATTTCCTAAAATGCATTTGGACAGACACTTTATCATCTTTCATAGAGCAATTATTTTTGGAAACCCAAAGAAACATGCCTATGTCTCCAAAAGTACTTGAATTACAAATTGATACATAACTTTTAAACCTTTTATCCTCATATAAGTACAGAAATAACTTCCTTTCTAGGACCAGAAGAAGAGCAGAAAAAATAATACTTGGATATTTTGTATAACTTAAGATATTCACAGTTGCTATAAGCAAGATGGATGAGCCATGAGGGGAGAGGGGATGGAATGCATAAGCCAGAGTCGAAAAATGGATTATTGATTTTAACCATCAGACAGACATCAAACTGTGCCAGTCACACATAATAAGCAACATATGATTCAAATTTCCCTTTAATTTCATGGACGCTCTGCCTAAGAAAGCTCATTGCTTTTGATTGTTTTTTTTTTTAAATTCAGGATTAATTGACAAAATTAGCTTTTGCTGCTCCTTCCTTTATTGTTGATGTTTTATTTTCCACAGCAGTTTAAGAGAGAAAGTGAACTAGTAAATGCTAATGATATAAAAAAAAAAAAAAGACAGTGATATACCAACTTTTAAATAAAATTGCTCAAAAGACAAAAATCACAGCCTAAGCTAGGATTTCCACTGTCTATCCAAGCAGTCCGAATCACACTGATGAAACAAAATTATTTTTTTCTGTTAAATTCCACTTGTACTACATATATGTGTATGTATGTATGTATGTATGTATGTATGTATGTTTGCCTTCTGTTTTAAATAATAATTGTAATTTTTTCAATAGCCGCATAACCCAAACAAATACTGATGTGGCTTTTCTTCAGTGAACTTCATGTGAGGAACTGAAAAGTACTTTTTGTTGGGATTCCTTTGACATTCCATTAATCCATTATATCACTGCATCACAAAGGGGGAAAAAAAGGAGATCTTTGGCACTGCTGTGCTCCAGAAAGTACACTTAAACATATGAGCTATCTAAATGTGAATTGATCTGATTCCTTTGCACAATATTATTGCTGAGAATTTTGTCCTTCACTATATGTAACAATACTGAACTGTAACCTATGAATCTCTCTATATGATTTTAACATGTAAACTTGAGAAGAATTAATTTCAGTTTAAAAAAAAAATACAAATTTTGAGCAACTTTTCATTTACCTCCTATAATATTTTGCATTTTATGATCCCTCTAACGTATCTCAGACTATTTGTCAGAAGGAATATTTGGTTAATGCTTAATATCACCTAGATTAAAAATGGATATAATAGTATAGCCATATCCTTTAAGTCTCACAGAAGTTCATACTAAAGTGCACGGTACTAAAATATAGTAGGTGGTAACAATCTCAAAGGATTAAAACAACTGCATATTCAGGGAAGCGATTTTTATCTAACTCTAAGTAGCACTTATAGCAACACAGCAAAAGGTACAAGCAGAGCACAAAACCAAGACAGAATAAGGACTCAACAAACCCTTAAAAAGAAAAAAAAAAAAAAAAGGAAAGATATATGAATGTGAATGCAATGAAAATAAAACTTAAACCCATAAACTAAATATGATTAAAACACACTAGCAAAAGATCTGGAAAAAAATCCACAACCAAGGAAGATCTGATAAAACTACAAAACTATAGACATTAATCTTGGATAGGTCTGACATTACTAGGCAGCATTTCAGGAACAAACATGCAAGAAAACAGACTTCCCTCTGTTAAATATGATTTTTTCCTCTACAGGTAGTATTGTTACTATTGAAAGTACAGTAGGTGCATCAGGACTTAAAAGCATTGGATTCTGTACTCTGAATACTTCTAGGACAGAAGAATCAGAAGCATACCAAATTTGTTAACCTTCCTGCCTAGTTGGATTTAATTTTTAAATGGACCTACTTACAGACTTCCATGAAATTCATTCTGTGCTCAAGAAAAGAAGCAATTTTTTGAGGATAAACTATTTTTCTAACAGGACAATGAATGAAGCAATGAATATGGCTTAACTGCAAAAGTATTGTGAAACCTTGATAAGAATGAGGGGAAAAAACCAGAAAAATTCTGGTGGACAACCCTGTGCTTGGCACAACTGAGGAACTGCTTCCAGTTTCTAGCAGACCAGAGAAGATAATTCACTTTATAAGAATCATGACCCGTTGTAAGACCTGCTCCAAACTAGATGAATCAATGGCAGTATCAATGTCTGCTTATAGACTGACAGGTTAAAACACGAAACCTAAACAATAACACCATCTTGAAGAATGTTGCCTCAGAATGATAGTAGATCCAGAAACCATGTCTGGAGTGTAGGGAAAAAGGAATGGGATTGTTAAGTGAGCATAGTAAGGGAGATGAATAAAATTTGCAGCATATTCAGTAATTCAATACTGGAGTTTTAATGAAGCACCACCTACCTTCCCATATTGTTTAGAAAAAGTTTTAAAGGCAGATCCCACCATGAAAGAAACCATATATTTGTGATCTCTCAGAACTTGAGAAAGCTTGAGTAGGGAGAAGAATTATCATTATTGCCATTATCACATGAAAAGAAAAAATATAACAATTTAAGTCTCTGGCATATAGTAAATAAATAAGATCTTGATTCCCACTTCCCTACAAGTATGGTAGGACAATGTAGTCATACTGCAATATGCACCTGCTGTGGTATGGGTAGAAAGCAGCATAAATATTTAGTTAATTCAAGTGAAATTAAACCATCCCTGAGAAGGGTCTTCTCTTTTTT
>VZRO01008335.1:0-71650 GCA_013397915.1 Daphoenositta chrysoptera | reverse complement strand
TTTTTTTTTTTTAATATAACACATTTATCTTACCAGCTTTTATAATGCACAAAGGGTCATCTTTAGATGTCACAGTGGACACAGTTTCAGAAATTGTTATACATGATTCCCTGAAATTACCCTCAGCTGAAATTACCCTCACCTGACCTAATTTTAACCGACAGCCTTTCTTTTCATTTGGCTTTTTTTGTCTGAAATTTTCACTTGAAAGTTACAATCTATTATTTCAATGCTCCATCAGCCACCTGCCTTGGAACTTGTTGTAATTGTTTGATTAGTTGTAATAAACTTACTTTCCTATCTGCAACGCACTGCAACACAGAGAGGTGCAACTTAGATGACTAACACAATGCATTATTGAACAGCCCAAATTAAAAGGGAATACAATTAAGGCTGCTATCTGTCTGGATGATGGATGCTCTTTGTTTTCCTGTTTTTAAATCATGAATCTAGTTTTCTGTCTCACCAGTTCAGCTTGTAAATCTTCCACAGAAGATTTTTAACACACTATGTTTCTAGGGAAGTGGCAACTCTCTCCATCCCAATGACCTCTGATATTTGACATCCTCTCCCCCACTCCACTTTCCCATATCTGATTACATATAGGGAAAGGTCAGATTTTTTACTTCAGATACCAGTGTACTTATGGGACCTGACAATCAAAGAAAAAACTTAGTAGGGAGAAAAATAAATGAAATTGATCCCTTACCCTCAGCCCCACAGCTCTTCAGGATGTCTGATTCTTTCTTGTGGTAAAAACCCTCAAAACAAGCAATGAAAATTAATTCTACAAGCTACGAATAATTTGACTCTTCCATAAGCCTACTGTGATGGCAGGAAAACCAAGAGGTAGCTCAAGAAGGAATCATATGGAAACAGATAAAGCAGCAACGAAGTTTCCTCACATCATTGGAAAACCTGCAGATTTTCCTCAGCATTAGCTGAAGATTATATGATGTACCTTGTGCTTGTGTCAAAACAATGTATCCATGAAGAAATCCTAAATACTATAATTTTTCAAAATGAAGGGGTACCAAATATAGCAGTTTCTTACAGTGCTTTTTATGTTTTGCCTTATTGCACAAATAACACACTTTTGATATACCAATGCTCAACAAAAGATGCTTATGTTCAGAGGCTTGATAAGTCCATGCAGCATTTCTAGTTCAACAGGTCCCTTCACATTACACAACAAAGTTCTGACACAATGTTCAGAAAAGATCCATGTAAATCCATATATGCTTGGCCTTCTAACTGGCCTGTTTGGAAACCAATTGTAAGATTGGTTACACAACTACAAGTGACATGAGTACTGAAAGGTATGCAAAGAAGATGCCAGTATGTTAAGAAGGAGATTTGAATTCAGACTGGCCTTATTTCAAGATAGTATAGACTATTGCCATAGTCAGGTTGAGAATTTCTCTTTAAAGGTCTACTTTAAATGTTCCAAAATTGGCATTGTGCATACTATACTGGACGGAATAGCTAATACATAAATAGAGTGGGAAATTCACAGTGGGAAGTCTGGTCATAAAACAAAAAAATGTCATGCACCTTGAAACATATCTAAAGGTAAAAGAATAATTCTAGGGAATATATTCTGAGACCCCCCCCTTTCAGAGACAAAGGTAAATCTGAAAGACATGATGTGGTGTGATGTCACAGCAGCTGATGATGTAGAGATGAGCATATAATGGAAAGGAAATGGGTCAATATACATTTCACCTACATTCATAAAAGATATTCCATCACTGGAAAGAATGATAAACTGCATTTCCTATCTAGATTTTGCTAGATGGCACCTTTGTTTAATTCTGTTTCCAGAATACTAACATATGCATACAACAACCAGGGTAACAAATTCCTACTAAATTTTAAAGCTGTACCTTGCTAAAGAAAGAATAAATGATTAAGAAAATAAAAAAGAACCACATAAGAATAAACTGTTAGGCAAGAGAAATGCAAAATATGAAAAAAATTCCTTGAAAATTTATTTAAAAGTTTTATTCTTGTTATTATAAAATATGTGTATTTAACAACTATTAATGTATAATCCTAAAATACCCTAGTGAAATAAGGATGTATTATTCCTATTTTTTTCTTTTAGAGAATAGATATTGTGTTCCAGTTCAGTGAAGTACTTACTGCAGTATTACATTTAAGCACTTGACTAATTTCAGTTTTCTAACTGAACCACAAGTATCTTACTTATTCTGGACCCTTATTTATAGACTTTTTTAATATCCATACTTATGAATAAAACATTAGCAGAGCCAAAATTTTGAAGTTCTCTGAGGTTCTAACCCAGTGCCTTTCTGAGAGCTGATTTTTCTTTTTCTTCTATTCCTTAAGCTCACAAAAAGAGCAGCAGAAGCCAAAGGCACTCATAAACATAACCAGGAGATTAGCAACACTGGTAAACACTGAATATTGAGCTATCAAGCATTAGCAGAGAGATAAAGCAGCAGAATATTACGGTTTTTTCCCACATCTTGCCAATATTTCTTTTATGTAACAGTAAACACTCTTGTGTTATTCACTAAATTCACAATGACATCTATAGTATTAAACATAGATCAGCAAACATAAAGCTTAACCTGTGTGCGTGGATCTGAATGTACAATGCATGCTGAACTGTCTTCCTTTTGCTCTTGTCTATTAAATACTCAATAATTCAAAAAAAAACAAGCCCAGTAAACAGTAGGACTGAATACCAAGTTTCCCATATTATTATTTGGTAGGAAAAAAAAACCATATTTAGAAGAACTGAGCAACTGTATATTTAAAATACTGAAATTCAACCACCATCTGTTAGCCTCTAAGGCAGCTTTCATTAAGGCCATCACCTCTTCATGAGTCACTACAGGGAGCTATCATTAACATTAGCCATGATTAATGAGGATGTTGCCAATTAAAATTATTCCACTCTAAAGCTTAGCAACATTCTGACAGTGTCACATTGCCTAACTACCACCTCCATTCTCTCAGTTGCCTCATTAAAAAAAATCCCTGTTGCAGTTTACTTTAGATTATAATGCACATTCCGGGAGGTTCTCCTTGGTTACAGGGACAGGTTGGTCCTTTCAGGCTGCCTCTGGAAAGTACTAAGATGCAATCACTGAAAGAAGAGCCTGCACCCTCTATAACACAGGGGGGTTAAAAAAATGAGGTAAATGGTAAAAAACCCCTTTATCTTATCACTGTAAATCTACAGGAACTTAATTCTAATCAGTATGTTTCAATATGCTGCTGTTGATAATACTATCACTAAATGTCTTCATAAAGAAAACAGTCTTTGAGAACCTACTTTCCCCTTCCCTCTGAACACCCCATATCTTTCATTTCGTTTTCATTTCTTGACTGAAGCTAAGTAGCAGGGTGGTTTATATTTGGGTCTTTGAATGGATCCAAATGAGAAAAGCTGTCTTTTCTGTTTGGTTCTGCCACGCAAAATCTCTTTCTGTCAAGTGGGAAAACTGTAGAACAGTTCAGACAGAAATAAGTATGACAAACTACAAGCTCATTTTCTCAGGAAGAGAAGCAGTTTCCTGCTTTGGTCTGACCATATTATACTGGCCATATTTCCACTCTTACAGCCTGTCCAGCATTTGGGCTCTATCAGGTATGTGCAGCATGGAACTGCAGTAAAATAATGGACTATTTTAATCACACAAAATGCATGCCAGGTAAAGGAAATAACCTCTATTTTGATGCATGGTTAGCATCAAACCAGAACACATTAGAAGGATGTTCAAGTAGCCATGAAGGAACTGAACGCCTAATGAACAAAGTGATGAAAATTATGTGACCTGGTCCTAAAGCATTTCTGTTGTTTAAATTATATTTTAACATTATTACATAATAGTTCAGAATGTTGATACAGATAAGTAGTGCAGGGAAGCTGAAAGACTAGGTGAAGAAGTTTCATTAAATACATTACAATAGGCTATTTTGTAGTAGCCAAATATTACTCCCAAAGTAGCAAAAGAACTCCAAGATAAATTTTTAAAAATGTCTATTTGTTTAGGCAGTTCTGCTCTGAGGCTTTCCAAAAATAAAATTATAGCAGTTATACGCTAAAAGCAATCTTTTATTTCCTGTTACTATAAATGCAAAAAAAAAAAAAGTTAAAACATCATTAAAGCTTAGCATCTCAAAGGAAACTCGTATCATTAAATCCATGGTACTCCCTTGCTGAAGGACTTCCTAACAGCACTGGTCTGTCCTTGTGCTTGCTCCTTTCTCTCACAGCTGCCCTTTCTGAGGCTGCTTGGAAAGCACTGTGCCACCAGAACAAACTGCTTCTAAAGCGTTTGGTGCTGCTCTTCCTCCACGAAGAGACAGTCCCTCACTGCTGAGGAACAAGACACTGCAGATGCAGCCAGCAGACCAACCCTTAGTCCAGCTTCACAGGCTCCTGCTCACTTCAGCCTTTTGGTCAGCTCAAGCACTCCCAGGAAAAACTAATTTCTGTGAATTTATTCCATCATTTAGAAAGGAACTGTGAAATCCTGGATATCTATAAAGATTGCATTCTAAATTTAATTTACCATATTTGTTCCTTATTTATATTCTTTACTTTGTTTACCTAAAACAATTAAGCTAGACTGGTTGGTTGCATAAACTAATATAAACCAGGCTTCCAATAAATCCTATTTTTATTAAAATAGAGAAAAAAATAACATTCATAATGCCTGTGACGTTACATATAAATCTTTTCAAAGAAGATTTTAGAAGGTAGAAAATATTACCAAGAAATTAATTCTTCACTTTACCAAGTTTCATTTAGAATCTTCTGTTTGAGAAACCCCAAAAGAACTATCTCACCCTTTTCATTTACCAACAAACATCACTTTATCTCTGGTACTGCTGAAAGTACTTCAAGCAGGAGTTTTCCTCCTTATAGTCTACACTGTGGTTCAGATTGAAATTCTAGGAGACTTTAGTTTGCTTTGCCAATGGCTGAATGTACTGTCAAAAATCAATCATAACATCTCTGCTGAAAGTTTTGACTGGAAGACAAATCGACTCACACCCAACTATTCATCTTTAACAGGGTCTGTTTCTGTTGTACTGAACACTGCAAACACTGAGAAATAGACATAGAAACGGCTACCACTCTTTTGCTTCCTTCCATGCTTAGGAGAAAATGTTTTAATTTGTTTCTAGGCTTGTTTAAATTAGTATGAGAAAAACAGATAGAAGGGAAATTGCTGGTAGGGTTGCTTTAATAAATTTATATTGCATTTAATTCTGAAATGGTCCCATGTGACAGCTTCCTCTACAACTCTGTTTCATTACTACCTCCACTACAGCATCTGCCTATTCAGACGGCTTAAACCAGTTCCAGTTTTTCATAAAAGATCCTTTGTATCTTTACAAAGGATCACTTAAAACTTGGATTTCAGAGCCACTCTGAACCTTGGGGAGCATGGACCCTCATGAAACACATGGCATGGGCACACAACGAACAGTCAAATGGACAAAAGCTGTCAAGAGCAAAGCTGGAGGAATGTCTGTGGTTTCATAAATCCTAAAATCTTCCATCAAAGCTACTTTGTTCAAACTAATATAAAGATTACCCCTTCATTCTTTTTGATCTGCCTATTACTAGCTTTATGCTTATCAGTACATATCTCCTATCTATTTAGCTGATCAAAGTGGAGCCCAAAAACATAAGTTTGATTTGCTTCCAAAATCTTGTTAGCTAGAAGCACACAGAATCCTTCCAAATAAACAACAGCAGTTTTGTAGATCATAGGACACTGACAAAATTGCTGTGGGGTGACTAAGCAAAGTAAGGTTAATTAAGAAACTTCTCAGCATCTGCAGAAGGATAGTGCAACATCTACATGCCACCAACGTTCTCTTAAAAGCCAGTACAAAAATAATCTAACACAGCAAGCAAGGTATTTAAAGGATATTATTTAAAGTTCAAAAAATCATGTAAATAACTTGTTTTCAGTGTCTAGGAAACTTAAGAGAGTACAACAAACTGGTTGCTTCTTGACAGCGAAGGAGGTGGTCAGCTAGCTAGGCTTCGTAAAGGACTGAGTATGTTAAGTAGATGCAGAACTGTTGCTAGCACTAGAAAATATTGATCTGTGTGCCAGCTGGCTTGTGGCATGATAAACTATACCTTGAGTTTGCATATTTCAAACATTCTTAACAAGTGAAGGCCTGCAGTGTATGTTCACACACATGTGAGACCTCAGTGTTGTTATGAAAGATGGAATCACAACAGTTTCTTAGTTAAACACTAATTAGTGACTGTCTATTAGAGAATCCAAACACGACTGTATGGTTAGAGAAAAGCCAATGAGAAAAAGCAGAATGCCAACTCCGTGTGTTCAAAGATACTCGCAGTTTCAGAGCTGAGTGCCTTGCACCTGTCATTTCCCACCTCCAGGGTGCAGGAATGTTAAACTGGGGTTTTTTTGTAAGTAAGGAAAGTGTACCTAATGCATGCTAGTAGTAGGGGAAGGAGAAGGCAAAGATCCAAACACCTACTAAGCATTGCAGAATTGGCACAGGCAATGAGGAAATGCATGGACTCACATGAAAGCAAAGAAGCTTGTGTTTTGGTATATTTACTGATTAAAGTTTTTAGAGTATTTTCAAGTTTTAAAAAGCCTCCTTTTATCTTTACATGAAGCAAGAATTTGCTAAAAATCTTCTGTGGTAAATATTGCTCACTTGTTCTCATTAATCAAATTCAGTGTTTAAAACTGCCACAAGTCCCTACAACATTTTCCTAATGACTATCACTTTTTGACTATACATCCCACTGTTTTTCTTCAGCCTAAGTAACTGTCTTAAAATTCATCCCCCCTAGCAGATACAGAAACAACTTAAATGACAGAGCTCCAGGCTGAGAGAAGTGAGGTGGAAGGAAAACAGCAAAGTTGGTATCTTCTGCAGCTGGAGACTGATAAAATCCTGAAATCATGCTTCAGTTGACTACACAAATAGGGTATGAAAAATTCTAGTGGTTTTAAACCAGACAATAACCCAGAAATTGAACATAGCACATTGTGAAATCCTAAGCAGCTCTGTAAAACAGTCTGACACTTCGAAAAAACACACTTAGTCCAACAGGCTGTCACCACACAGCCCTCTTTGAATGAGAGAGTACTACTAAACAACATCACTTCTACTTATTGCTGTCACCCACAGTGAGCTGCAGATCTTACTAATCTTACTAACCAGAAAATGCATTTCTCTAACTATTAACATAGACACACATTTAAATATTTCCAAAGACACACATTTAAATATTTCCCAAGCAAATTGTGTAGAAAATGAGCAGACAACGTGCACAAGTGAATGGAAATGTGCATGAACAAAGGAAAGCATAAGTCAAAGGACCTCTGCTAGCATGCAATCACATGTTGCTCTAGAAGAGTCATGTTGACAGCATGTCTAACTTCACATTTATAGGATTGCCACAAATGTTTTTCTAAGCATATTTTGGAGGGTATATGCATTCATATTCTGATTTTACACTGAACAACCCATGGGGAGAGGAAGGTTCATTTCACAATCCTCTCTAGATCCCAATGTGCACATGCCTGAGACAAATAGAAAAGACTTTTGTGTTACTCAGCTGAAGTTTCTGCAGTTGGTTTCTTGTTTATATTACTAGTGACAACCAGTCTTCTGCTTAGAAATGTGGCAGTCGAGATATAGTAGATGCTTGTGAGGAGTTGGTGGAAAATGGGTGGTTTGACATCAGAGTTGGGTTTATGCAACCTTTCTGAAGTTGCCAAGAGAAGACCCCTCCAGCTGCATCTTCTAATCACAAGTTTTCCACAAGGAAGTCTAAATTATATTCTGCTTAGAGCAGCCTTAAGAAGCTCTCGTATATGAGAAGATGAAGACAGAATCTTTAGATGGCAAAAATTTACTTAATTCATGTGTTTTTAACTCTAAATAATAAGAATCTGTTCAGCAGTCCTGGAGTGGAGCTGTAGGAGTGGCTTCTCCTGTTGGAAATGCCTGCACAATGAAACTTTTGACATGGAATATTTTTTTGCCTCTGTTTTTGAACTGGAAGAATGCTCTAGGGAATTTATGCTGAGAAGGAATATATTTATTTGCCGTGTTGCCTGTTGGAGCAGCTGTGTCCTAGGCCTCAGAAAACTGAACATGTTCTTGAATATTGATGATTGCAGAGAGAGTTTTTTCTTTCATATCTTTGAAAAGCAATGCCAGATGTTAAGCAGTGATTTATCTAAAATATGTGACATTTATTAGGTGTCACAGGAAAAGGAATTCTAATGGGTGACTGAGGGTTTTATGTTATACATTACCTGGGAGGAACTGGAGAACTCCACTTGTGGCACTGTATTGTATAAGATTCAAAATATCAGTGAAAAAAAGTGTAATTACTCAGTTTAGTATTAAAAACCCTCCCTTGTCTCCCTGGTGACCCTGAATATCTAATTAATAAAATAATTAAAACTCTCTAAACTAAAACTTTTTTAAAAAAACATTACAGTGATAATTAGCATCTAGTCTAGATCAAATGTATTTCTGCAGTTTTCAGGCAATATTAGCAATATTTTCTGCTCTTATTTCATATGATCTGCTATATATGAGATCAGATACCTTGAAGACTTTGTATATATCTTTGTGATAATTCTTAGGTAAATTCTACAGTTTCATGCATCTTTTACCAGGTATGAATGTTCAGACTTCTCAACATCCTTCCACTGCACCCGGGGAGCTGACCAGCTAAAAAGCATCTTTGCAAAAAAGGTGGTGCTGTTGGACAATGAGCAAGAACATGCCCTTGTGGCAAAGAACAGATTGTGGACAACCCTTGGAGATACAACCCAACCAGACATGGTCCTAGGCAACTGTAATTTTGGGGGGCTAAATTTGCTTTCCTCTGAGCTCCTGCAGAAAGTCTTTACAGAAGGAAGAATCTGGATCCCTGAGAGTGACACTTTCAATACTACCATTTGCACTGGAGTTATTATTTGGGAGAGGCTGTTTGTTTATTTTAAAGACATAATTGGAAACAGGAACACTCAACAACTTGAATATGAGTCAGAGTGTGGTTTCAATATTATACAATGGATGTAATCACACAACTGAGAATGTCAGGATTGTAAATTAAGGGATGAGAATCTCTGGTAGCTGTCCTGAGCTGGAAATCTGAGAGATTGATATCTGTGGATTCTACAGCTCACCAGGGCATTGCATAGGAATCCATCAGGATAGTACCTCAGATACAGCAAAAGATCAAAGAACAAAATATATTTAAAGTGCAATAGTTAGAATTCAAACACCACAGTTTTATGGGAAGCTACATGTTGTTGGGCACTGTCCTAAGTGTTCAGTAAGAAGCAAAAATATACCACTGGAAAACATAACATTCCCTTTCTCTAATAAATTCTATCTACTCCACAACATTGCCTACATTTTCTGAAGATCTTTGCCCCAAGTTAAGCAGATCTGTGTTAATAAACACAGTTAGTAACCATTGTGTGCTGTGTGACAAATTCTGTCGTGGTTTAGAAACCCTCAGGAGTTGATGACATTCATCAAAATATACTGCTGAGGACTCACATTTTTCTCAAGCAGTTTTCCTGAAAGATGAAAGCAGCATTTACAGAGCTTACTGAGTCACACAAAAGCAACAAAAGGATTTAAGCAATTAATAGTTCTGGCAACAGAGAACTAATATGAACACTATCACTTTACCTTTCTCAGTACCAGGCCCTATCTAATAATGATGCCATGGTTATCGATCCATGGGAATTCCCGTAATAAAACAGCATTTTCAGAGGTGATATAAAAACAAGGTCTTTTCCTGAGCCTTAGATATCTCAGCTCAAATTCCAAGATTTTATTAAACCCTCTGCCTGCAGAGGTAGAAACTAGACACTTCTTTGCAATTAAAGAAGCCCTTATGTCATAAACACTTTTTCTTTTCTATTCCACTTCTAAGAAATATTTTATTCAGAATAAACACAGAGGGGGATTAAAACCCATATTTTTCAAATATATGGCATAATACATCAAAATCTAAGACTATTTCTCTGAAGTACTTGATTAATATACCTTACCCTTGACTTGGAGATTTAAAAGCTTCCTTATATTCCTTTATGATCACTCTGTTATATCACTCTAATGAAGTAGTTAAAATATGTACCTTGGAAAAGCCTTAAAATGTGCATTTTAAAAAATATACACTCTTCACTTGAGGAGTTTAAAATAACTCAAAAGGCTGAATACAGTGATGGCTGGTCAAAATCTATACTGCAGAAAACACTTCCATTAGAAAGGATGGATAAAATATACCAGCTTCAGTCCACAGAGGTTTTTAGTATACAATCAGACCTCTCTAAGTACATATTTAGACAAAATAATCAGAGTATGGCCTTGTGGCTAATTATTTAAACACTCTGAGAGGATCATACCATTTCTTACATTCTGCACTCTACACTAAATACATGGAGCAAACACACTTGTCAGGAGAGCCATGGTGGCAGTTGGAATTTTTTTCTCCTGTGTATTTGGGTCCATCTTTACTTGAAAACTTTCATTAAAGAAGTGAGATCAATGCTGTGTCATGACAATGACAAAGGAGCACAAATTATTTTGGATTCCTGGTTTTCAAGAAGTGAATTTAATTGCCATGGTTAGGAATAAAATAAACACTGCTAGAATATATCATGTTACAAAACAAGTTAGAAACAGTAGTTTCAGAAAAAAAGGTGGGACACTGCTGTTTAAACTGAAATGCTTAGATCTAGACTACGCACTTGACTTGACATGCTACAGCTACTTTACAGGCCTAAGATACAAGACAGTGTTTTTTCACACTTTGTCTTATTTCAGCAAAGAGAGACTGCAAAATACTTTTGTAAGCAATAACCTGACTGTTTTTGAAGTAAAATCAGTGTTATACTGACGACTTTTGTCCAAACTCACCAACATAAAACATCAAACTATTTTTTTTTACTAGTAACTTCATTCTCCACTAAAAAAACCCCTCAATTTTTACTTCTGTACAAAATCTTAAAGTAGTTATCAATTTATTAATCTATAGTTTTTATTTGTATAAGACAAATTCAGAGAGAATAGAGAGAGAATTCAGAGAGAACTTTCCCAACACTCTACTCTGCTTTTCATAGAAGAGTTAATATTATCTTGGAAATCCAGCTGGCTAAGCAGGAAAACTAAGTTAGCAGTGGCCATGCACAAACCTAGTAAGATTTTCAAAAATAGCTCCTGAGCAAACAGTTGTCATCCTGCCACAGCTTCTGTTTTCTTGTACCCACAAGTTTGAAGTGACTTCAACCAACTGTAAGTTACTGACTGCTTTATTTTAGGTCAATGCTTTTACCAACAGCTGCTCCACTGTAAAACTTCTCATTTACCAGGAAGTACAAGAGGAGAAATTAGAATAATGAAGGTGAGAATGACACTCTGGTACCTGAGAGCAGTTAAATGCAAAGGAAAAGAACCCTGCAGTGTCCCGGAGAAAGCAAATTATTTAACTGCATGGCTGCCTACCTCATTACATGGAGAAATATAGTCTTGCAAGTTTTGCCTTCATCCTGTGCTGTGTGGAATAGCAAATCCCAGCATTTCATGGAACAGCTGTTACAGTGAATTTATGAAGTACATACTCTTCATCTTCCTCTGTACCTTCCCTCTTTTTTTTTCCCCCTTGATCAGGCATCAGCAAAGTAGGCATGACTGAATCTGTTTCCTACCTTTTCCATTACTTATTTATGTATGTCTGCTCTGGGGCTATACAAGATGGTGGGAGATGTGGGAAACATTTTGCACATCAATGTTGCAAGACAGTTCTAGTATAAATGGCACTGATACAGCAAAGTATCTTCCCACAGGCACTAATTAAAAAGCAATAAGCTCACTTGAGAAGTGTTTGCTTCCATTTTTTTCCTTCAGTACTCAAAGCACTGAAGTTTTTCTCCTTTCCTCCCTGATTACAACTACACATTAAAACCTGAGACGAAGAAAAGTAGGAGATAGAATTTAAAAAAAAAAAAAAAAAACCATAACCCAAATCTCCCTCGCTACTCTCCTGTGCATGCTTTTATTTAATGAGTTACAGCTAAAATTTTCTGACTGGAGAGCCTTACTTTTAGAAATCTGACTTTGAAAGTGCTGCTTATTAACAGACACCTGGGTTCTGAAAACAGGCTTCCGACTTGACTGCCAGTTTCTTTGGGATAAAATATCAATATTTGTATATTTTCTGCAAAATGTTAACTTCTTTAATAGTTAACACATACCTGTCACTGTTAAGGACATGTATTACAACATTTGTATATTCCTATGTGAGCATATAAGGTTAGCCAGATTATATTTTGACACCAGAGCAAAAGCAAAATCAGTGCAAGTAAATGAGGATGGTTCACTTTGCCTGTAAATAAAATGCAGGCAGCTGAGAGAGCAAAAATTGGGAACAACCAATTAAAACCTCAAAAGTCCCCAATGGGGAAAGAAAGGAATGGGAGAAGGAAAGGAGAATGAAGCCATTTCACTTTTATTTATGGCTATCAAGAGCTATCCTTTTACTTCCTGCAATTCCAAATAGCCTTTTGTCTCTTTGCTTATACACCTGGTCACCATATAAAGACATGAAATAAAGAAACTTCAGTAAAATTTTTCTGCACCTAAATAGGGAGTAAAACAGGTTTAAATACTGAGGAACCAAGGACTCACTCCTTGCTTTTGTACTGAAGGAGATAGGTGAAGAATCTAAGCCTAAGGATTGAGTCATGACCTGTAACTTGCTTCCTATTAGTCTGTAAGTCTCCTTGGTCTCCATCTCTTTGAGATAATTTAACTGAATTCAATAAACTGCATTTAATTAATCTATTAACTTTAAATTGAGACTTTATACAGGAAAGAACTGCCAGTGCATCCTGTGTAATGGGATGCTGAAGTTACTACTCTGTTTTTCATAAAATATAGACTTTAGTTCTGCAATAGACCTGCAGATGTAAGAACGCCAGACCTTTAAAAGGGCTGTGTTAGGTACTGGTGGAAGTTTAGACAGGGCAAATTGGAGTTCATCAGGCCCTACAAACATACCAGAGAAGTGGAGTCAGCTGGCCAGTACTGAGTTCCTGATCTTCTGTCTATGGGGTCCAAGTTAGCAAGTTTAAATCCCACTTCAGCTTATTTACAGGTCTACAGTCAATCTATTACAGTCTGCAATGAAGAAGTGTATAGAGTTTGGTTAAGATTTCTCTCCCTCATCCCACAATGGATTTCAATATTGAATTTATGTCTTTCCCTCCCCATGTATACTTCTTATAATCATACCCAGAGCATAAAACATTTTCCTTTAGAAAGAAAAATACTGTGCAAACAAAAAACTATGCCAAATGCCTATCAAGAATTTCCCTTTTATCTCACTGAGAAAGAAAAAAAGAATCTTCTTGGATAAATACATAGATTCTCCCCTTAAGACTCAAAATCATGAACAGGGGAAGAAAAAGTTCCTGGTGGGTTGGAGAGCAGAAGTGGTAATACAAGAAAGAACAGAAGTAACTTTGGCATTATGGTATCTTATCTGTTGAGGAAACCAGATATTCTGAAAGTGATATGCTTGGTCCTGGGGCAGGGGGAGAAGAATGAAAACAATTTCAATACCATTAACAGATGTACTTTACACTGGGATCTAGGGCACCTTTAGAAAGTGTTTAACAGCTGACCCTTCAGCACCAAGAGTGGTGTGTCACAGGGGTCAGGAAGCTCCACTGTAACCACCAATATGGGATGAAGTTCTGCTCTGTTCTATAATTCATGAGGACCATCTTACTGGCAAAGAACAGGTTAGAAAATTAAAATGAATCCCCATATTCAAGTGCAGACAGGTGGTGACAGGAATCTAAACCTAGGAAACTAAATTACCATTTTTGTAAATCTCTTGGCATAGTTAATGACACATTTACTTTTCTCACAAGAAGAATTTTCAATTCTGTCCTTGCTACTGGCATCTGAACTTAAAACACTTGTGTATCAAACAGGTCAATTTAATAAACGGGATCTTCTCTTTAACCAGCCCACATAAGATTTTATGTTACAGCAGTCCCAGAAGTAGTAGCCTGTAGTTTGTATCTTTGATATGGTGCTGAATACGTGCTGCAGCAAATAAAATTATTTTCTAAACATTATTACAAAAATAGAAAATCATGATGGAAAGTTTCTACCACAATACAACGGCAGGAAAGGTTTATTTCAGCCATAAAAATTTCCAAAGGTGATGAAAAGGAGTGTAAAACTTTTGTAGATTAATTTTTCATAGAGAATTAATTTTCCTTTCACTTTTATTGGGTGAGGGTTAAGTATAACTTCACTCGTATAACTTTAAGTATAACTTTAAAGTATAATTTTACTCTAGTATTATAGGTCTAAAAGTTTTACTTTAACGTAAAATAGTTATAAGGGACAGAGAATAAAACACCTGCTTTTTATGAACTTAGAACAAAGTCTATAGATTACTATGCTTGGTTACTAAACACTAGAACAAATGTATTACACTAATATTTTCAAGTTAATTAGCCATGAAGAAATACAGTATATAAAGACCCTGTCTACAATAACACTCTGTCCTGGGTTGCAGTGTATTCTATCACCATCTACATGAACTGTTGACACCAGGTGGGTGGTGTTGCTTGCCTCCACCCTCTGGACTATCATCTGTTAATGGGTTTTGCCACAGGACTCATACATAACCCATTCCGGACAATATTCTGTTAATGGCCAATCAAGGCCTTACCACATGACTGGCAACATTACATCATCCCATTGTGGGATGCTCCGCCCAGAGGGAGGAGACAAGCATTCCATCCTGGATATAAGGTGAGATTGCAAACACCACGGGAGCCCTGTCTACTGGCTTCCCAGAGGACAAGAGCTACCACTGGACTTTCAGCTGGAGACCAGACTGCTGAATCACCACTTCAACTGAGCTACTACGTTTGGACTGCAACCACCACACCAACAGGGTGTCAGGTTGTATCTGACTTTGTCAGTGCTTTTCCTTGTATTATTTCACTTATTTTTAATTTTTCCTATTGAATTTTATTCTGATTTATGATCTCCCACTGGTTTGTTTTCAAACCAATACACACTCTGATTTTCAAACCATGAATAGGCATAATATTATGCAAAAATAAAGAGAAAACTGTATTCTTGTTTCTTACACAACTCCCGTGTTTAACAGATTGTGAGCCTCTGCGTGTCAGCCAGGCATCGCACACGGAGATCGGTGCCTGAGTTGAGTCCCAGCCAGCGGGGCTTCCTGCAAGTTGCACTCCATGGATCTTGTTGTTTACTTGATTTTACACTATACTTGAACTAGACTGGAACTGTAAAATAACAGAGCTGAAGCCAAGTAAAGTGCTGTTTAATATTCAATTTGCTTATCAGTTGTTATTTGTCCAAAAGAGAGCAATGATTCTTTTCACTTATTCCCAAACTGAAATTTTATTCCGATGTAGACATGCTGCTGGCAGTGACAAATGGAGAGGCCTCTTCCCTCATGATTCCCATTTGAAAAGAATTTTACAGACACACACAAAAGTATGATCCTCCTGCCCTGTCTCAAAAAGTCCTCATCTTTGTCTGGATAATCCCTTCTCTCTTGAGTCTTGTTTGCAAAGTGAGAGCAGAAGGACAGCCAAGGACTTGCTACAGATAGTCATGTCCTTCATTTCATGTGGAGACCTAGTGCCAGTGAATTCATCAAAATTTTAGCTGTATAGGTGAGGTTTACATAAGGTTGTGAAGGACCACAGAATTACTTCTTTTTTCTCCTATGGTCTTCAAATTTTTGTTGAAATATGAGATACATTGTTAATAGGTGTGTTGCATTCTGCTGAGTTTTAGCTTTGTATGAAGTAGGTAGAAAAAGCCTTGTAATTTAATCTTAAATGTAAAGGCATACTTAGAGATTTAACCCCATATATTTCAAGAACAAAGATACTGAGTCAAATACCAAGAAACAGATATAGATTCCATAACATATCAGAGCTATTGACAATAAAACATATAAAATATTGTGTAATAGCATGAATTAATAAAATAAATCCTTTCCTTTTCCCACTTTATTCTACTATATTTTGTTTTCAGGAGGCTAGCTAGGGTTTTTACATCATCCCACTAGATTTTGCAACCATATGGTCAAACGGAGAACACAGTGACTAAGTGGTAGACTTCCAGTCTCAACAATCTGCATTTGAAAAGGAGAAGATCCATATGTTTTTTCTCCTTCTCTTTCTATTGCTCTCTTTTTTTTTTTTTTTTCTTTTTTTTTTGGTGTGTCCTGTACCAGTTGCTACAAAACTTGTGCTTTTTTTTGTGTAAGATACAGGATTTGCAGGAGCACTTTGTACTCTGAGACAGTTTAAATTCCTGACAATACAGGAAGCTTAAAGTTTGCTCATTAAAAAGAGCCTTTCCCAGAAGTTAACCTACTGCTTTAGGTTTTACCAGCAGCTTTTGGATTTATGTATAATTGGAGAACATTTATGTATAATTAAAGCACATACAGACAGGTATGTCTAATGCAAATTGTTTTCTAAGTGGGATGCATCTATTTACTGTAAACTAGTGCCAAGATTGTTGCAGCCTAATTCCTTACAGGTCTACTTTCTGAACTGCTGAGACTCATTAAAAGTCAGTATTAATGGCATGGAGGTTTTTGATATTTTCTTTATCATTAACCTCTATGTCACTTAAAACACTGGCATAGACCAGATTCTGGACCAGCTGTTTTCAGGTGAAATCTTCTTTCTTCAGTTGAAAGAATAATAAATACAGGATCTACCATTTTATGCAATTAGTCATTTTATACTTACTTTATACGTATGTGTTTTGCACAGAAAATCCTCGCTGCAACATAAAAATGCCAGAGCAGAGGTGAGGCTGCTCATGGAATGTGCTCTAATAAATTAAGTGCATCACTCCTAATATGCTTGATCACATTCAGTTTTAATCAGTACTTTACTATTTAGAAATGAATCTTTATAGAGGAGGGAGAATAGAGTGTTCAGTTATATTTATTCTCACTTGTGTATTTATGGGTATCACATAACCTTATTACTGTAAAAGGAGTAAAATCAGGCACTGATTTGGCTCACTAGCCACAGTAGCCCTTCTTTTTTGAGAGAAACCCCCAATTCAATTTCTCGCTGGAATGAATTTTTCACAAATAAGGATAATCCTTCATTTAGTGTTTACACACTTGGTTACCTCTTAGCATTCTTGCCTGTCATATCAAGTTTTAAAATTTTACTGAAAATTGCCAGAATTCATTTATGCATTAGTTGGTTTTATTATAGTTATGGACGAGCTGGCATTCAACAAATTTTGCATTAGGAAGTAATAGTCATGATTTTATCAGAATATAACAGGACCCATCCAAATTTTGCTTCATTTTCTCGTGACACGTTACTGTCCATGCATGTCCAACATATGCAGCTGCACAAAATGAGTATCTATACTGGCAAAAAGTAAACTATTTTCACTCTCCCACCCTCCTTCTCCCCTAGCCACCTAAGACAGAAAAAACCAGTCAGGCCCCCTAATTTATATTATCAGAGAATACAGGGCAAAATGGATTGTATCTAACCATATCACCTCCCTGAAGTATACGGGAAGACCTTGCTCACCACACAAAGCTAAGGTTCAAGCATATCAGCTATATTGCAAATAAAAAAGCTACAAAGTGCCAGTTCTCGTCAAAGGAAAATACAAATTGATATATGCTAGAAAGATATAAAGACAGAAGAGAAACATAAGAATCAAACTGAACGAAACTTTTTCCAATAGAGTACTAACATTTTAAATAAAATGAAAAAATTTGTAGTGTTACAAGAACCTTAATCTAGCAATTTCATTGCAGTTGAATTAAATAAAGCCTGTTAATTTCATTTCCCTCTTTAAATTACTGTTTTGCCAAATCACCAAAGTCAGCAATCTTAGCCCTCATCACTGGGCCTGAATTTCAGGAAACAGCTTCTTAAATCATCAAAACAAGCAGCACTGAGACAGAAGGCCACAGAAAACCAAAGAGAGAACCTGCTGGCTCTTGTTTCTGATCACAGTTCAGCCTAGAATCTGAACTGCCCCATCCTGCATTCTTCTTAATTGGGTTGGCCACAGGGATAGGAGGAAATCAGGTCTAACGTATGATGACATCAACTGAATCATTATGAATACACATTAAAGAATTACTGTTATGAGGTCAAAACCTGTAGGGAAATTAAGAGAAAAATGGAAAAAAAAAGTCTTTGACACTGTTCTAAGCCGGGGGGTGAGGCAACATTATTTTATTTTTAAAATCCATCCTCATTAAATAAATCTGTACATCACCATCAAGACCTGACGGCATTTTATGACATAGTCTTATACCAAAAAACCCCACCATGTATGACACCACATAATAAACACACGCCTAAAATGCAAGCAAAAAAGGTGAAGGAAAATATAAATAAAACTATTGCATATTGAAAGCACCCTTGCTTCCATAAGTTGCTGTTGTGGCCTTTGTTTGTTTTTCCTTTTAAGAATATTTAAAGAATTTTTAGTACTGTAAAAAACCACAGAGCATCCTTTCCTATCATCCAGAATAAAAGCAACCCTCAATTTGTCACCTTACAATTGACTGAACTAATTCATATCTTATAAGAAAGGACATGTGTACATAAACTGTTTATTCTGATGCCACCTGACTACACTATTTTAAATCCATTTTGTTTTTCACCAAAAGTACTTTATTCAGGCAGAGACTCAGTCTGGTGACTTGACCTCAACAGAAAGGTCCATGAGGCTCAAGACTCATGCCAGTAACCAGAAAGCCTTTCAGTTTGGTGATTGTTTTTCACAAAATTTTATGAAATTATTTCTAACCACATACAGAAGGAGCTTGAAAGTTTTGGACCTATTATAACTACAGATCCAGAAGATATTGCATATTAAAACAAAATTATTTTCCCACTCTTAAGCACCACCTAAGACACCAGAAAAACCTTGGGTTAAACACATTCCTGGCTATTTGCCCAAGTTTGTTAGTGCAAAACAAAGAAAGTAATTAGACCTGACTGAAATGAAAAACCTAACTTCAGGGGTATGAATTTTCTCCATCTGAAACCAAATTTTTCCAGTCAAGCAAGTCAAAATGTACACAGATAGTATGAACACCCAGAAAGAACATGTTGCTCAGATGAGGACAGTGCTCAGTATTACATCCTTTTAGACGTGCAGGTCCTAGTGTATGAGGAGACAGGCAATCTGCAACCTGGGGGAGCAAGGCCCAACACATTTCAGGGAATTTTTTTTTTTTTATGTTTTGAGCATATGCCCTACCATCTATATTGGTAACAGACAAATAACACCATCTTTGGTCATATTTTTCAAAGTTACAAACATTACTCTGTAACATTCCTGGGTCGGGATGAGGCAGCAGTGTTTTCATCTGGCAGGATATGTGCAGAGCTAAGCAGAAGAAAGCCAGCAAAAGCATCTCTTGGTGCTCTTTATAGGAACCTGAGGCATCAGCTAAAATTCAGTGCCTCACTCTAAAAACGCTAACTTCTGCCAACTGAACTTTTTGACTGCACTTATGGAAATAAGGACATGTAGAACATACTGATTCTAATTATTAAAGCCTGAATGCAAAGATTTTTTTTTAAAAAGCAATAAAATCTAGAACTTGGGGATGTACAGACAGATTCAAAACTGCAAAATATTTCCACCATCAGATCATAAACAGCTCATGTGCACATGCAGATCAAATCTAAGTAAATATACCACTGATACTCTCTTCACTCATCTTTTATGACAGTGTGCAAATAGAGCATAGAAAATGTACAAGTCTTACATGTATATTTGTATAGTTATTTTTAAAAAATAAACTGGATTCCCAAGATAATCAAGTTCTTAACACAGAATCATTTATGATACTTCAAAATTACCCCAAAACAAACACAACCCCCTTCTACATTCAGGATATCCCACTAAACTCTTTTCTCTACATGAAATAGCAAGCTTTTAACATATGCAATTACTACAGGGAACCAAGGATGTTTTGTTTTGTCCAGTTGCTTACAGCAGAAAAACCTACATAAGTACTAAGAATTTATTTGTGGATTGTTAACTGGTTATCACCCCCAAAAAGAAGGGGGAAACCTTCATTAGAACACTGCTTACCTCTGCCAAGAAAGTTAAATCAGTATAACTACCCTGGTTGTGGCTCCATCATGTTAAAGGTGTTTGATAGTAATGAAGCTCTGAGGAAAGGTTTAATGAATTTGACCTTAATACCTTTAGATCACAAACCTATCCAAACAAGTCTAATCAATATAACTTAAAATTAGCTGATTTTTTTCAGTTAGAAAAGTCTGACTTTGACTTACATAATGTTTAAGTACCCTAAACCTTTTTTATTGAATAATTCAGTCCAAAACTAGGAAAAACAGCACAATATGAGACATTTCAAATGTAAAAATTTGGAATGATTTCTTCCAGAGTGAGTTGGAATAAATACCAGTTTATAGTTCTTTTGGAGGTAAGCAGTCCCTTTACTATCTTTTAATTTAACCATTAAAATTTTTCAATAACTTTAATAATAATATCAATCATCATCATCATTAATATTACGTTGATTATTGTTATTATTAAGAAAATACATCAGCTTCATAATGGAGATGAAGGTACACTTGCAAGAAAATAGTTTGACATTTGCTACTTCTGCTACTACAATACCATAAGTAAATATGCTTATTTTTTCCTCCTGAGCCAGCTGGTGCCTTTGATATCCAGCATTTTAACAACTAGTATGAAAATTACTGACCCTTTAGATTTGCTTAATATTCATCATTATGAAAAATGTTGAAATAATGTAGTGTGAGCATGATCTCTTTGTACCCACAGCTATCTAAGGAATAATACTGGGTAGACAGAAGTTTGGCTGTACTTTAATAAAGAAAGCAAATTAGGAGAGTTATGCACAGGGACATCTGAATCTCAGTGGCAGCTGCCATATTAAAAAAAAAAGCCCCACTGTCACATCCCATGATTTGTTTGTATTGTAATACAGTCCAGCAACACATACACAGCACATTTTGGTTTTATTGAGTAGAAAAGGGAATCCAAGAGGGATCAAGAAGTATTTACCTACATATGCAACTATGGCTCTAATGTCAAGAATGCTGATGAATATTCACTGTATCTCCTTTCAACATAAAAAGCTAAGAAACATTAGAAAGAGGGCCCTTCTTTGTGAGAGGAAGAGTTACTTTATGGAGAGAAGGCCATCTTTGCATGTAGTTAAGACAATGACAGCAGTGCTGCCAATAATTAATATGTAACTTCATTTTCCTGTCAAACAATATATTTTTGAGGGTGCACTATGCAAGCAGAGGGAAAGAGCGTTCTGTCTCTGGTTACATTTCTGCCCCCAAGAAGAGGGGGCCCCAAACTGCCCCCCAAACTAAAGCTGAATAAGGCTTCCTTATCACATCTGTTGGTCCTCCCTTTTTTTCTCCCCAAAAGGTATACATCTAAACAAAAAGGCATAACAACGTTAATAGAAATAGCACAAGACCTAAAAGAGTGAAAGATTTAAAGGCCACATCTGATCTATGCTTATACATTCAGAAAATGTACAATATTACATGAAAAAAAAATCAAATGCAACTAATATTTTTGACAAAACAAATGTTACTCTGAGCATGGTATTTTTTACTAGTCCCAGGCCTTCCATGATATACTGAAATAGATATTAGTGGGGATCTCACCTCTTTGTATAAATATGAGAGGAGAATGTAAAGAAGACAGAGCCAGTCTCTCTTCAGAGGTGTCTAGTGACAGGACCACAGGCAATGGGCACAAACGAAGCACAGGAGGTTCTGCCTGAGCATAAGGAGCAACTATTGCACCGTGAGGGTCACTGAGAGCTGGCACAGGTTGAACAGAGAGGCTGGTGGGTCTCTATCTTTCCTGGATATTCAAAAGGACACAGTCCTGGGCAACTGGCTCCAAGTGGCCCTGCTCGAGCTGTGAGGATTGGACCAGGTGATTTTCAGAGCTCCCTTCCAACCTCGACCATTCTGGGAGTCTGTGCTTCCTGATATCACAGCAACTGCAAGGACAAGATACACTGAACACCTTCTGTATTACTAGGCATAGATCTATCCTCTCTGGCAAAAGGGTTTATTGGACATTTGATTCAGAAACTCGTGTAAAAGTCTTATCTGAAAGTAAATTTGGCAACTGTTTTCCTTTTCATTTATGACTGTTGTCATCGAGGCTGGAGAAACTCACTCCAGGCTTCACATTAAAAGGCAGTTTTATTTCACAGCATGACTTGAAGCAGTACATAATACTGAAGTAATTTTCCCTGTTTCCAATGGTATTTTTTCTAGCTTTTAAGACACTTTATAGCTTGCAACCTCACTGAAAACACGTACTGCAATAAATATTATAAATCATGCATAGAAATCTCAGAGCTTCTAATAGAATTGGGAGTTAAAACATACTTTCTTATCCTATTAAAATAAAAGAAGGACTTACATTATTTTTTCAACATAGAGGAAAAACTGTTTCCTTTATTTTGCATGAAAGAATTGCTGTTCTTGTCTTTTGAAATGGATGAGATTCTTTTCATAAATCAGGTAGGTGTTTTCATTTACTGTATATTATAATTTATGTCCAATGTAACTAAATTTTTCTAAAGGGATATTTAAAAATAAATGAAAGAGGTAGCTAAAAGCCTGAATAAAACCATGTCAAGTCTTCTGAATCCTCCCAACTGTTCTCTTCAGATGGAGCTGAGCATTTTGTAAGCCATCTCTAATGGCATTGTCACTATGTGAGACAGGTGCAAGAGTGAAGCTGTCCTTTACGAGATTCAGAGTGAAGTAAGACTTAGAGCCAAAGAGAGAAGTGGAGAAGAAAGAATAAAAATGGTTATAAAAAAATAATTTTCAGCCACTCAATGTTGAGCTTTCTTATTTCTCTAAGTGCCACAGTATCTTAAACAGGCCCCAGAAATATTTGTTGGAGCAGCCTACCCACGGGGCATCTGAATTTGGCAAAATCTAACATCTCGTCAAAGAAAAGAGACTTCTAAAGATAGAAATGTAGGCATTATCTTGGGGTTTTTTCTGATATCCATGTTATTAAAAGCAATGAAGACACTTGATGAGCAATGGAAGAATCAGACTTGCAGATGCCCTGCAATCATCCTTAGGAAATTTCCACTGGTAATTCCAAATTCGGAGTCAGCTCAGCACTAAATTTATTTAATGCTGATGCTGTGCACCAAGTCACTGCCAGCAACATGAGAACAATAAGGAAGAGTGGATGACACAACTTCCTTGTGTGAATGGCAGTCTCAGCAGTTCATAGTCAGCATCCCTGTTACCATCAGATCACTTCATAAGAGAAATGAGTGCACAAAATAGTATGTTTCCCTGTGCAGCAGGTAGGGAGAAGATCAAAATATGCCTGATTCCTCTCTGGAATCCTGGCAGAGCTGGGCTTGGCCTACACAACAGAATATTGCATCTGTATTTAAGATGTTCCCTCTCTCTCCAAAAATACTGGTTCATTAGGAAAAAACATTAGGCTTACAATTAAGTGTGCTGACTTAATACAACTAATGCAGAAGGATTTCCTGATTCTGTGGAAATCCTTGGAAAAATCGTCCCAAGAGCTTATTTTCTCTGGCCTACTCTTCTCAAGGCAGCATTAACATCAGTGCCCAGTGGTGGCAATTTAGATGTCAGAACTGAGGCATTTTCCATTATTTATGTAGAAAGAAGCACATATAACTGAATACATGTGATTTCCTGTAAATACTACTTCTGTCAGCCAAATGCGGGGAAATCAAGCTATTTTTGTACTAACACATTCATTAGCAGGAACCCAACAATAAATGGTTGTTTCACATTTGTTAGCTTGACCAAGGAGTCACACATTACAGTGGTAACTTTCTTATGCACAGTATTCAATAGAAGCATTTTAACACATTGTGTTTTTCATGTGTAAGCTATAATATATATCAAAAACATTTGTATCCTCCCAGAACACATGTAATTTTGGAGAGACAAATACCTACGTTTCCCATTCTCAAGAATTCAATCACATTTTTAATATCTCCCCAGCCTGTAAATGAGATCACACTTTTTCACATACACTTCAATGGCTGTTTATTTTGCAGTTTAGCTTTAAAGGACAAATTGATTTTTTGTAATCTGCTTGCCATATTACCCCAGCAGTGTAACCAGCAGAGGGGAGAAGCTGACTCAGCAGTAGAAAGAACTACATAATTTCAGAGGTGCTACTTGTCCCTTTTTCTTTCAGTCAGCCTTGCTCTGATGCAGTGAGCAGTACTCTTTCCTTTCTCTGCCACTGAAGTAGGACACAAATAATTAAGTCCAGGAAAAAATAAGTGACCTGAAATGAGCAGTAGTGAGAGGTTATGCACTGTGGAATGGAGCTTCACAATGATATATTTAGAAAAGACAGATCAAAATAAACTGCCTTTTTATTTTATATTATTGTAAAATCTCTGCTAAGTTTATATTAATCAAAAAGAAAACACCCTGTTAAAATAGCTTAAATGGAGCTAGGAAGTAAGAACTCAAAGTAAATTACTGTGTTACAGATCTTTCTCTTCCTAGGAAATTTGAAAGTATCAAATTCCAAACACTGTGCTATCATCTGTTAGGAAGACCACTTACACCATTTCTGACCTATTATTTATCAGTCACTGAAAGGCACTCAGAAGACTCTCGTGCAAAACTGTCATGTACCACACAGCCTACGCTGGCAAGCCACACAAATCACAAGCCTGTCATGGTTCCAGAGAAACAAAATTCAGCAAATGTCCATTTCTTAGGTTTAGAATGAAAAGAAATAGATGTAAGCAACATCCTTAATATGACAAATGAAGAACGAGCAGTTCTGTGGCAGAGAGTTTAACAAAACCTGTGGAGTCAGGAGGCTCCTCTGGACACAGAGGGCAGGGACAGCAATGGGACAGTATGCACCAGATGTGCTGCAAGTGTCAGAAACTAAATCTCAGCTGGAGGGAGTTAGATCTGAATATAACTCCCCATGTCTGAAAGGCACTGACATAATGATGTGAACACTTGCAAAGTATAGAGGAGCTATGACAAACTCCTTTGGTGCTTGTGCTGGACAACAGACTGAAAGCTCAGTACGAACTAGCAAGGACACAAGAAGAAGAAGAAGAGTAATGACCAAGTAGTGGTAAGTCCCCACACTAGAAATGGCCTCACTGTAGCACCTGTGTCTGAGAAGGGAGGCCCGAATTCTATTTGTCACACTTCAATCCAGACTCTTACTCTGGTTGAATTCTGCATTATGACAGATACCAAATCAAATGTTCACGTCTTTTTTTTACCAGGAGTACACACAGAGTCAGTTGCATTGGAAAAGTGAGTTTGTGTATAGCCTGGTGCATATCAATTTGCAGAATCAGGCCTTCCATTCACAGATACACATTTTCCTTTTCGCTTGAGAATTAACACTGTGAATGTTAACACTGTTACAGCTCCAAAAGAAGAAATGCAAATGTCACTGCTATATTCAGACCTTTTTTTTTGTGGGTTTTTCTTTGTTTATTTTGAGTTTTCTGTTGCTTGGTTGTTTGGTTTGTTGTTGGGTTTTTGGGGGTTTTTTTTCGTGGTTTTTTTTTTTTCTGGAAAGAGGAATACCCTAATTATCTGAATCATGGCTGCTAAAATTTTCAAGCTATATGAAAAAACTTGCTAGTAGGCCTGCAGGTGGCCTACATAAGACTCACACACTCCAGTCTTGCCAGATATCTTTTGTGCTTGATTTATTAGAGAAACTATGGAGATGAGATATTTTCACAATGACTGATGTTTTCTTATAATTAAATTAACCTGCATATATCTCCCATAAAGTATTAGGTCTTGAAATTTTTGTAAAGTGCCAGGTAAGTGCCAACTGTAAAATTAGAAATTTAATATTTTGATGGATGTCCTTGGTAAAAATAAAAACAGTGGGCTCTTTAATTTCATAGAAATATTGTATCATAAATCTACACGGAGCATCATATATTAAAATAATGCTATGCAAATAGGCATGACTGCTAAATATGGTTTTAGAATAAGACTACTTAAATGAATAAGTAATATTTTAAATGTCAGTCAACACACCATGAAAAAAGAAAGCTCCATTTAATTAGGCTGCTCATTTGTGGCTTAGGTAGCCAAAGGATTAGCATGTAGAGTAAGCGAAAGCTGTACAAAGCTTTGTGCAGGTTTTACACAGGTATTCACTTTCATCTCAATAAAAGATTTAATGTAACAAATGCTGGCTTACAGCGTGTTTTGGTGCTCATGGCACAAAAGAGCTTCTCAAGAAACTTGCTGTGTTGCCATGTAAAGGTCAGGCACAGTTTACCAAGACTGGGAGGAAAAAGCAATCTTAAAAAAAAGTGGCTTTGCTGACAGATCTGTAGTATAGTTGTAAAGACAAGTTTTTTAATAGTTTATGTCAACGTTATTTCGACTAATTTCTCTATAAAAGGAGAATAACTGTGGTACCAGTAGTGAGGATATCTATCTGCAATCAGTGGTACAGCCCAATGGAATTGGAGGGCAAAGACAGAAGGTTTGGGGTAATATACTTACTTGAACTTTTTTTAACCTTTTCAGCAAACTTTGCCTACTGTAGACTGCAATGCACTGAAGAAAGCAGGGCAAATACAACTCGCTTGTTGTGAGAGCCACACTTTTGCCTGGCCTCAACACAGAGAGGTCTCTACACAGTAGAGAAATAAGTTTTATTACATGTTAGAAGCCATCCCAGCTGGAATTATTTTCTGTCTCCTTGGAAGATGGACCAGAAAAGAAGGTGGGGCAGGCCCATGCAAAATCTGCACCTACTCTTTATAACCACAGGACTGAGGTAGGTGCTGTGTGTTTCCAAAACAAACCGACTGTTGCACAGCACATTCACGACATTAAGAGTGCCCATATTGCAAACGCAGCACTTTGGCAGCCCAGAGGACTGCCAGCCCAAACTGCAGAGACAGCATGCTAACTGTTCCTAACTACTGTGCTCTGCTTCAACTCGAGAGGAAAAGAATGATAACAGATTTTCTTTGTTTTGGGGACAAAGTAGCAAGAATCTTACGTGCAAATTATTTTCACAGCCAAGCATTATTTGAAAAGTGAAACAGAATAAAATTATCATTTTAAACTCTCCAGAAGATATCTCCCTTTCCTCTTTTGTACTTTTATGCTGAAGTACCTTCTCAAATCTTCTGAAAGCTGAGATTTTTTGAATCAACCTTGAAAATTGGAACAGCTTCCACTACAAGTTTCCAGCTACTTTCTTTTCATATCTACTGTAAAATATGCTAATAGAAAAAAGAAGAAGCTGTAATCTGCTCATTCAATTGAATTTATCAGCCTGCATATATTTATTGTGTCATTGACCCCATATTTGCCAAAAGTATGTAGGCCTGCACACATTCCAGGCAATCAGAAGTTATTCATAGGTATACCATACTGAAACTTTTTCATATAGCGTTTCTACCATGGAGTTATGAGGAGTTTCTGGGAGACAATATAGGGTTGGTGGTTTTTGGGGGGGTTTTTAAGTCTCCAAACCAAAGAACAGCATTTCATAGATACTGTAAAAGCTGAAAAGTTTGGAAATTTATTTAGGTTTATTTAATACTAGGAATGCAGTGACCCCAAATGAAACAGCACAGATGAGAAAGTCATCATTTCCAAAAGCAGACATGCTGAAGGAAGCCACTGAGTCTAGGAAAGGGCTCAAGTTGTGTGATGTAAATGGAATCCACAAGATTCACACTCATCTAGTGATAACAGCAATGTCTTTCTGCAGCGCTGACTTGATGTATTCAAGCTGAATACAATATTGTCTGTGTTTTTATCCATCCTACCTTTGGAAATGTACATTAATGGTGTCTTCTGCCTTGATTTATATGCGATTCAAACCTATACTAATCACCAATATTTAAATACAGATTTTGAGAGAAAAAGAATTCCCTTAGATGTGTTCATCTGGAACACCACAAAATCCAACACTTCAAAGTCTCTGAAATAAATCAGAGATAGTTGGTTAATCCAGGAATAGCATACAAAGCTTGAGGGGGATTGTAGTTGTGGCTTTTTGAATCAGATATGTATAAGCATAGTATGGTTTAATCTTTTCAAGGAGAATATAGGACCTGGGTTTTTAATTGATATTTTTTTACAGTCCTATTGTATGTAAAGACATTGAAGCACTGTGCTACATCGAGAACAAAAAGCTGAACCTTTAAACCACAGCAAAAGACAAATTTAAACACTTGAAGGTGGACTAAATATGGAAGTTCCCCCCCAGTCTATAGCAGGGTATGGCTCTGTCTTCTTCAAAACCTAAGCCTCTCACATAAACGTGGTTGACAAACACTGATTTAGGAGAGAGGAAGGACTCTCATTCAACACTAACATAACCAGTGAAATTTAGCAGCACTCAGACAAAAAAAAAGCCCTTAAAATTTTGGACTACTGCACATTCAAGTCACTCCCCAACACTCTTTCATTTTAGGGTGCAAGCCAAACTTGAGAGATCCCTTGCCAGTTTTCTGTCCAAGAACAATAACTCAATAACTTTACCCTGACTTTACATGCTGCATCTGGAGGAATTAATATTCTCAACTACACATCCACTCAAAACCTTCTGGCCTCAGCTGATAAAGTTCACAATTTAGATCTGAATTTAGGTCTTTCTGTGGTCTTAAGAGAAGCTCAATGCTTTGACATCCCATCTTTTTAGCACACATATTGTTCTATAAATTGTGCATATGATCAGGTTAATCATTAGTCCTTAAAATAAAGAGCTAAGTATGTCTTTCAAGGACTGGAGCTCTAGTCTGCATGATGTTCCTTGTATATGCTCCAAATAATGGAAATAAGGGAGTGAAATTTTTTAAATCCTTTGAATTACTCTTCTCAGCTATAAACAGCAAGAAAAAAAAAAAGTAGTACTACATATATACATAGCCATATGTATGCAAATAGAAAAGACTAGTTATATCATCTCCACAGACCCTAAAACCTTGAAACAAATCCAAAAAAGCTTACCCTTTCCAACGTCAGGGTTCCTTGTTTACACACACTGCAGCGGACCCTCAGCTTTCCAGGCTTCACAGCTTGGCAGAAATCTTTGCAAAAAACATAAAAACTGTTGTAACTTGCTGCACCTGTCAAGAGGAAAAACAAACAAACAGTAAACAACCACTTTTGATGTATACTGAAAATCAGTAGCAAACTGTCATGAAAGCTTTCTATTTGACTCCATAAGTGATAAGTTAAAAGAATTTTAAGTTCTGGCGACAGCTTTGTGATCATCTTATCTTGCCTGGTCGAGTTCCTAACACCTTCCAGTAACTCCTGCTTCTTGATCAATAAGTACAGGTGAACTATACTGTAACTCCTTGAAAATGCATCCAGAGCTTACCACTGATGAGCACCAACTGAAATCCTTGGCAAGTGATGTATGACATTAATTACCCCAGTCCTCCATAATTTGCATCTCACTTCTAGTCTAAAATTGTCTAGATGCAATTTTATGAGGTCAAATTGCATGAAAATTTCTTTAGATGCAGCTTAAAAGATGAGTTTGACTGATATCACAAAAAGAAAACAACTATTTAATTTAGCAAATTTACTTCTTTTCATGGAAGACTGGAAGCCAGTTCTTTATTCTTGCTGGCAGCCTTATAACCTAGGAAAGTTTGCAAACTGCTGCCAAGATATTAGGCCAAGGAAATTTTCAAGGAAAATGAAATGAAACGCATTCTGTTCTGTGAAACTATGGAACAGAATGTGATATGCAGAGAATTGTGAAAGCCCAGGGCAATGCTAATGAATTTGATTTCACAGGCAATGATGATTACTGTTTTGAGTGAAGCACTTTTTAGAATAGCTATAACTATTCCTTACAAAATGTTGGAATATCCCTGGCATGATTTTAATCCAGACTGGACAGCTCCAAGTTCAGCTGACATCTCCAAGTTGAAATGAGACCAAAATAAAGTTTCAAACAGAAATTTCTCAATATCAAGGGGAGATTTAACCCATTAACAGTGGTGAACTTCAGAATCAGTAGCAATCCCTTTGAGATGAAAAGTTTTTCACTGTTTTTCTCCCTATTCTCTTACTTCTCCCTACATTCATCAGCAATATATGAAAAAATACATATTTGAACCCTAGCACACTACACACTACTACTACTACCCTAGCACAAAGTAAATATGACCTGGAATAATATTTTTAAACATGGCTGACTTCCTTTATTTGTACACCTCCCTCACACATTAAAGGGACAGACCCTGTGTCCTGCCAATGCAAAATGCCATTCAATTACATTTTATACCTATTCACAGTTGTCCTGATTTAAATGTGCTCTAATATAATATAAATGTAACTCAAATATAATTTGAGTTTCCAAGACTCAACCTCAGAGACCTGTGTCATCTAAAAAATCTTTTTTTCTAAGAAAAAATGTGCCGATGTCTACAAATATGTACACCATTGAAAGAAGAAATTTAGTAACACTCTTTCAGTTTTTCAGAAATATAAGCCACATAAGAGTATATCAGTGATGTATCCAAAACTAATTTTAGTAAACTGATCTATCAAGTGTTTTCCCTATGCTTCCTTGGAAAGTATTAACTACCATGGCAGAACATAAAGTATTACAGAACTTAAACTGAATTTAGTTTTTGTGGAAAAAATGACACACACCTATACTTTCACACACTTACACACTTTATATGAATAAGTGCAAATCAAAAGGCTGAGAGGACACTTCTCAAATCAGTCTAAAACACAGTTCTGGGATTAATATAGTTAAATTAAAGAAAACAAGGTTTATGACAAAGTATTTAATATATGGTACAATGTTGAGAGGTGAAAGTTAATATGACAAAGTTTTGGATATTTGGATACCCATTCACTCCTATTTTGCTGGAGGCTCTGATTACTGGAACTGAGAGCACGCCTGGATTAAACTTGATTTTAACGTAAAATCCACAACAAAAATTTAAACTATGGTATTGCATATGAGAAGGAGGACTTAAGTCACTTGCAAGTGACTTAATTTTACTTTTGGCAGCTCCACTATGCATGATCAGCAGATCAGTCAATAAGACTAAAGTCGGTGCCTTTAGCACAATTCAAAGGGAATGCTACATGACTTAAGTAAGAAGAATGCTATTGCTAGTAGAGGTTCATAATAAACAAGATGATTTCAGCCACTTATTCCTGACTTGGTTCAAGAGCAGGAAGTGAGACCAGAGCCTGTTATCTATTCTGTTATCACCAGTCCTCTCCCATTGTTCCAATTTCATATGTGGGCTGTCTAATGGGACTACTGAAACTGCTGCTTCTATTCACACTTACCCTGAGTAACTATGTGGTGCCACTGCTCACTGTCCTATTTTAGTCCTACACTCCAAAATGATTCCTGGCATGACTCTAATGAAATCCTTCCAGTTAAACAGAACCATCTTATTGAGTACATGAGCCCTTACAGCATAAAACAATTTGTTAATTGGCTGATGCCTTTCCTGATCCAGTCTTCCACTCCCTGATGTCTTGTATCCCTGTCTCACATTTTATGCCAAGGATTAAAATTTATTTCAAGGATTAAAACACTTGAGGCAGGAATCATGCTCTCTGTCTGCTTTGTGTTCTAAGCTCATTCCATCTGGACTCAAAGATAAAATTATTTTATTGATAATAGTCTGCAAAATATTCACAGGATAGTATGGCATAAATCAGCATGACTGAATACTGCAGTAAAAAATAGTAGTCATAGGAGAGGCCTAAAATGAGACATATTGCTGATTTACTATAGAGGATAAATCTTATGCATTAGCTTGATATTTGCTCTGTGCAAAAATAGACTACATTAGCTCAATATTCATTTTTCTTAGCACTTTCAATTTTGTTTTCCATTTTCATGAATATAAAAAGTCCCCCCAAACACATTCCCTGCGCACAAATTTGAAACACAAGAAACAAATTTATAATATAATGGGTTGGAGCAGTTAAGCAGCACAGATCTATTCAGAGACACAGAATAACTTTAGAAATATCTGCTATAGCAAGAAAGCTGGAAAGGCACAACACGACAAGAGGAATGCACTGATTTTAGAAGGAATGTGTTAAATGGAGATTTTTCAGCAACCCGTTCACCATTTTATGCAGATATGCTGATCCCATTCTCACAAAGTGCAGTTACATAATTTAGGTGCATGTCCTGAGCAGCATCACCAGGCAAAACAAAGACTTAATTAAAAATCCAAATGCTGTAAGTCAGCTTACAGTACAACACTGATGGCCAGCATGAAGCTCTTTGCTGACTTGTTCATGTCACTGACTATATTAGCATGGCCCTTGGCTGAGACTGCATCCCCCTGGACCCCTTTTCAAAGAGAAACTGAAAGACACAGGAACAAGGAAATCTGTTTTATGCACCAGCTCTGTGTATCAATATTAACAAATTATTTATGTAATTATGACACTGTGCCAGTAATCACTAAAAATGCTGCAGAACCAACGATATAGTAAATATAGTAGACACACACCTTTTGGGTGTATAACTTTAAAAACTTTAATGAGAATTCAGAAAACAATCCCTACTTTGCATTTTTCACTTCCAAATATTATTATATAAAGCCACTTATTACAGACTAGTTTTAGCTTTTTGATAGTTTTCTCTATGGTGTTCATTTAATTATGTTGCCTTTACTGGCCAAAAAGAAAAAAAAAATGTAGGATGATATGAATATAAGAGGCCTCTCATTTATGATCTGTGTCAGTACCTGTCTTCTCACCCCAATGAGACAAACTCTCTCTTTTCTACCTCTTCAAAGCTAATTTCCTCACAAATATCACATCACAAAAAAATAGTCTTAAAACTGTCGTCTCCCTTTAGTGTTTTATATGAAAAGGGGAAGTAGCTTTCTCTGATGTGTATTCCAGTGTTTCGTACTGTCTCCCCATCTAAGTTTTTAAGCTCCTTAGGACCTGAATTACTTCCTTATTTCTGTGGTGTTAATGATGACCATGCTGTGGGAGCTTTGTTCATGTTAGTGATAGCACAGACCAATTATTTTGATATGCATGACTAGTTAATGAGAAAACATTAGTCATAATGACTATAGACTTGATTCTGAAATCTCTAATCAGTCAAAACACCCATTATCCTCTCTATGACTGTTTAAGTGAATAAAATCTAAATAGGGATATTAGTAGCGGACCTACTGTTTTCATTTGAACTGCATTTTCATATAGATTATAATGATTACTGAGTCTTTCCTATAATCACCTACTTAAAACAGGACAGAACTACAGGAAATCTTTCAACAGATTGAAAACTACATAAAGCTAGCATTGTTTCAGATTCCATTATATTTACATTTAGACTACTTGTAATTTGTAAAATGTAGACTGACTGTCAGAGACCTTCAGACTTAGCAATTTGCACCCCATAATGAAAAATACACAGTTAGAAGTGAACGAAAAAAGTATCCGTCAAACTATGTTCATTTTAAGGACTTTGCTTGATTCAATACAGTAGGAAGAAAAACATCTGAAGTATAAACCCAGAAGGTTCAAGACAGTGAAAATTTCCACATAAAGCTAAGTTAAAAAAAAAAAAAAAAAAGCGTGGAGGTTGCACTTTTGCACCCAAAAAAAACGAAGTTACTTATAAGATCCCATTTACTTTGCAAAAATACAACTGATATGTTCTGCCTTCAAACTTTTGGTTTTTAACCACTCTTCTTTGCCTGCAAAGATTTCAACTGAGCACATAGCTTTCCTCCCCAGACCCATGGGTGTGGATGCACAGATTTATAAAACCTTTCTACCTGTTCCAGATTATACCTACACACAGATCATGCAGTGTAGGCTTCAGGATGAGCAGCAGACCCAGCTGAGCACAGTTTCAGCGAATAAACTAAGAAACGTTTAAAAATTAAACCAGTGGTCATCAAGAAAGTCCATAAGGGAAAGGCTGGTCCCAGGTCAGGCCAGAAAAACAAAAATATACAAGATATACATCCAGACAGAGCATACTTAAAAACAGCCCAGGGATGGAACAACAGTAAGGACCGGAGCTTAAATGTAACTCCTGGGCCAGTGGGCCCACTGAGGATGTGTGAGGTGAAAACCTCTGACAAGGCTTTCAGCAGCTCATTCTCACACAACTCTTTTGATAAAAGTCTGACCCAAGGTTACACAACTGCTCATTTCACAGCCAGCCTTTGACACAACTAGCTAAACACCCAGGGAGGGAGGCAGGTGGAAGAAATCAAAATAGTGGCTATTCCTACTGAGTTGCTTCTCTGTATTAGCTCCCTAATTACTTCTATTGTCCCCCAAACCCCAGCTCTACTCAGCTGATGTTGCCCAGATATAGGTAAGCTAACATATCCATAGTAATTACAACCATGAAAGGCTGGAAACCTGCAGCAACAGTACTGCTGTTAGCTTTGTTACAGAGTCTGTCAACCTAATACAAAACATACTGGAAAAGTTTGTTTTTCAGAGCACCCAAGGAACACATAATGAGGTAGCAAGGCTTATAGAAGATAATTGATTTATTCAAGGTACTTAAACCTTATCCTTGGAAGTGGTCAAGTCCTTCTTGGATGGGCCTTTGACCAAACTGGTCTGTTGGAAGGTGTCGCTGCCCATGGAATGGGATTGGAACTAGATGATCTCTAAGGTCCTTTCCAACCCAAATAATTCCATGATTTTATGACTAAAAAAAAACCTTTCTCAGCAGTTTTTTAATAGAAATTATATTGTTACTGAATGAAAAGCAAAGTTCTCTTATGTTCAAATACATAGTTAAAATACAGGAAATAAAGTTCAGGAATAAATGATCCGTTTTCTCAGTACAGTCCCAAAAGAAAATTGTTCCAAGACTTGAGTATTCACCATCAGAAAAAGAAAAATGAACATTGAAGTGACAAAGTTTGCTGGTGATATGATTTTTTTCTGGACAGTAGAAATTAAGGCCAACCAGAAAAAAACACATTGAAGACTGCAGGATGCTGAGTGACTGAGAGTAAAATAAAAAATTAAATTCATTGTAGATAAATGTGAAGTGATGTACACAGGAAAAATAATTTTTCCCTAACAGTGATGGACTTGACTAGTTATTATCACACAAAACCAGGATCTTGGGGCTGTAATAGCTAGTTCTATGAAAATGTCCGCTCAATGCTCAGTAGCAATCAAAAAAGTAAATTGAATGCTATGAATTATTAAGAGACGAATTGAGAAGGAAAAAAACCCAACCAAACAAAAACCAAACAAACAAAAAAAAAACCACCCTAGAAAGCACTATTGTACAAAAGCTGTAAAAATCCATTACATGCTCCATTTTCAGTAGCACGTACAATTCTATCTTTTCTTTGCATTCACAAATTCTACAGATACATCTTTCACAGGACTGTCCATTAATGTACTAAATAACTTGCTAGTGCTTTTATTCTAACATTTCAGTGTGTCACAAAATGTTGCACAGTAACAGTATACCACAGAAACTGTTTTTTTCAAATGACCTGTGGTACTTTTCGTTTTCAATGCCGTGCATGTCAGGCTCCTCACTCTGAAGCTCCCGCAGAACTAGAATTTTAATGACAATTTACTTCTCTTAGAAATGAATGAGAGATGGAAAATGGCTCAGGAAAGATGTATCAATAACTCAGTTGATACAATGTTTTTGAATACAGGCAGAAAATACCAGTACCAGTACTTTTAAAATTGAACTATTTCGTTTCTGAAACATGCTATTTAATGACATGAGTAACTTATTATTTCAGTAAAAGTAATATTTTGAGGCAGTTCCATAGCTGGTTTTACAAGTCAAAAGACATATATTGACAATCTTTTGCTTAAAGACTTGTCCAGAAAAATGGAAAAGATTGCGTGAAAATGGCACTTTACCATGCTCTGTTATCTCAACATAATGGCATGGTCATTGCATCACTTTTATATAATGCAATACCAGGACTGTGTAGTAAAGTGTAGGAATGGATTTTAAGAAAAAGTTCAGCTTAGAATTTCACACACTCTGTTCACATACGCTCTAAACTGGAATGTTGGATATGCAGCAAAAGCTTTTTGCATTTAGAAGGCAGTTTTGAAAATACAAACCTAAGTTAAGAGGTTTCTTTATCTCTTTAAACCATTGAGCAAAAGGGATTGGGAAGAAGGGATACAGTTTTTCCAGGCTATTAAAACCAGCCTAGGTATTTAAACAGTAAACAGCAGCTCTTTAAAGCAATTCAGCTGTGACACATGCAAAGAGCTAACTTCCTTCTGGGGAGGAAGGAGAACAAAGTACTTCAGGAAAAGAAGGAAAGACAGACAAAGAAAGGAAAGACTGAGCGTACTCTAAGCTCAGAACTTGAACCTCAAAGCTCCTCTGGCTCTGCATTACCTAATAGAATTCCCCATCCACAGATTAGCTGAAAGGCAGCAAGATTCATCGCATTAAAGTTAAATGTGCAGAAAATGGAATCATGGTAATCCTCACTGACATGTTTACATGTACAGTCTGCTGAGCATCTACGTCTGTTATTTGATAAGAAACATGGAAATAATAGTCTCAGACTTTGAAACAGTGATGCCAACTAATCCTATCCTTGCAACTCTTACAGATGGCTCAACACATCTAAAAATTCCTCACAGAGAGGTGATGGTACCTATGATCCAGTGATTCCCCTTGCTATGCCAAGATACGTAATTTATATAGGAAAGCTCTGAGCTTCAGTTTATGACCTTTCCACACTGCACTTTTGGGAGATCCTTTGGGGCAGCTTCAGCCAGACAAACCTGTTGGCTCGATCATCTTCATAAACAACAGGAAAACACACTTTATTATCCAGAAGGAATCAAATGGCTCCTCTATCAGAATTAATTAATCCAATGCTTAAATACTCAAGATAACTCAAGTTGAAGTTTCTAAGTAGAGATCTGTCACTATAACTCTTAATTACCCCTTTTTCCCTTAATTTAAACATATGATGAAGTGAGAATGCAGTAATTTGTAGGCCCTGTGAGCCTTCTCAGTAAGAGATATTATCAATATACATATGGTTCATTGACTAATATGTTCTCTGATTCATCAATTATTAGATATTTTTTATACTATATGTACAGTGTGATATCAGTATTAAATGTTCATTGCATTTTAGAGACTAGCTTGCATAGTTATTCTCTGCTCCAGATTAATTTAATCCAAGTCCTGCTATCATTCTTCAGCCTGTCAGTTTAGGAAACCACCCTCTGCCCCACGTTAGCATTCCTACCACACGACCTGCAGAGCCTCCACTCCTCACCACACCACGTACAGCACAGAGCTTTAGCAGCTGCTCGTTACCCTGCTCCTAATTAGTGTGACACCAAACCAGAGGCTGCCAGCTGAACTCTCAGTTGTTCCCTGGGGTGCCCCACCGATCAATTAAGCAAATAGATTTTGTAGAATGGTTTTATTGAAGTTAAACAGAAATGTTTAAAGACTATTTTGTACATTCAACTTGAGAGGTACTTCGTACCTCTTAATCTCTACAAAAGGTTGTTCCCCTTCTGAAATCTCACATAAACCTGAGAAAGCTGGGTTGTTTTTTTTTTCTTTCTGTACAATGCTTTTCACAGTTTGACAAAGTTATGTGCTGGCGGGGTTCTCCTTTTCAGCGTTGAGTTTCCAACTCACACTATAAAGTAGAAGATGTTCCTGCAGCCTCTAAAGAGATAAGATTTCATTCCAATGCCTCCCTACTTCCTGCATCAGTAAGTGTTTGATCTCCAGTTGATGCTCTTGAAAAATTACAATAATCTAGGAAGCAATCAAGATACTATATCTACATCTCCAGTACCTAACACAGATTCTTGTTCTACTACATATCTTTGCAGGAGGTAATTAAACTTACAGTTCTGCCATATTTATGGTATATTTATAAGCCATTTAGCCAGAGAAAGAGACTCCAGAGGGGGCTACAGAGAATAGGGATAGTAAAATGAAATATAGAAGAGATTGTGCAGAAAAGCAGAATGTTAGCTATTTTTAGATATGGCAATGAAGATGATGTTCATTCTTTGTTCATTGAAGATGCTCTTCTTTCATGAAGATGTTTTATTTATCTACATACTGCTGGTCAAACACAGATCTTTGTGCGTGGATAGCAGATACAAAATGTGTTTGTTCACATTTCTACTGTTAGATTTACTGTACCAGAAAAATTTCTATTACAGATTAGAAGACAAAATGTTGAGGATTGGTAAAATTTCTGTTGGAAGCAGATTTTTTGTATCTACATCCTAACTAATGGTGAGAGTTAAAAAGAAGATATTGCTCAAGATGTATCAAATATTAGCTCAGCTATGGCCATCACTATGAGCCTAATAAATTAAAAATTACTATGAACAATGTTATGAGGTTTAGAAACCAGGAAAAGATGATCTATAGCAATTCACCACATTTTGGGTATCAAGAAAGGAAAAAATGCAATATCCATAATCACTAATCTGCATCAAATCAGGAATTTAGATTTTAACCTTTCACAGCTGAAGACGGTGGAGATTTTGCTATTTATTTCATTACTATTAACACAAAGACAACATTCTTTTGAAGAGAACTAAAATTTGCTTGGGAAAACTCCCTGATAATGTTAATCATGACCTTCACCTGGCCATATCTCCAGCACAGACTTAATTTAAAACACCACTGACGTTTGATTCAGCTACTCCAAAAATAATTAGTGGAGGCTAATTATAAGGGAAGAGTTGCAGTAGATAAAAATTCAGTTGCCAAGTGATGTACCTTTAAATCAGACACCAACCGCTGCCTGCTAGAGTTTTCTTCCAGTAATATATGCCAAGTATTTATTGTGTGACAAAGCTAAAGAGCAAACTGTGGTGAAAAAAAGGAGGAACTGTGGATCCTGGTACTTTAGTTGCTCAAGTGAACTTTTGATCTTTTTTACAATCTTGGTTAAACCGCCTTCATAGCAAAAAAAGCAATAAAATAATGTCAGCCAGAACTGAAAACCAGGATACCAGGGCTTACAATAAAATCCTTTACAAGTTGTGCAGTGTTGCAGGAAGCTAAACATCAGTGAGTACAGTATATGGTGAACAGGCTCAACTTGGAGCATGATGTCCTTCTGTTCCCCCACCCTGCACCTGAAGACCCCACCTCCATATCCACGCTTCTTTTTCTCTATTCCTGTCTTTTGACAGGTAAATGTCAAGACCCAGAGAACTGACTCTTGCGCCAGCAGGGCATCATGGAAGCTGGAAAGAGACTGATGGTGCTCAGCAAACATGTTGGCTTTCAAGGACCCCTGTGGCACCTTGCTCCAGGATGCAGCTGCCACCTTTGATATTTCAATCTGTGTTTTGCTGAGTGGGAGGATATTTAAATTATGAACATAACTATATATATATATATACCACATGGGCTTGCGTTTTAAGTGGAAATGTAGTTGCAGATACTGTACTCCAGAAATGCAGAAAACATTACGGGTAGATAGACTGTCAAAACTAAATCTGAATAATTCATCTGCAAATACCAGTTATGGCAGTAGTTGATTGTAACTGCTAATATATTAATAATATATAACTGAAAATATATTATATATTCAGAGAATCTGTCATGTTCTCAAGAACTAAGGCTGAATACTCACAGAGATGTCAACAGTACAGATAGGCTTGTAAGACACAGTTTCAGGTGTATCAGCGCATATAAAGAGTAATCTTTTTCTGAACTAGCATTTGAAAATGGTATTTTGAATCTTAAGATTAATAATTAAACAGGAACTTCCAGATCCTGGATACCTCGCTAAGAAAACTGATTCTGAGACTGTAGTTGCACAAAAAATTGGTGCCACAGCACATGTAATCCAGCTAAGAAATATTCCAAACAGTTTCACTTGCAGGCCACTGTAGCATTCTGTCTCACATGTGAAAGGCAGATCAAGGAAAACATTTTCTTAGTTTATTTTCCTTTCAGTTTGATAATGTGATCACAAATTCTGTAACCTATCTAGGTCAAACTTTCTGTCCAGTGCCAGTAGAACCCACAGAATCCAACATTTTAGAAATTTGTAGAAAATATTTATCAATTACAAGCAATGATAAATGTTGCTAAACATGCATCTTCTCTTCTGTTCCAACTTAATAAAATCTTAATTGCTTGGCATAATGTAGGCAGTGTTGTTTCAAGACCAATGTGTAAGGAGGAACAAAGTTTAAGCAAAAGGTTCACCATACCTCAGAGTGGGAGGAAAGAAACCCTGCACTGAAGGATATTTCAAAATCCACATAAAGCTGATAGAGAATCTCAGTTTCTATGATTAGGTATTCTCTAAAAGGAAGAAAGAAGCAAACTAACACAAAGGCAAAAAAAGCCAGAGGCACAAAGCATTAATAAAACCAACTGAAATCCCAGCTGGCAGTCTGTGAAGAGAAGTGTGAATGGACATGAAGGTCACTACCTTGGCACCGATAACAATGGTCACTCATGTAGTGGTGAAAATGTGAAATTTTTACCAAAATAAAGCTGATGGTAAAATCCTAACGACTTTTGGCACAGCAATGCAGGAGCATGCACTGACTTTAATTCTGCTTTTCTGTGAACGTGAATTAGAACTTCTGAATTAACTGTCCATTTTCCTACAATAACCACTTTTCTTAAATAAAATAAACCCAAAAAACCAAAAAAGAGCCCAAAACCAGAAAACCTGTCTTCCCCTGCCAAATACAATGATCTTTTTCTTTCACAGAAGTTCAAATTTAGTGTCACTGAATTTATTTGTATTTTATAAGGAGAAAGCAGGGTCTGTTTTGCAAAGCTATTTCTTTACCTCCTACTATCAACATAATTTATTAATCTCTTCCATGTAATTACATTCTGTAGATCAGGCCTTTTTAATAGGTCTGTTCTCCCAATGTCCTTGCTGTGTGCACAGAGCTCCCAAAGATATTAATGAATGTTGAGCACATGACTTGAGCCCAGACTATGATTCCTGTCATTTCAAGTGCTAAGAGCTCATAACAGAGACCATGTAGAGCAAGCAAAAGCTGCACAGTGGCAGCAACTACTGTTTTTTTAATGAACTTTAGGCATTCTTAGAACACCATGAGATGAAGCCCTGGAGGAAAGAGGGGAACAAGAAAAATGGTTAATATTCAAGGATCACCTCTTCCAAGATTAGGAGTGATGAATCCTAACACAGAGGATGTCAGGAGGCCTGCATGGATGAATGCGGAGTTCTTGGACAAACTGAAACACAAAATGGAAGCCTACAAAGGGTGGAAGTAAGGACAGGCAGCCTTGCAGGAATACACAGAGGTTGTCCAAGCAGCCAGGGATTAGGTGATGACAGCTAAAGCCCTGATAGAATCAAATGTGTTCAGGAACACCAAAGACAACAAGAAAAGCTTCTATAGGTAGGTCAGTGATAAAAGGAAGACTAGGGAAAATGTCGGCCTGCTCAAAAAAGAAATGGGAGAACTGGTTACCCAGGACATGGAGAAGACTGAGGTACTCATTAACTTTTTCATCTCAGTCTTTACCAGCAAGTGCTCCAGCCACACCACCCAAGTGGCAGAGGGCAAAGGCAGGGACAGGTAGGCTGAAGAAATGTCCAGGTGGAGCCCAGTGACAAGTGGTGTTCCTCAGGGATCCCCTGTGTCGGTGACATGGTGCAGTGCTGTGGTGCAGTTGAGACACTTGGAGGGAAGGGATGCCCTCCAGAGGGACCCTGACACACTTGAGAGATGGACCTACACAAACCTCATGAAGGTCAACAAGACCAAGTGCAAGGTCCTGCCCGTGGGTCGGGGCAGTCCCATGAACAAGTACAGGCTGGGCATAGGCTGAGAATGGGTTGAGAACAGGCCTGAGGAGAAGGACTTGGGGATGTTGGTGGATGAGGAGATGACCTGCAGTGTGTGCTCACAACCCAGAAAGCCAATTATATCCTGGGCTGCATCAAGAGAACCATGGCCAGCAGGGCAAGCGAGGTGATCCTCCCCCTGTACTCTCATGAGACCCCACATGGAGTCATGCATCCAGTTTTGGGGTGCCCAACAAAAGGATGTGGATATGTTGGAGTGGACGCAGAGGTCTGGAGCACCTCTCCTATAAAGACAAGCTGAGAGAGTTGAGGTTGTTCCATCCAGAGATGGGAAGGCTCCGGGAGCCATTATAGCAGCATTCCCATTCCTAAAGGGGACTGCAAGAAAGCTGGGGAGGGAGTTTTTGCAAGGGCATGCAGTGACAGAACAAGGGAGAATGGCTTTAAAATAACAGAGGTTCAGTTTAGATTGGACATAAGACAGAAATTCTTTACTATGATGGTATTGGGGCACTGGAACAGGTTGCCCAGAGAAGCTGTGGATGCCCCAGTCCTGGCAGGTTGGATGGGGCTTTGAGCAACCTGCTCTAGTGAAAGGTGCCCTTGGCCATGACAGAGGGGTTGAAATTAAATAATCTTTAAGGTCTCTCCCAACTCAAACCATTCTATACTTTTATGATTCTTACTTGTGCTTCATAATTGGACTCTTCCTGTCAAAAAAACATCACCCTAAAACTCTATTATCACGTTTTTACACATAAGAGATGTTTCCTTAGTGTTACTTTCCTATTTTTCCTAGTAGCATCAGTAATAAATTCATGTCAACAGTTATTCTAGAAAACATAAAATGCATAGTTTTGTTTAATCAGTACAGAACATTTTCCACCTACATATGTCACCTCCAACTGGTAGTATAGAGAGGCAAGTGATGCACTTGCAGAATAAAGTCCATCCATGTTGTCCCCCATAAACAATCAAAATTAACTGTAAGAACACAACTCTGTTTCACCCCAGCCCTTGACTCAGGGGAGTCAGCAAATGCTACAGCAAATGCTGTTCAATTAACATGGAAGGCCTTTAAAAACAATAAAGTAATTAGACACGTTCATGAGAGATAATTATGTCATGTAAAGATAAGCATTCCCAGAAGAGCTTTAGCCTCTATTAGAAAAGAACATTCTTTATATTTTTCCTCTCAAATTAATTTCACAGACATGCAAGGTGTGATGGTAAAATGTGGGAAAATGGCACCATTCTCATCAGTGTTAAAAGCATATGATATGAATGAGGTCTCCAGCATGGCACTGGCTGCAATAAATTATCAAGTGTGCGTTCTGTTTTCTGAAATGGGCTCAATTTATCATTTTATTGAAAAGGTTCCATTATGCTAATGTCTTATAAAATCACTTTCTGCTGTTGCTAGAAGGTGAAGAGGGGATATCAATTTTTATATATAGAACTTGGAAGTATTGCAGCAGTGAATTGTCAAGGGTTAATAACCCTAACAGAAGATAAAATATACATAAGAGAAAACTTCCAAGGACTTAGTAATGACAAATTTTCATAACCCTACTGGAAGCAAAATAGTTTTCTTAAGCTTGACTCTCTTAAAAGAAATGTTGACAGAATTAGCAATATTTAATTGCTGGGCTAAAACTCTCCCTCTCTTCTCCAATTAACCCTTGAATTGACACTGGAGACTGTTTTCATCAAGGAAGATCTGATTAGAAAATGCCATTACCATTCTTGTAAACTTGCCCTAATAACAGACATGAAGGATAATCAGACTGGGGTACATGGGTGATTATTTGAAAAGAGGAATACTCCTTCTCTAAATGGAACTTTCTATAATAGTATTTTTCTTCTTTTGAACTATTTATACAAAACGGGAAAGTATTACAAGAAGAGAAATAGTTTTAGATTGACAGTATGTTTGATCTCACATAATAGCAATTCTGTGGTTTTGTGATTTGTATCCAAAACCCCTCTTTTTTGCTGTGCATCAAAAAAATAAAGTACTGTTTCAGAAACACTATCCTATTTTTAACAGGAAGCATTTTCCTAGGGGCATGCCTTCCCTACCTCTGAACGTACTCATAGAGCATAATACAAGAAAGTACATCAAGAGGGATAATTTAATATATACTGACATTAACAAGCTGCCCAGGGAAGGAGTTGAATCAACATTCCTGGAGGTATTTAAAGTTCAGATCTGGGATTAAGGGACATAGTTTAGAGGTGGACTTGGTAGTGATGTGTTAATCTTTGAACTCAATGACCTTTAGGTCTCTTCCAACATAAACAATTCCATAATTCTATGATTACAATATATTTTAGCAGTTGAAAACAAGTGGAGGTAGAGCACTCTAACCATTATCTCATTGGACCATCAATAAACACCCTTCTGGATCTCACAGCTTCAAACATGGATTACAGCTCAACAACTTCTGTCATGCAACATTTACCAAACAGTTTGGGAACTTAAAATTTTTGAAAAATTCTCATTCAATACCTAGGAAATATCTTTTGCAATTGAGTTAAAATTAAATCCAATGTCTCTCTACAGTATGAAAATGTTATTATCATACTCGTCTATTAATACACATGGATTTTTAGACCTGAGATGAACATATTAGAAAATGGTTACTTCCGCAAAACATGTTCTAAAATCGTGACAATCTAGTCAGGCATGATGTGTAAGCATTTTGCATTAAGTATGTGAGCAGTGTGACTGCCAAAGGAACACAGAGGTGTGTAGTTGGACACATCTTTGTTTCAGGGTGACAAAAGGTTGTAAAACAAAACAAAATGCGTGAGGGACTGCTAATGGGCAGAACATCTTCCAAGTATGGAACATCCATGAAAGGTAGCTGGCAAAAAAAAACCAAACAATGGAAGCAATGAAGAGCACAAAGGAGATTCATGACAGGGACAAGTCATAAAAAAATATCAAATAAGAAAGGAAAAATGGAGAGGAAGGAAGAAAAGTACTTCAGTTCCAGTTTCTCTTTTAAAAGAGCTCTCAGGCCTAACGAACTCAGCTTTTGTGACTACAACACATCAGTGCAATGAACATGGTATCAGGGTATGGTATTGTACATTGACAGCAAATTTAAGGTAAAAGGTCTAACAGCAAAAGTCTAACAGTTTAGTGTATGTAATGAATGCACAGAGACAGCTGTCAATGCAGAAATTTTGTTAAGATTTGTTTTGAACTTTAAAACAGAATTGTACATACAGTAAATTTCTGCAGTGTGTAACAAATGCAGCCTTGCTTCCCAGAAATTATTTGCCAGAATCAGGATTAAAATGTTATTTCTGAGTTGGTACTTTTTTCTGCATTTGTAAAAAGGTAAATTAATACCTTCCCTTTTCTGGGTGTAGATTGATCCTCAAATTAGTATTGCATTTAATATTTAAAAGTTTGTAAAATAATGTATTATGAAAAATCTGAATCAAATATAGGCTAAATCACAATGTGCTGCACGATGAATTTTCATTTAAATTAAAAGTCATTTAATCCTAATACAAAAGTAAACTGTCATGGCACCAAATCCAAAAATAAATAGTAACCTAACTAGTTACTTGAGTATGCCTACTGAAAGAATACATTGGTTGCATATTAAAGTAATTTACTACTTTTTCTTTAGAGCAATATGAATCTTATTCAAATAGATATCTGTGAAAGAGGACCATCATAAGAATCATGTAACCACCAGGAAATGCTGCATTAATATTTCAAGAAATTTAAGAAAGGTCAGTGTAAGCACTCTGGTAATTTGTTTTTAGAACAAAATTTTGATGAGTCTAGGAAAAAGGACCTAATTACCAAATGTAAATTTCACAGAATACTGATTTTACTTCTCCAGACTACTGATTTACAACACCATGGACCAAAGGTATATTTAATTCATTTATGTTATAATTAATCCACAAATGATTTGTACAGATGCCAAAGGAAAAAAAAAAAAATCTTTATACTGATTAGTTTCCTTTGAAAAAAATGCAGTTAAAGGACACAAGAAAATTTTAGGAATCCTTTTTTCTCTTTTAAGGGAATAGTAAATTCATATATATTTTAATTTGTAACACAGAAAAGCAATATTAGGTCATGGGAAAATAAGTTCATTGTTGTCTCAGTTTTGTCTGGTGCAGTTGCTGAACACTTACAGAGCTTCATGTTTCTGAGTGACAATAAAAAGGTTCTTTCCACACTGGAAGCCATTCTGAATGGATGAGTGCTCATGTTTTGATGGAATTCTCAGACAGGAATAAGAGATAACTGCAGTTGTTCTCAGCTTGGTACTGGTAGTGGTACTCAGCCTAACACCACATACAAATGGGGTGCTAGATGTACACCATGACACTGCCAAACCTGGATCTAATTTGAGATTATAACTGCTATAAAACTATGAAGTAATTGTACAACACTTCAGGAGTTTAGACTACTCATTTACATCAAACAGATTTGACACAAAAATTCTTATCCTTTTAGGCTTTTAGAGTGAAAGAATTATAATAAAGTGTAATATCAGTTACAGGGCACAGGAATTTCTAACACACAGTCATCAGAATACTATTCAAAAACTATTTGTACAATGTCAGCAATTTCCCTGCTTAAATTGATATGGGGTTTTTTATTCATCAGGGCTTGCCTTAGAAGTATGCTCAGTTCTGACTATCCACACCTTAAATTGTGCCTTTCCCTTCTAAGTGTTTTTTTCTGTCTCTTTCATGTATTAGACTCTTACATGGAATGGGAACCAGTTCATCACTTCATGCATCACTAACAATACCAAGGTTTTATCTATGTATATAAAATCAGTATTACATACAAATATATTAGTATTATGTATAAATACTAATTTGAGAATCAATTTACACCCAGTTTCATCTGCCTTAACTGATACTTGTATTATTTGGAAAGACAAGAAGTTTTAACATATATTAATTTTTGGTTAAGCATTTCCTAACTAGATGGAAAACAATCAATCCCTCTTTTTGCTAGAACTTACAGCTTGGCACACCTAAGTCAGTATATACCAGTACTTTATTTACTCTTCTGTGAAAAGAAGAACATAGAAAGATAAGGAAACAGAGGTACCTTGCATGCAAGCATTTGTAAAAGACTACCTAGAGAACATCAGAATTTTTTTTTTAACTGACCAGATGAACACTGATTTAAAAGTTGAAAATAAAAACCCTAAGTAATGATGACCACATCTGGTTGATTCAAAGAAAATAAATCAGCTGATAATGAATTAAACTGGGAATTAAATAACTAACAACATTCATGTCATCTTAGCCAAAACAGATGCTGTTGAACTAACTTTTTTTTTGATATTACAAATTTGCTTGACATGAGTCATACATTTAAAAAGGGGAGGGAATGGGATTCTGCAGTCTGACTTCCTGCCTAGCACCATCCATACTATTTCTAGGTTGAAGTCCAATCTTCATGTTTCAGAAAAAAATGTTCTACAATTTTTTAAATGGACAAATACAGAGAATTCCTATAAGCTAGGATAAATTGCATTGGTGGTTGATTTCCTGGCAGGTTAAAATCCATGTCTTTGTATTTTCTGGCTTGCACTTTCTAGACAATGAGAGCTATCTAAGATAGCTGCTATGATCTAATACTCCCACATTACCAAATTTCCACTCCCACAGATGCCAAAACAAATATAAACCAATCATGACCTGTCTGTGGACAACCATGTCACATTTTAAAAATCCTTACACATGTAGGAGCTATTCTGTAAAGTCAAGCACAGCTATTAAATCCCTGTACATATCACGTCAGTAGTGAAAAACTAAATACGTGGTAATGTTTAAAAGCTCACACTTTTTACTTGCTTCTGAGAGCAAGCCCAGGCTGACACCCTGTCCCTACTTTACCAGATTTAAATCGGCATGCGCCCCTTTTATCTCATTACTCATTCAGATTGGGAGATGTGGATCATTAAGCTGGGTACTAATTTGCTCCTAAACTGCACTCATTCATCATTAGTTGGCAGTGAGAGGTTGACCAAGTCAGTTGTGGAATACTTCTGTGACCCTCCCATGGATTGTATATTTTCTGCATGAGCTACTTAATAAATTCTCTAAAAGTTATATAACAGTTTTAGTAGTCATTTTGTTAAGCATGATGATTCCTGTGTTCAGGTTAGTCATAGAGGTACCTCTGTCACATTCAGAATTTATCTTCTGTACTCTGGATATACATTTGGTATTACCTTCTGTACTGAGCAAAAAGTGTACTGTTCTTTCTAAAAAGACATCTCTGATGGACTATTACCATAAATCACAACAGAATCTGGTATTGCATAGAATGATGTATCCTCACTGGGGCAACACAAAGGGTTAGATTGTAAAGAGGAGGCTTCTCTGAGAAGATTCATGTAATTGCTAAGAGGTGCTTATATTTGCTTCTAACTTGAGCTTCTCGGTCATGAACTATTTTAAATATTATGGAGGAACCCATTTTGCAGTAACTTGTGCCTCAGATAATTTTTCACAATGAAGATATTCTCAGTAACCATTTGGTGGATGAAGAACTACTAATGTCCATAGTATGAATCATCACCATCATGTGTTGTGCCAGCAAAGCTTTAATAAATCTTAAAACTATGGTAAATATTTTTTAATAAAATTTATGGGTATGAAAACATCACAACAGATTGGGAATTAAACACATTTGCAAGGCATAAGCCGCCCAATATTCTAGTTAAGGCAACTTCTATAATGGAAATTTTACAAAGACTATTATTTGCCTTCCATAGACCTCTGGGGCTTTTGCCATCCTGTAATAATTTGTAAAAATAGTAGCATAATACAAGTTAGAGACAGGAACAACACAAGAAATCACTCATTTTATCCACAAAGCAAAATTATTTTGCTAGAAGACATATCAGATGCTTATCACCTCTTAATACTGTTGTATTTTTTTGTTTAATAAATAAAAAAACCCATATATCTTTGGGGCTTTTTTCCTGTGGTATGGAATTAGAACTGTTCACCCCAAGAAAGAAGAAGACACATGTTTAGAAATGTATATTGAAAGGTATTATGTCACTGAATTACCTGATTTTTCAGAGGGAATTGAAACACTCCTTTTTCCAGGATCCAGAATAACTGCCAGCCCTGCAGAGACTGATGGGAGGATGCTGGTACTGAGATCTATGCGAGTTAGACTCTCAGGTTCTCTTTTCAAGGCTTTTAGAACACCTCCAACACAGTTATCTTCTGTCTCCTCCTTGTTCTGACTGTTTTTCTGTGGACTCTGAACAATATGAACAATGCTCTGCTGGGCCAGGTCACAGTTCTGCAACACAAAAGCAAAATCCCAATAAATAATTAAATGTGACATAATGGACAAAATCCCTCTATCTCCAATTTGTTATTTGTTAAATGGTCTCCAAACCATTTTGTGCAGAATTTCAGTGTGCAGTAATGGAGTTTAAAGCAAAGTGACAAGTGTAAATTGCTGGAATTAGGATTACTTGCATTGCCAAAAGGGTCACAACACTTACAAGTTCTAAACATTTAACAAAGAAATAGTGGACCAGAGCCAAGAGCTCTAAATAAGTCAGGTTTATTGGCACAAAGTAAAAAATCTCCAGAGGGAGCACTACTAAATCAAGGGCTTAAGAATATTCAGCGCTCAAGAGGCACTTGCACAGATGATACTGAAACACACTCCTCATGTAGCAATTCAGAGTCAAACTTGATCACAAGTTACAAACTTGATCACAAGGTACTCCAAAGTATTTTTATAATCAGAAACAAGAAAGATGATGCTACTGATGAAGACTGATACTTATTTCTTCTCTGTAATGTAATTTTCAGTCTAAATCTGGTTTGAGATGTAGAATCAGTATTGAGCTTCCCATTCTTTCCAAAAATGACATTTAACTGTTGACTTTAGATTTAGAGAAAGCCTGTGGAAGTTCTCATGATTGTTGTGGTCTTTCATGATAAAACAAAAGAACTGCTAGCCATTTTAGCCCAAATTGATCCCATTTTATGGTCTCACATATAGAGAAGCTTCTCCTCCTTTTCAGTTCTCATCAGAGGTGATTGTTAGACAGTCTTTCCAGATCTCGTGTCTTAGAAAATGGCAGGGTGAATAAGGTTTATCCATGATAAATGAGGATATCTTTCACAACTTGTTCAGCATTTTCACAACACAGAACAGAAAAGCAAAATATTACCTCATAAATAGAAATAAAAGAGATTTTAGAATACCTATCATTAATGAAGGGCTTTCTAGAAAGACTTGTATTAATCTTTCCTAAACACTCCTTGGAAGAAAAATTGTTCTTGATCATGTGATACCTTCTGGAAACCCACACCTGATTCTCCAGCATCATGAATGAAGCATACACAAACATCAGCCTACACAGAAAGTAGTTACTCCGTCAAGAAATTAATTTTCTAACTCGGCAGTATCATTAGGTTGGCTGTCTCAGCTGTGAAATGTCAAGACAGAGTGTTGAATCCATTTGGGAGAAACAGAAAGAGTTATGAAGCGTTTGTCTCTGTACCTAAATAATATTTAAAATTTGTATTTTGTATATGAAATTACTACATGCACTTTTAATTGCAAAAGATTCCTTTATAGATATTTTAGTGCTCTTAATAATTACCCTCATTCTCTCATGCTCTCTTCTACCACTTTTTCTATTCTGGTCTTTTTTCTTTTGACTGTTTTTTCTTCATTCTCTTACATTATTTCTCAGTAGTCCTCCCTCCACACCTTCTTTCTTATGCAATGCAATTTAAAGGACAAAAATCTGGCTTTTGTTTTGTTTTAATTGAATTTTTAATAACACGCTCTCTCCTTAGTGAAGCAGTAATCAGCCAGCAGAGATTTGTCAGAGCAAGGACACTGCAGTAGTAATATTCAATCAAAGCAGTTCTTTCAACCTTAAAACATTATGTTGACATTAAAGGTCTCTTTTTTTTTTTTTTTTTTTTGGTACAACTTGTTGCCCTCGCATTTTAACAAGATCCATTTAAATAGCTCAAAAATTCCATTCTTTAACATAATATCCAAAACATGTCTGTCACTCTGAAACTTCTCCAACTAAGAATACTGCATAACATTAAAGAATTTCATAATCTAAAGGAAATTAATAATGAAATTAATAACTAGGCAAATGAGGAGCTCAAAAGTGACTCGCTCAGTTACAATTTAAACAGTGAGACTTTAAAGAGAGAAATAGGTATATATATAAAAACTCACAACCTTGGTAACCCCTAATGAACTGCCAATCAGTCATGCCCTGTTTTAATGATCACCTATTCTGGCAGTTTTGCTTGCTTAACCAGACCCTCTTCTGCCTTTGATTTTTTTCTCACCATCTACTGTCCTTCTCAATTTGCTTTGCTTCTTTTAAAGCTTGCATCAGTTCCTGATTCAGTTCTCTGCCTGATGCTATGCTACAATCACATTGAGGTATCTAGTGCATATGAGAGAATAAGAAGGATGGAAAGAGCTGCTTAAACAAAACAAAATTCCCCCACAAACCTTTTCAACCAGCCTTGCTTGATCTTGGCTGCTGTACACGTTTATATGCCTAGTTATATCAACTGATCTTTTAAAAGTATAGATCCTTTTCCAGTTCTTTTTGCAAGCTGGAGGGTATGGGGTTAGCTTAGAAAAAAAGGAACACCATCTTACCTACTGTTCTCTCTTCAGTAATATCAAGAACAACATACTTCAGAAAAAGAAGTAAAATGTGCACTTTGGGCAATTCTATAGATTGCCTCAGCTGGTTAGAGCATGGTGTTAATAATGCCAAGGTTGTGGGTTTGATCCCTGCATGGGCCATTCTCCTCAGAGTTGGACCCAGTGATCCTTGTGGGTCTCCTCCAGCCCAGAATATTCTGTGATTCTGTATATGACAATAGCAATACTTTATTTCAGTATTTCACTTAATAAAAATTTAAAAGGACAGATTGACATGTATCCTAGCTTTCTTACGTCTCTTTATCTGACACAAAAACAAACTTTGAAAGATTGAACATCACTACTGATGATGGCAGTGTAGATAATAGTCTCAGGAAAGCTTACTTAGCAGATCCCAGGATAGCTTTTCAAAGAGAGCAGGTAGGAGAAAGAAACAACATCCTTTCAATTGTACCCTGTATAGATTTCATATGGAAGTCACTGAGCAATAACAAACATGAAATCCCAAAGCATCAGTTTTGTAACCTTTTTTTTGACCACATTTGAATTTAATTTGGCTTCTGTTTAAAGGAGGAAAGTAATCCTTAACCTTTGTAAGAAAAGTGATAAAACAGTACAAGAAGAAAATAAAAAATAGTTGTGATCATATCTTAATTGTGGAGAGATCTGGATGGGAGTATCACCAAGCATTTCCCAGAATTTGGGTGATTAATGCTTTATAGCAGATTACATTTCATGGACAATAGATGGGCTAAGTCTGCAGCTTTTTCTTTCAGGAAAGAGGTAGAATTCTAACTATTTTGTGAGTGTTTGGGTTTTGCCTTAGGTTACTATTGTAAGATACAATTGTTTATGTCAATGTCACTTTTATTTTCTTCATGTATTTGTTTTATGCCTCAGGAAACATTCTTTTGAGAATATCTATTATTAATGATTCTAGAGATATTGTCTTGTCTTATCTGTTGATCCAAATTAATGCCTGAGTTCCATATTCCAATGGGAAACACTGCAAGTGTATGTAAAGTAGATTATGAATTATCTTCTTTCACTACAGCAAAGGAAACTGAGAAGATCCAAAAATTATGAAACCCAGTAATAAGGACTGGTTCTTTAGAGAAAATGGGTTTTGGCCAACTTGGGAAAATTAATCCATAGCAGAGGAAAGTAAAATTAAAACTTTTTTTTCATTCAAGCCTTTTACCTGTTTTTTTTTTTCTTTTTTTCTGAACTCTCGAGTTGAATTTGATTCAGGCTGAATCAGCACATCCTGAATGAACAACACAATATCCTTTGGTGCTGAGAGCTGTGGGCTAACTAGAAAGTCAGCTGGGAAGACTGAAATAAATTATGAAGAGGGAAAAAACGACTGTGTTGAACTTACTCTGAAATCCTCTTGTTAGGCTCTGGGGAGACCTCACTGCAGCCTTTCTTGAAGGAGTTTTTTTAAAAAAAGAGTGTCTTTTCATATGGGCAGATAGTGACAGGACAACGGGGAACACTTTTAAACAAAAAGATTAGATGTCAGGGAGAAATTCTTTACTGAAAGGGCGGTGAGGCCCTGGCACAGGTTGCCCAGAGAAGTTGTGGATGCCCCATCCCTGGAGTGTTCATGGCCAGGCTGGAGGGGGGCACCTGATCTGGTGGGTGGCATCCCCATACATAGTGAGAGGGTGGGAACTAGATAATCTTTATTGTCCCTTCCAACCCAAACCATTCTGTGGTTCTGACAGATTTCTGTCTGATATCTTCTTGACAACACTTTTTGATAGTATACCAATACTGAAAGGAGTGTTCTCAATGTAACTAATATAAAGCTCACTAGAGAAGTCGTATTTTCTGAAGTGCAATACACTTTATTTTGAAATGTTTTATTTAAAGAAACACTAGAGCAGAAAATAGTTTGAATCTGAAGCTTTTTGTGTGAATATAAAAAAGCTTGTGGTGTTTTGTCTTGAAAAGGAATTTAATAAATTTCCATTTCCTGCTAACCATGAGTTGGGAGTTTTAAGGTGTTGAGGTATTTCCTTATTGCATACCAATCACAAAGGGAAATTCTTCATCCTCTCCTACCCATGATTCAGTTTGAACTTCCAACTTTTATGTTACCTGGAGATTCACACCATTACCCATGAATCCCTGGAGCCTCTTGTGGATACACCCAACGTGGAATTGTCTAATTGTCTAATTGCTGCCTATTTAGATCAAGCAGATAATAGACTGCCTGATGCCATTCTCTAAGAGATTCACACAAGGCCAATGTTCAGTAAAAGGTATTTTCTAGGAATGATCAATAAAAACCAAAAAGTTGGCTTTCCAGTTATTTTTGTCCTTAACTGTGCTGCATTTCAGCATCAGATGGAAAAATAAGGGGGGCACTTTTGTTTCATTAATGTGCAGAATGAATTAAATAGGACTGTTTTCCAGAGTAGGCATAGCACAACACATCTGTTCAAACCAATAGGACCCATGTGAAAGTGCAGATGACAGACCAATTTTATTGGGAAAATACTTCTTCATGGATAATGTAGAGACATTAGAGATGACCTTCTAAACAGACATATAAGCATATGAAGTTCCCACAAGAGAGAGGAAAAAAAAGCTCACCAAGCCTTACTCTACTGTTGTTGTAACCCTTTCACAAGGACAGAGTCCAGGTCTCAAAAGCAGAAGAAACAGAAAGGAAATCAATTGGAAGAGCAACATTGTTTCATCCCCTGATCACAGTGAATGCAAAAAAGCAAGAAGAAGAAAGCAATGCCAGGATAGTACAATTTATTACGTAGGAAGCTAAAGCTGGTATATTAATGAATTTGAAAGTAGAGACTACCTAAAATAAAAAAAAAAAAAAAATACAGATACAGTAATAACGTTCTGTTGAGCCATGTTGGTTTAAGAAATTAGAAGCCAGATTTCAAGAAGACTTAACATCTTTTATTTGACCAGCTAATATAGAAAGAAAAATCAACTTCTGAGCTCAGAGAATCTTATGCAGGTCATGGCAAGGGGAAACCTGAAGGAAAAATTAAGCACTGTTAAAATAATGAAGCAAATCAGCACTCTGATCTGATATCACCATCCATTTGTGTGAATACTATCTGTTCAGTGGCATTGAACTAAATATTGCTCCACATGGGGCAAGGGAAAAAAGCCAGTGCACCACTAGGCCTAAATTACATGGACCACTTAGCAGTTAAATTCCAGCAATCAGAAACTACTTGCTATTTTATGATGCTATATAATACATCTATATTTGATTTCAGTTCACCTTTTCAACATTTTCAGAGTTATGTATTACTGTTCTAGTTTAGCATTCAGAATATTGTGGGTGCTAAGTAACACCTAGAAATAGAAGGAAAAAATATATGTATTATTGAAAGCACCACACATTCAAATAAACGTGATGAAAAGGCAGAAAACCCTTCACTTAGCAGAATATTTTTACCCTAATTTTTATAAACTTTTCCTATTCAGTTCTTATAGTAGCTTAACTATTTATTGGCGCTAACAGTGCCAAAGAAATAGAATAAAGGAACAATATAAAAAAAATGTGCTATGAAAAAGCATTCATTGCTTTCTATGTCCAAAATCTAGTATCATTTTAAGGACTACTATTAATGTCAAATCCTTTTTCACATGGAGTCACATGGAAAACACAAGGGGTAATGGGTACAAGTTAATCCTGGGGAGATTCCAGTTGGAAAACAGGAAGAACATTTTTTGCTATGAGAACAATCAGTCATTGGAATAATCTCCCCAGAGTACTGGAGGATTCCACAACGTTGGACACGTTTAAGTACATCATGCTGGCCCATCTTGTCTAGACCATGTTTTTGCCAAGAATGATTGGACCAGATGATCCTTGAGGTCCCTTCCAAACTGATAGTAGACAAATTGACGTTTAGTGGAACCCAGGAAAGGCTCCTGAGTAACAAATCAGGGCCACTCTGTATAACCCATCTTTGAGAAACAGTCATGTTCTACCAAGTTGTCACAATCCTGATTGTGTTTGCCAATTGACAATTCAGGAGAACAGCAACCAGTAAGCATAGCAGTCATACTGGTATATATTGCTATATATTTTCTCTTCCTGTAACACAGAACTTTCTGAAGACACCTGTAAAGACTCCATCCCATATGTAAGTGCCAGATGAGAGGAAGAAACTCCATCTACAACTTGTAAGGAAAGATAATCCTAAAATTCCTGAGATATTTGCCTGAAACCATAAATCTTACTGTTGCTTTGAACTTCCATATGGAACATGCTTGCTACTTTGCTTCTAACAAGTACTTTTTATGTAATGCTACACAAAAAGAGTTAACTCAGAAGCCTTCAAATTAAGATTCTATTACTTTTTAGCAAAGAGAACAGTGGATGTTGAACAAGAGAAAATAAGTACATACTGTGTGATTTACTACATTTCCTTCAGCCAATGGTCCCTCTGTGTAGCAAGAAGCCCTGACTAGGATTTACAAAAATAAAATCCGCTGATTTACAAATCACAAAAACAGTAGTTGATATATTACAAATGTTCTGCTCTGAATGATACTCTTTAAAGAGAAGTAAAAGACTTAGGATTTTATATTCCCTTTTATTTTATTAATTTTATTTTAATACATATTATTAATAATAATATTAAATAATAAATAATATTAATAGTATTTTTTATTTTATTAATATTTATTTTATAGTCCCTATTTATTTTATAGTTCCTTAATGAGTTAATAATTTGCTGGAAATGGAAATGTATTCAACTAAGTCAGAATGCCCCCTCTTCCTTCACTTACAAATCACTTTATGCTTCATTTCCATCTTTTTCACATTATAACACAAAAAATTAAATGTTAATTTCTAGCTCAGTGGAGGGAATGCAGAGTTAATGCTCAGTTAGGAACTTTGCAGGGTTATTACTTTTTGTACACAATCTAAGACCTTAGCAATGCTATATACATATTTCTAAATGGCATTACTAATAAAACGACACCATTAATATGATAACTTTTCTTGAATGTAGATCTTTTAGCACAAATTCCCAAAAGATATATTAACCCTTATAACAAATAAAAATGTTTTATTGGCAGCACATGAGACAGTTTGCAACATTAAAATACCTGCTTAGATTATTGTTATTCCCTTCAAAACTCTGCATAATGATCTGCAAAAGACACAGAAGGCAGCCACACTTTTTTCTATTATGTTTACAAAGCTATTAGTATCTCCACACTGACACTAAGAACATATCATACGCATATAAAATGGAAGAGAAATAGTCAAATGAACACTAAATTCATATAAAACTTTTCTCAGTAAATGAACAACTTTTTCCTTCTTGTATTTTCATATATTGTGCACAAAAAACAACCTATAAACCTGCCATTTTTCAACAATGCCTGTAGAGAAAGCAACAGGACAATGAGAAGCTTATAATACTACATTAAAAATGAATTTAAGTTATGACCATTTGCTTGCCTTCTAAACACAGTTGAGTGCACCTCATTATTATACCATCTTCCACACTGAACTACCTGATAGAATTTATACTCTCTAAACATGTTATCTCCAGCAGTAAACATAAAAAAAGAAAGCTTATTATTTACCAGGTATGGATTATATTTTCCATTGCTCTAATTTCTTCTCAAGCCACACTGAAACAGAACAAGTAACAAGTGTATTCTGTAAAATGCTTGAATGAATTACATTTAGGCACATTTTGGTCTGGGTTAAACGGTAATAAAAGGTACTGTGCTCAGAAAAAGTCTCATAAGCAAGCACTGCTCACAGTCTGCAGAGTGCAGCATGGCCTCAGGACTGTGGACTGTGTTGACTAATGTAAAATCTAATTTTTGTGTCCTCTTCCCCTTAAATTCTTCTTTGAGAAGATTTATCTCAGCACGGCAGACACTGCCAATCTGCTCACATTTCTTTGTCTTCACTTAAGGCATACATTAAGCATTAGTATGTGAGGAACAGGCATAAAAGTGGCCTCACACTGACACCTAATAAGTGTCAGGACATTACTGAGACATAAATTCTGTTTGAAAAACTGGAGAGTCACTTACTACGCAGAACTCTGAAAATATTTTAAAGACTTCAGTAGTCTCTTATGCTGATGGGGCACTATGGTGGCAGCTATAGAGCTGCAGAAAGGAATTGGGAAAATTCCCTTCTCCAAAGATCTCTGAAAGAATTCCGATATGTAATAAATACTCAACTGTAGAAAGCAAATTTTTCCTGTGAATTTATTTTCTAGTGCATCCAAAGTTTAATAGCTATAAATATTTATTTCAATTACTTCAACTAGTCATTCACAAATGCCTTTTTCATGCTTTATGGCCAGCACCTGGTATACATCCAAACCAAAGACCACTTTGGTCTTCTACTTGTCCCAGTTCATGCATCTATACATCAGTTTGAGTAGCTGCTATGAGAACAGCTGTAAATAAAGCCTAGTGAGCACCCTACGTGGCCCTAGTTGGTAACTTAACTCCCTAGTATAAACATGGACAAGAGATCAAATATTTTCCAGAGCTTTACTTGATTTTACCTGAAGACTTGCTCTTAAACTAGCAATTTCTGTGACAGGTGAAAATGGTCTTAGATCTGATTTTTGGGGTAAGCCTACCAAAATATCCCAGCAGGATAAGGCTAGAAAATCTATGCAGTGCAGTATTATACAGCACACCTACACATCCAATTGGACTTTAAGGTATAAGAGGCTGCTTTGCCAGAGGTATAGTCAGGTATGTTACAAAAGAGACAGTTTATAGATTCTTCCCAATCCCTAATGGGGGATCCATGCCATATCAGAAAACACTCTTACACGTTAATCCCTATGCCCAGTACACGTGGGCATAGCTTTTCACCACATTTATTCCCACCCCATATGAAATCATGTCTTATTTTTAAAAGGGAGTGCACTTATGTTGTGGTTTGACCTGGCAGGCAGCTAAACACCCACAGGCATTCTCTCAATTCTCTGCACCCACTCTACCCCTCAATAGGATGGAGGAGAGAATTGGGAAAAAAAGTAAAATCTGTGGCTTGAGATAAAGAAAGTTTACTAGGACAGAAAAGAAAGGGTAAGAAAACCCCAATAATAATAAGCCAAGTGATACACAACACAACTGCTCACCACCCACCAAGGGATGCAGTTCAGTTTCTGAGCAGCAGCCCTTGGCCAGCTTTTCCCCTCGTTTATTTACTGATAGATATGAGACCCCAGAGTGTGGAATATCCCCTTGGTCAGCTGGGGTCAGCTCTCCTGACTCCTCACAAATTCTTCTTCCCCCACAGCCTGCTTGCTGCTGGGGTGGGTGAGAAGCTGAAAAGCCCTTGACTCTGTGTAAACACTGCTTAAGAACATCTAAAACACCAGTGTGTTAACAACGTTATTCTCATCCTCATTCCAAAACACAGCACTGTACCAGCTACTGGGAAGAAAATTAACTCTATTCCAGCTGAAACCACAATATCACACTAATACAAATGAGGTGAATGCTATGAAAATATACAATAAATAATTAAAAATTGATATTCATATGAAAAGATCTTTTTATGCCTCTAAGTAATGTGTTATTTTTCAAAAGATGTCTAGCATAAACCGAAAACATGACTATAAAGAAATCCAGACCGATTCTGCTAAATGACCAATGTATATATTAAACATACCATTATACAAGGGAGGTTAGAACACCTTGTTTAGTTACAGATGAAAGATGTTTTTGAACAAAGAGAATTATGACCCCAAAAAAAAGATAAAGAAAACTGCTTTAAGAGTGTACTTTTACCCATAACTGGAAAGAAATGTTCCATCTCCCCCTGAGGCAATTCAATTCTAAGATAGAAATTTTCAGTGATATAGCATCAAACTATGATAGAGAGGTTCAGTACTTGTATTTAGTTAGAAAAGCATAGATTATTAAGACAAACAGGTTCCTGAAAATTATTTTGAAGATTTTTGTATCATGGCATTCTCCCTTCTGCATACATTCAGTTTACAACATGTCATATGCTTTTCGTAGGCATGTCACATTCAAGTTCAAACTCTTTCCTAAAAAATCTGGAATATTAAGATCCTTCCATGTGAATGAAAAATTGTGTAATTTGGATTCAGATCAAGATTCACATTCTGAAAACCTGTGCAGGAAGAATGTCTATGAGCAGCATTCATGGAGAGAAAAAAGTGTCGTAAAATTGAGAAGTGCCAAGGTTTCAAAAAATTTCAGTTTTACGGAGATGTAGATTTCTCCAAGTCTGTCAGGCTTGTCTGAGTAAACAAGCAAGCAAGCTACCTAATTTGCTCTACCAAGTACTGCAGACCAAAAGAAGCAGCTCTCCACAGCAAAATGGTTTGTGTCAAGGACCTGACATCCACACTATAAAGTTTGGGGGCTAAGGTTTGGGGATGCTTGGGGATATTTTGAATTTAGACTACCTCTAGTCTTGGCTCTCTGTTGCAACTCTAACAGGTGACATTCTGAAACACAGCTCCCTGTTTAGTTTCAATCAAAAGGCATCTACTTTATTTGCTCTGAGGATGCCCCATGACACAAGCCACAGCACGGTAAATGGGGATGATTGGGAGATCCATTTCAAAAGCTGACTCCCGTTTCAAACTAAGACACTAGTCCAAACACACACACATTTTCTCATTCTGAGCTCTCATCAAAGGCAACAGCAGACACATTTCAGATAATCTGATGGGGTGTACTACTGCTGATTAAAGGTAATAGCTTTGTTAAAATAGCACAAGTGCTGTCTACTTACATACTTCTGTGCAGTGATTTGTTAGAAGTTACATTTATCTACGTTTACAGCAAGTAAAGGAAACACATAAAGTACCACAGAATGACTTAAAGAATGACAGCAATTGTATGCTGTCCTCTCTTCAAAACTAAACCTGTAAAAGATTAGTTGACCATTTTTTCCTACAGCGTGGAGATTCAACAGGTTTTACAACTGTTAACTTTCTACTGGTGTATTAGGCAAAACCACCACAGTGATTTCCCCAGAGAATCAGACCTGGTTCGCTTGGCTACCTCCACTAAAAATCAATTTTAAAAATCTATTATTTTAAAAACAAATGTCTTGTTAACAGTTGTGCTAAGAAAGCATATAAATTCCTGTGAACTTTCCTTAACAATGGGAATTACGCTTTGTAAGCCTGGACTTGTAAATCATCTCTGTCTTAAAGATGAACAAGCAGTACAGTACAGACATATTTTAAAGCCAGAAAACAGGTAATTCAGCTACACAATAAAGGGAAGAAAAAAAACCAACACAAAGCCAATGACTGTCACAGTTCAGTAAGAGAAAGCAGAGAGACTACCAGCACAGCTTCTAGCTCTTTGTGACAGGGATTGTCATGTCACACAGCAAGCATCATCCCTTTTAGCACACTTTTTATCAGAGTGGATGCATACTCCAATGGACAAGATGCAGCCCCTACCCTCACAGAACCTCTTTGTGTTAATTATTGTTTTATGGTGTGAGAACATTTTCTGACTTCAGCCAGGGACCAGCTTTAACAGCTCTGGAATTCTCACTTTACTGAGAAGTAAAAGGTGATGATCCTCTTATCCCTGCAAGGATCAACACTGTAATTTGTGGTACAGATGCTGCAAATTCATCTCCCTAAAGCTCTTAGATCTTGTCCATCCTCAGCTTACATCCCACAAAAAGGGACTGAGAACATTCACGCCAACGAAAAAACACAGTCATGTTTCTCTTTTTTACTTTCTTTTGTTTTCATCCTCTTGGCCTTGAGTGAGAAAAGCTCTGAAATTAATTCAATGAAATCATTCATGTCTTTAGAAGTACACAGTTAAGAGCGATGTGGAGCTTATTTTGCATGCTTTTATCAGTGTCCACTTGAATGACGCTAAACTTGGCTGGCTGCAGTTGACAGGATATAAAACTGAAACCCTTACAAGTACAGCAGAAATTATCCTTTTTTCAAATAAGCTACCACTGGAACTGAAAACACAAAAGATGCAAGGGAAACAGTGATGGGCTGGTTTGAGTGGATATGGAGAGCCACATCTGGGAGCTTCCCTGTTTTCCTACCAAGTGAAGGAATTTTCCTTATTCAAGGCTGGTATATTTCTGTAAGTTAAACACAAGGGAGAGCAGCTAGGAAAGTGCAAATTTCAATACATTGTTTCTTTTTCTATATCTAAAATGTTTGGAAATATGTATTTTTTTAAATTTAGGTAGGGGGCTCAAATTGATTTTACTTGCGTTATAGTCACAGTTCTTTAGAGCATCCAGGGCTTTCATGCCTTTAAGTAAAGTATAACCAGCAAAAATTCTTTTACTTTTTCTTTTACTTCTTTCATTTGTCCTGTGACTGAGAAGGGGAGGGAGAAACAAACTGGGCCAAAGTTCACAATGTTATCTGCAAATAATTAAGATCCTTGCTCAGGCTGTGGATGCTCGTCGTCACAAGACGCTGCCAGTTCAATATTGCTTTCTAGATATCGAGGGATAGGGCTTTCACATGAAACAAGCAAGATGAGAGATTCCTCTGCCGGGCTCAAGCTTCATCTCTTCAGATTTTAGCACTATTTTAGTTGCTTCTGGAGATGCAGCACCCAAGCTGTGTATTCAAGTTCCAGCAAGTTGCTCACTCACACCCACAAATGCAAGCTGCCTCAGGGCACTCGTTGTTGCCATCTATCACCTTTAAAGATACAGCTACAATGCAGTCATAAAAATTGTGGAATTTTGCACCACAAAGCTTCATGTAAAAATCCCAAAAGTCCTGAAGAATCATACGGGTTTTACTGCAGGAGTCTTTGTTAACCAGCAAAAATTCTTTTAACTTGTAAATCTGTGCTGTCATTTTCTGACACCAATGACAAATGACAACCCCCCCACATTTAACCAGGGGAAAAAAAGAAACAACCAAAGAAGAAATTAATAAAAGGTATATTTTCCAAATCATGTACTAAATCCTTAAAAAAACTTTCATTGAGTGTTTGCATTAATCATAATACACCAGTGATTTGGGAGCTGTGGTGCCGCAGAGACCCTGTGGGGTGAGGAATCTTCTGCCAGCCTCTGGCATCCAGGATGTGTGCAGAACAAAAATGCACAGAGAGCAGACTCAGCTTGGCTTAGGACAAGCACCAATGCACCACTTATGTGGGCAGCACTGATATACCCACAAAGACAAAATGATGCAATTCCCTGCTAAATGCTGTCTTGTCAGTATTAAAAGAAAAACCTAATTTTAATCTGTGCTCCACAAGTTGCACAAATCAGTGAGTGATAGAGATGAAAACATAGTTATACATATTTAAGTTACACTTGAAGGTTTCTCTAAATGAACATATGCAAATGCTTGAAGCCCAGGGGCAGCTCTTTCTTTCATTCAGGACATTTACTTAGTTTTCCAAGCTAATATTTAATCTAGTATTCAGTAAAACATCGTTAATTACTTTCATAAATTCCTAACATCCTGTGAGATGTCTTTTCCCTCTGAGCTGCAAAACAGAATCTTCAAATGCCTTCCTCAATGAAGTGCAACAATTTTCACTCTACAGTCCTTTTAACTGTAAGAAAAAATAATTTTTAGTTTTCATCTTATTGTTTAATGGTGATCTTTGTAGTTTTAAAGAACACTAAAATGTTATATTTTGGTAGGAAGAATTTTGGGGCAGCAAGGAACAAGAGGATTACAACACAAAGCTCAGTTAAAGAACTGGTGTGGTCTAAAAAAGTAATTTGATAACAAGAACGAAGAATAGCTACAGTGAATGACTCAAAAGGGTCTCCCTCTCACCCACCATCAGTCCCTTTAATGAAATTTATAAGAAACTGCAGAAGGCAGTTACAGCAAAATCTTATACCTAAATTAGTGTTGGGATCCATTAATTTCCTAGTATTTCTAGATATTTTTATTATTTGTACACAGATACAGAGTTTTGTAACACTAATGGAAAACTTCTAAGAAATCCACTGCCTTAATTCCCAATGGGGCTGGCAACATGGCAGCTGTAATGACAATGTTGTAATGACAATGGCAGCTGTAATGACATTTGTGCTCAAACTACAGCACTCATACTATATCTCTCCCGTTACATCACACACAAAAAACCAGATGAATGAAAACTTCTAATATCTAGTCACACTACAGCCGTTATTTTAGATATGCTTATCATGTCATTCACTGATTTTCTCTCTCACAGCAGTAGTTCAAGTATTTTCAAGCATTTCAAGTATTTTCTTCTCCTCTAGAAAAGTTTTCTCTGGTACTAGCAATTGTATGTGACTCACAATCCTTTCTACAGCTGCTCTTCTGATCTGACCTCAAGCATTTGATTATTTTAGCAGCCCTGCAATGTGCCAGGAGAAATAAAGAAAAAAAAAATCCACTAAGAAGTGTGGTAGCATCTGCACAGCTAGTGTCTAGACTGAACTGTAATACAGTGTGGTGCAGTTTTAATGGATGATGCTCCTCTGCTTCATGGAACCCTTTTATTCCCCTGATCTTGCATTTTGTATTTATTTTCCTCTTTGTTTAAATCAGACATAAAATCAAGTCCCACATGAAACAAGAATTCTACAAGAACATTGCAGAATACCTGCATAAGTAATTTCTTTTATTGATTTAAACCCTTAAGGTCTATTTAATGGATTTTAAAAAAACAAACTAAATAGGGCAGACTGTCCAGGCACCAGTCAATGTAATTTAACACAAATCCATAGAAGAGGATTGATCTTACCGAGCTTATCTCTAATATGGTTTACAAATACTGACTCTTAGTGTGTTAACTTAGACCCTCTTTGCTCTGAAAATTATTTTTATACCTACTTTCATACCAGATGGGCACCCAAGTATTTTATAAAAGATGACAGAAAAAATACATTATATAAAGCTGAGAAGAGGCAAACTAATACCAAAAACAGAAAAAGAAGTAATGAATTTGCCTGAACCAATCTCGTATTTCATGACCTCATCATGCAGAAGCTGCCTATCTATTTCAGAACAAGTGATAAATATTAAAATGAAATTTTTTTTGCATGTCTTATCAAAAGCTTCCACTATCAATTGTTTTCACAAATGTTTTCTCCTGCAAGCAGTGAATGCCTCTTCATCAATCTTTTATCAAAAGCAATCTTGTTCTGATTTCAGTCTTATCAGAGAAAGTTCTCTCTCTCCTTTGTTGTTTGGGTTTTTTTTCCTTTCTTGGCAGAAGGTACATGAATATCATTTTACACATGACTGTGGCTGCATCTCCATCAATCAGGAAATAAAAAAGTAAGTGTGAAGGATATATCATGACCCTGCAGAGCTCCAAACAGTAGAAATACATGTGCCTGATACTGACAAAGTAGGAAAGCAAGTGTGCACATGTACATGAATGGACAAATATTCCTTTTTCCAAGGAATTCTTGCATTTCCAAATATTTCTGAACAGACAAAATGAAGATATAACAGAGAACTTGACTTCCAGATACCTTCCTGACGTGTCCATTGAGGTTGAAAGAGAATATCCAATATCAAAACGCCAATATAACACAGAGCTTGGGCTTTCAGCCCCAGACTGCAGCCCACGGGCACCCCTCACTGTGGAAAAACACCTCTGAAGGACTGAAACTCACAGGTGAACCTTATCAGGCAGGGACATAAAGAAAAAAGGACAGACAAAGGAAAAGCAGAAAGGAGTGTCACAGAAACCATTATGCACTTTACTCCAAACACCTGTGCTGCCCATTACCTCCCCAACCAGACTGTGAGGGACTGACTACAACCACCAGTGAAAACAAGGGGGCTGCAGACTATGAAGGGGGAAAACAAGGTTTTTATTTGTGTTTTCCTTTTTGACTCAATACCCAACTCAGTATTCAGAAGTTTTTGTTAATTGACAATAAATTAAATCTAGCAAATATTCCAAGTCCATAATATTTGGCCCACAAGACTCGCTTATCTCCTTGAGCCCAAATTGCATGGAGAACTATTCAGTCTGGAGACTCAATTTAAACGTCACCTATGACTGGCAGAAGAAAATATTCTGAACACATACTATATGTTTTCTACTGCTAAAGCTGGGCAGCAACCAGAGTTTCAATATATCTGAACAAGATCCTCAGTTTGTACAAATAAATGTCATTCCAAAAGTCTTACAGTGCACCAAGGCCAATGCACAGTGACAGAGCTCCAGAACAGAGTTCTGAGCTGCTGCAGTGACAAAAAGTTGAATATATAATTTCCATAGGAGAGACAAAGAGGTTGAAAAATTCCCATTTTTTGAATCCTTGAGGGAAAAAACCACAATAAACATAAATAAAACCACCTTTCTAAAGAGAAAAGGGAAGAATGTTACAAATGAAATTAAATTCTTGGGCAAATGACTGGAGTCTTGTGCTCCCCACACAAATGCTATGCATATGTTTGCTTCATAAGAACGCATCACATTGTTCTTGCCACTCATGGGAAGAATCTTGTCTTAAATATCCCAGAGGAGAACTAAGGAGACAAAGAGCTTCATTTAGATAAATCCATAGACGAAATTTACAGCTGTCGAGGCAGACTGCACCTAATCTGCTCCAACCAGGTTCTCAGCTCCTGGGCTGCTAAGGAGAAAAGTTTCAGGCAGGAAAGTGTTAAGCTGAATCACAGGAGAAACAACTCCAGTGAGAGGATCATCACAGATCCCCACCTTGTCATGACGCCTTCTCACATGGGCCATATATGTGAGCACAGACAGAGATAGGCAGGAGGACCCAACAATTAGGCACAACAAACCACTGGATTTTAGGAACATGTTTTGACTTGATCCTACTCAGCACAAAAGTGGCAGAGTTGTAGTCTGTTGGGAGAATGCTGGAGACAAGCTGCTGGTTTGTCAGTGTTGACTTTGGGGGTAAAAAATTCCAGAGAGAGACACAGAATGAGGGCTATATAGTCATGAATGGCACACAGAAGGTGACAGAAGAATGATTATTCACTCTTAGGTACTAAGGAAGCATCTGAAAAAAATGCCAGAATAAGATAAAGGCTTTAATTTTTCATACAAAATTTTATATTTTATTTCTGTGTAGCTGACTTGTCTCAAGGTGCAGGGAGGTTGAGGGGGATGTGTTTGAGGATTAGAAAATCACCATCAGACAGGGAAGCAGATAATTTATGTCTTAGAGCCAGCACTGTGTACGACTCTTTCCCATCATGCTCTTTATATTTATCCCTAGTGTTTTCTTATGTTGGGGTTTATTTTAACTATTTTTATATCTGACACGATGCCTACGGATTTGGTAAAGACTTTCCTTCCTACATGAGGTGTTAGTAATGCAAAGGATGGAAAAATTCTCTTTTTAGAGAACACTTAAGTATGACAAATGCAAACATTTAACATATTCATCATGTTCCTGATGAAAAGAGGCAAATTTTTGCTAACTGGAGGCTGAAGAGAATGTATATATGATGCTTTCTCATCTGGAAGTTACTAGTAGCTCAAGGCTACTAGTAGCTCAGGCTCAAGCTAAAGTTTTCCACCATTTACTCCTAAGAAAAATCTCTCAAAATGTCTTTCCTTTTGATTTTCTCCTCTATCATGGCCTCAGTAGCAGATTTTGCAACTAATAATAAAGGTCTCAAAGATGTGAGCCATGAAAGTAAATACACTAATCTTTTAACAAACTAATAACTTTGTAGTCAATATGAAGAGAAGCAGATTAGTCACTAAAATACTATTCCATTTTTCTGCTGACAGTAAATGAAGGAAAACTTATTTCATATAATATTTCATTTCAAATCACATTAAGAATTTAGAAGATGCATTTTTATAATGATCCTTAAATTACTGCAAGATCCAAAATGGCAATGCCTCGTTCTTAAGAAGATTTTAGTGTTTTAAAATAGTACTAGAAATATAGTCTCTAATTTTATACAAAAGAGATGGAATGGAAGATCCTACTGATATTATCTTGAGGTTTGTATACGAGAATTGTCACGGTAAATGTGCTTTGCAATATTGAAAGGCATGATAACATCTTTTTCTAAGGGAGAAAATTTGCTAAATTCCTGTATTTTTTGAATGTTAATGTATGGATATGAAGAGAACAGTAATTGTATTCTGATGAAGAACTTCAGCAAATTTTCATCATGTTTTGTTTCAGCTCAATTTTTTCCAACAATCTTGAGGTACCAGCTTAAAAATACATATAAAATCCTTAGAATATACACTACAAATGTGCATCATAAATATGTGTCATTAATATAATTTGCAATAATAATTACTGAACCTGGGGAGAAACTAAAAATGAAGATTCCCATTACCTGCTGTGAAAATTAATAAACAAATTCCTATTAGACATTAATTTACATTTGTTTTGAGGAGTTTGGGGATTTTTCTCACAGGGATGATGCAAAAAATATACAAAAGCATTTAATGAAAATGTTCTATAGGGAGAGGGTTTTATTGCGGCAGTTCCTCAACATCAGTCATTATTTTGTTCTGGTTTACATTTTTCATAATACAATGCTACATTGTAAGTATCTGGAATCCTTTTTTTTTTCCAGCAGAATTCTGCATCAGGGTCAATGTTCAGGGAAAAATCTCAGCTTAAAGATTTCAGAGCCTTGTAAGAATGAGACTAAAGAAAAATGCAATGTTTTTACCTCATTAGAAATACTTCTGATGATGAACTGGGTTGTGATGGTTCAAAAGTTCAGTAACTGGCACAGGATATTGGACTATGAATGTGAGAAAAGGGCTCAGAGTTTAATGATACATGAAGTTCAATAAACAAGTTGTCAGACAAGGACAACGGGATTTGAAGAAAAAGCCTGAGCAAATGGCCACAGGGTGAGATTCCACAAGTAGACAGGGACTAAGCACCAAAAGAGAGAAAAGGGAGAATGATGCCAAAGCCAGACTGAAGAAGAAATGAGAGTTATAATCTTGATCAAAGAAAACAAAAAAGTTAAAGGCCACAAGAGCACATTCTTTTCTTTAAACCACAAAGGAACCTGGAAGCTACAATCTCTATTGTTAGAAAATATAAATTAAACTAGATGGCAAAGTGCTTCCCAAGTACTTCACTTCCTCCCTGAGTTTGACAAGGGATGATTGCAACCTACTGCAACATTGGTTACTCTGTTATTTGATATGGCAAAGGTCTGTGGGATGTATTGGGATGTACAAGTTATTTCAACCTGAGACTGATTTCCAATTTTTTTCCCCAATTTTCAAGCCCAGTAAGGGCTTTAATTATTAACGTTATAAATGACATAAATAATTTTTCCCCCTACAGTCTCTCTGGTTCATTCGGTAACAGAACCACTTGTCAGATTGTGATGGAAGCTCAAAAGATGAAAGAAGTATCTTTTGTTTCCATAAATAGAAGGGTATTGAGCAAACAAGTGTATGAACTCCCAACGTGCTCTTAAGAAAAAGACTAGAGAATGCTTCCTTAAAAAGATGTGTTATGGTAAGCAAGTTAAGGTATGTTTCAGATGTGTTCTTTAATTGGTTGCTTCAAATAGTCTGTATATTTTTCTTGAAACATAAACACTGTGCAATAAAAAAATCTTGGAAGTTAAATTATTGTGAAGCAAGTTGGAAAAAAATTGAGAGCCTACCTTTATTACATCCTGACTACTCTGTTAAAAACAGGAGGCTAGCTGTGTCATTAAAGGTTATATCACAAACTATGTGGGCCACCTCTAAGAAGATGTAAAAATCTATTTTTCCTCTAATCTATACCAGGTTATAGTATATTCTTCCATTCTTTCTTTATTCCAAGACAAATGCATCTTGGCAGAAATTATGTCTTCTTTTCCTTTTGCATTACCTGTCTGTCCCTTAATGAGAACAGACAGGCTATGGTGTTTTTAATGCTTGTGTGAAGGACGGTAAAAAAATAGCTCATCTAGGGGAATGACTATCATGGACACATTCCTGTTTGTGTTTAAAAGTGATTTAAAGACAATGGCAATTTCAAGTTCATCTGTTTTACGCAGAGGTCTGAAAAAAATAGATAATTTGAAATATTTTGCCAGACATAAGAAAATGTTGGAATTTGCTGCATCATAATTATCTGAGATATATTATTCATGCTATTATATTTGCTAGGTGGTCATATTTAGAAGGATGTTCCTTTTACAGGGCCTCAGCTGTTACCAGATTTGTATGGAATTGGACACAGATGAACGTACAAATTGTCATCACCACAAACTTCATTAGCAGCTAAGATGGTCATATGTCCATATATCCAGAGTAAACAAAAGAGACAAGATGCAGTTGGCTCAATCCATCATGGGAAAATGCCAAATGTTACAAAATTAAAATCTGCTTCTGAAATATCTGAAGTCATCTCAGAACAAAGTCTAATTAGTCAAATGACAGCACTTTTTGTTATAATGGCTGGGTGTCTTAATATTTTATGTCAAGTGTTTGTTAGTTTTTTTAATTATGACACCATGCTCCACCATGTGAAGCACGTATATATATTTTTTAATGACTTTCCCCAAACTTAGGACATCTTATAGGCTAATCTATAATCAGTTAATAAATACTAAATAGACAAAACAAACTTCAAAGATTAAAGGGTGTGAGGCCTCCTGGTTTGGGTTTTTTTTAAGTAACAATCTAGCTCTTATGCTTAAGCATAATATATGATAATATAGTCCAGAAAATACAAAATCAAGCCTGATAAATCCTGGAGCTACTGGACACTGCTGTGAAAGTTAGTATGAGAGCCTGGGGGATATATGAGAGCTTGGAGAATTTATGCAAACACTCTCTGGGATGGAGAAGAAAACTGAAAGGAGAATACAGGCAGGAATATGGCAGAATTTCAGAATATTCTGTAAGGGAATGTCAGCTTTACTGTGTCTGCCCTGTGAAGCTGTAAAGGACATTTTGAATGTCATAGCTGGGCACAAGGCCTCCCTCTAGCCCACAGGTTATCATGTCCACAGCACGGGAAAGCATCCTTGTGTTGAGGATCCAGGACTTCAGCCCAGGAATGCGCTGACACTTTGTGGATGCCTGTCTGCACAGAGGTCACACGGCAACCCCAGGGCAGCTGCAGTCACCACGCAGACGTACAGCACACAAATGGCATCTGCTTTTACGGTAACATCAGCTGCTTTGGCCATTCTTCCTTACATGCACACCTCTAAAAAGTCTGTAGTCATCTCAGAATAAAGTCTAAATACCTCTTAGAGCTGAACACAGAGTGTCCTGTCCCTAGTTTATTCAGAAAAGTGAAGAAAGGTAAAGCAGCAGACCAGATTTAACCAGCATATAGCCACCCCTCTACCAACACACATCACTTAATATCTCCTGGTTATTTTCTAGGTATTATGATCCAATCTGGAGACATAAAAGTTGGGTCTGTTGCACAGTTGTTTGCAGGCACTAATTACTGCTGTTCCAGCCCACCTTTACTCAGGGCTTTTCTTCTGTGAATTGCCTAAGGCAAGTATTAGTTCAGATTGGAAACAAGAAACTTCAACGTAAGGGATCCTATCTGCTTTTTTCATATCTTGATTTATAAAATTGCAGTTAGTAACATTTATTACCTTTTTTGTTCTCCCTGACACAAGTTATTGTTTCTCTGTTTCAAGGACATACTCAGCAAAACGATGTTATTTTCATATTTTAAAATGTAATACACTACCTAGAGAGACCTAATAAAAAGAAAGTTCTTAGTTCAAGATGTGACCACTTCTTTCAACAAAGTAAAAAGAAAAAGTTGATTAATATGAAAGGTGCAGTAGCAATTTTCACCAATAGCAAAGTAGTTCATGGCAGACTTGATATACAGAGGGAGGAAGAAGGACAAAACAAGCCTGAAAAACACTTAAGAAAGGGCTTTTCATTATAACCTAAGCTGGAAAAAAACGTGGGAAGGTTGCTAGAGGCATTTCCATGGGCTGACTTATCTTTTAGATATTATCATGAAGACCTGTTGAAGTCTTTAGTTATTTGAGTGAGCAGTTATCTAAATTTTACACACAAGGACAGTAGATTTTTTT
>VZRO01008332.1:266548-280942 GCA_013397915.1 Daphoenositta chrysoptera | reverse complement strand
GCAGGCAGCGGCTGGCACGTGCCGCGGTTGTCCCCGGGCTTGTCCCAGAGGGCGCCGAGGCGCTCCAGCGCGGGCAGCAGCTCAGTCGCCTCAGATGCCTCGAGATGAGACGACCAAGAGGGGACCTCACCTCTAAGCGTCTGCCGGGAGGGTGCCAAGAGGAGGGAGCCAGGCTCTTCTCGGTGGCACAAACCACAGGGACGAGAAACTGTTGGACAGGAAGCTCCACCTGAGCAGGAGGAAGAACTTCTTCACTATGCAGGTGACCGAGCACTGGAACAGGTTGCCCAGACAGGTTGTGGAGTCTCCCATTGGAGATACTCAAGAACCACCTGGTCCTGTGCAATGTACTCTAGGGTGACCCTGCTCGAGCCATGAGGTTGGACCAGATGACCCACTGTGGTCCCTTCCAGCCTGACCCGCTTTGATTCCGTGATTCTGTGGTTGCAGGCTCTTTCTAGATCTTACAAATACGTTTCCCAGTTCACTGCAAGAAGAGAGTAGGGGGGGGAAAAAAATTACATGGGTAACAGGAGTCACATGAGGGACACAGAGATGGTCATTTCTCAGCCCCTGAGCATGGCCAGCTTCTCCTAAGAATCTTGATGGTGTAGAAGGACAGCAGAAAGGAGTGATGCCCACTCTGCCTGCTCCACTGTTTCCAAGGGGTTTGGAGAGAAAGTGAGCGCCATGCCAGAACTAAGAGATTCCTTGAATCTGAGCTGAGCCTCTCCAGCACCTGCAGCTCCTTAGTCTGGAGATTCCTGCCAGCACTCTTTGGGCCATCATTTCTTAGCCATTCCCCTGGGACTCTTCTGCAGCATCCCACCAACAGAAGCAAAGGAATAAAACCTCCTTAATCTGCTGCTTAATCACCATCACCATGAGCTACATATAGATCTTGCCACTAGCCAGAAAAGGTCAACAAAGAGCATCCCTTAAACCTGCATTTCTACCCTACAGTCTGCCCAAGGCTCTTGATCACAGTCCAGCATCCCTTTTATTTGACTATCATCTGCTTTCAGTGTCTTTTCAGGAAATTAATGAGGAGTAACCCAAGAAATGAAAAAAAAGATCAAATAAAATAAAGATAGTTGTAATCTCCCTATGATAAAGAATATACTGTATATCCTCTCCCTGGCAGATGTTAATTATAATTTATCAGTATGACCTTCAGCCGTTTCTTGATAAGCCCTGATCTGGGATCCCAGGGAGTGGTACAGCCTGGGACAAACAGATGCAAGGCATGCCCCATGCATTGCTTATCTGTTGGCTCTGAGGTGGAAGAACACGGCCATTAGCAGAAAAAAACAACAGGGCTTAACATGGCAAACAACAAGCAGATGTGGATGTAGAAGGGGTTAACAAGGAATTACAGCTCCTGTGACTGCAAGGACACTACTTCTCCATTCCATTTGTTGTAGTACACCTCTAACAGGCAGTGGCTGTAGCTTCCAAAGACACGGAGAGATTTCCACCAAGCTTCATGCCCTACGTTGTGAAACATCCCACCACGTTTTGAACAGACAAAAATAATCAAGCCCATTTCAAACAAATACTGCCAAAATCCTGTATCTATTACACAGGGACTTACCCCATCACAGAGGACATCCAGCAGGAGCTGTGCTGGGAATGGGTGGTGTGCCCTGCTGAGCCATAGGTGCCTCAGCTGTGGGTACATGCTTTAGGGCAAGATCTTCTCAGAAAACCAATCAATTTTGTGGGGTCAATTTGAGAAGCCCTTGAGGAGCCCCCATGGCTGAGAATGAGTGATATGGGTTTGGAAACGCTGCTGCAGCCTCAGATGTCTAAACATACTCCTACATGGTGGAGCAAGCCTCACTTCAAGGTGAGATCTGTTCACCTTGAAACAAAACCCGACGTCAGCCATGCAAATTTAGCATAGAAAAGGCATCTTAATCCCTGGTTTTATTCTCAAGTGATCATCATAGGAAATAAAGCTGCAAAGTTGAAGCACATTTTTGCACAAATCACATTTTTCCTCTCCCAAAACCCTCCCACAGACCTGTTAAGTGTCTCTGTTTCTTCAAGGTACCTCTCTCAAGTGTACCTCTCATGATCAGAGGACAGACGCACCTCTCCTGTGAAGACAAACTGAGAGAGCTGGGGCAGTTACTGACTTTAAACTGAAAGAGGGTAGGTTTAGATTAGATATTAGGAAGAAATTCTTCTTCCTAGGTTTCTCAGAGAAGTTGTGGCTGCTCCATCCCTGGAAGTGTCCACGGCCAGGTTGGATGGGGCCCTGAGTAACCTGGTCTAGTGGAAGGTCTCCCTGCCTATGGCAGGGGGTTTGGAATTAGATGATCTTAAGTTTCCTTCCAACCCAAACCATTTTATGATTCTATGTTTGGAGCACGTTTGTCCCCAGTGTCCAGTCCCCAGGGACTCATTATTCACAACCACTTGCAGAAACCTTGTTTAATCATACTTATCATCATTAGAAATTACAGCTATTTTTCTTCATTTTCAAAGAACTTTTCAGGCTACATTAACAAATGTGTGCCCAGGAAATTATTGGCCAAGTCTCAGAGCATTTACAATGGGTTTTATACAAATGCTTTCAGCTTCACGTGGAAACAGGCAAGGTGAAATCATCATGTTTGTAAAAAGGTCTCAAAGTGCTACAATAGATTTTCCCTCTTGCATGCTAGGAGCAAAATGAGTGTTTTGAATAAAGCTGAATAGCTACTTAAAAAAAAAAAAAAGAAAGAAAGAAAGAAAAAGAAGAGGTGGAGAAAGATTTTTTTACAATGCCATGTCTTTGGCTGGACTCGAGCATAATCTGATCCAAATGTTCTTGGGTACATGGGCACATTCCCAGCATTGCAGAAATGAGCATGACTGACAGGTGTCTTTGACTCTGTTGGTGCCAGACCCCTCTGTTGGTGCCAGACTTTCCTCTGTTTTTGACTCTGATCAGCCTTCATATACCTCATTTATAAACCATTTTCTTGGCTTGTACAGCACCTCATCTCAGTCATGGGTTTCCACCCCAAAAGGACAGAGCCCTTTATGGAAGCTGGCATCCTTCCCCTTGCCAATACAGGTAAGCAGATGCAGAAATTAGGCCCAAAAGGGATCAGGAACAGCTAAATTCCATCTGTGACCACACAGAGACCTTCCATCCCCCAGCCAGATGCTGGTCCCATATGGCAGCAGTGAGGTGTCCATGTCTGGGTGTTATTTTGCTCACCCAAAGAGGGAATTGGGAGCATCACTGAGCTCCAGGTCAAGCCTGAAAATGGAGACTCAACACGACCAGTTTGGGGTGAGACGCTGCTCCCAACACTTCAGCGTGTTCAGCAGGAGAAGGGAAGAGTTTTATTCCCACTGTGCTTGTGGTCATGCAGTGTCACCAGCAGCAATGCGTGCAGTCGTGCTCAGCTCAGCCCCGTGCAGCACGTGGGCACAGCCCCGGGCTCTGCTCCTGGGTGGCCCACAGCTTTCTAAGAAGTCACTCTCCCACCATTCAAAAGCCACTGTGGGGAGGCAAAAAGTGCCTCCACGCCTCAAAGCCTGCCTGGGCGGGAGGAGGAGGAGGAATAAATCCCTTGGAAAAAAAATTAAAAAGAGCTCAGAAAGGAGGGAAATATTTCTTTGAAGATATAAATCCTACTTTGTGCATTTCAGCATGCCCTGGCTTGGGTCCCTCTCTGCTCCTGGGAATGCCTAAGCGGCTCTTTGTGCCCTGCTGTTAAGGGGAGACGAGGAGATTGGGACGCAGAGTGGGGGACCCTCTCTGGCTCCACAGCCCCACCGAGGGCTGTGCATCACCACAAGCATCATCTCTGGAGGAAGACTTTGTTCCTGAGCCAAGAGGGGAGAAGAAAAGAGGTTTCCAGATTGCATACCTCGGCTCAGCAGCTCTGCAGCTCTATTCAGCCTGGACAAAGTACAGGGGCCCTGGACAGCCACTGTGCTGAAGACCCCAAGTGCTGGCCCTCCCCCACGCTGTGGGTGTTAAAGTTCAAGCCTTGGAGCAAAACACTCTGCAAGGAGGAGAGGAAAAGGGAGGAAAGGATGCTTTCCATGTCATCAGACAGAAGTTTGTCCATTTAGTTATTGACAGTATCCAAATGCTTGAGAGCTAGCCAGCTTTTGCACCATAAGAATGTGGTGCTGCTGTTCTCAGAGAAAAATCCTTTTTAGCTAATTAAACACTACCACAATTCTGCATAAGCCACCTCAGAAAATTCTGAACTCATTTCAGAGCAACAGGATATTCTGACACACAAATCCCCTGACCTAACCTCAAACCATGGATGCAGCGGAGCTGTCACCCAGAGCCTCAGTTTCCCAGTTCAGGGTTGTGCCAACAGTGCAACAAGATCAGCAGGTCACGACAGTATGGTTCATTTGATTTTCATCCATCTGCTGGTGTGAGACATGGAGTTTGCTTAGCAAAGCAAGAAGATTAGCACAGATAACCCATGGGCAGCCTTGATGGACCTCCTTAGGGCCAAGGACAAACAGCACAGTCAGATCTGCTGGATCAGCACCCAGCAGCGCTCACATCCCAGCATCCTGGAGGAAACGAGTAATTTGTTTAGCTGTAGAGCTTGGGGTGGGTGTTTTCATTCCTCCCTTGGTCTTTCCTGGAAGACTGGTTAGAATCATAGAATCATTAGGACTGAAAAGCCCCTAACATCAATTCCAACCATTAACCCCACACTGTCAAGCCTACAACTAAACCATGTCCCCAGGTACCACACATACACATTTTTTCCAGGTGACTCCACCACTTCCCTGGGTAGTCTGTTCCAATGCTTGAGCACACTTTCAGTGAAGAAATTTTTCCTTATATCTGATCTAAACCTCCCATAGTGCAACTTGAGGCCATTTTCTCTCATCTTGTTACCTAGGAGAAGAGACCGACACCCACCTGGCTACAGACTCCTTTCAGGTAGTTGTAGAGAGTATTAAGGTGCCCCCTCAGTCTCCTTTTCTTGAGCCTAAACATTCCCAGCTCCCTCAGCCGCTCCTCATCAGACTTGTGCTCCATATCCTCTGTGTCTGAGTGGTCACCTTGATCACCCAGAACAGCCAGCAAAGAGAAATGGGCACAACTCAGCTCATGCAAGGGCAGATGTCTAAATAGGCCAGATGAACGGCCTCACACGCATCCAGAGTGCCAGGGCATGAGCCCAACCCAAAAAGAAAGGGCATCCATCATTAAAACCCAGCAAGCCCTGCCAGTTCACCTTCAAGGAAGCTCTGCATCCTGGCACGGAGAGGACAAGGCCACAACTGCCAGGGGGTTGCCATCCTGTTGCTATACAAAGGGACAGCCACAGAAATTGTGCATGTGAGGTGACATGAAGCAGTCACAGGGACCACCGGTGGGCACATGGGTGGGACCACATGTAAGGCACCCACAGGCTGATTGAGGGCAGTAGTACTCAACCCTACACTGCCTCATTCTCACAGAAGGGCCAAAAACTCACCTCCCATCCCCCCAAGCAGAGAGGAATATAGAATACACCCGGCCTGGTAGTAGGTTGCCAAATGGCAGCAGGGAGGGAAGGAAGAGATCACAGCAGCAAAGCACTACGATGAAGGCCGGAAAATCTGAGGGATGGAGAAGATAGAGTTGGCGTCATTCACCTGCATTTCTTGCAAGGATTGGGTCTTGCTCAACGAAAAACTTCTTAAAAGCTTTGCAGGGAAAGAGAGCACTTAAGACAGAGGCACCATGACCCCACAGAACCTTTCTGACAGCTTTGAGGCATGAATCAATTAAAGCAATCACAGAGCAAAGGTTAATCAGTAGCAAGTACATCTTAAGAAATAAGTAGTCTTTTAAAAAGCAACTGCTTCTGCCAATTCCCCCCTCCCCGTTTTTTAAAGTGTCTTTTATTTCTCCAACTCTGGAGACCTTCCAAAGTAAGGTCAGCGATTAAGAGCAGCTGCCGAAAGGACCAGACTGAGTCGGTGGCGGCAGCCGGGGCTGCCGGAGCAGAGAGGACCGGACCGTAATTGTCACCGAGGCTCAGTGCTGTAAAAGTGTCTCAGGGATTGAAAACCTTCCAGGGGCTTCCAGCCTAATTGGAGCAAATGGAAGCTGGAGAAACAAGCTCACAGTTGCATTGGAGAACAGAGGAAATGAAGCAGGAGAGTAAGGCGGGGACTGGCTCTAAAGCGTTTCTGCACCAGCAGTGAGACTCCAGCCTGAGACTCCAGCGCGCCTGCAGCGATGCTCCGAGCTGCTCCCGGCCCGTGCCCTTCTTGCAGATCTGTGCTTCTTTCTTCTTGCACCCAACACTGGAGCTGACGTCAAGACAGCCGCCCTGGGCAGCAGCCACAGCCTCATTCACACATGTACTCATTTCCCCACCCAGCCCTGCCCTCTTTCCCTGCCTGCTGCTATTCTCGTGCTCCCTGTTGCTATTATAGCACACCACCATCACAGCCAGCCTCTTACCCTGTCATCTCTCCTTGCAAGTGCTGATGAAAGAAAAGAGCTGGCACACCGTGGTGGCCTGAAGAGCTTCCCTTGGCATCAGATCTGCAGAGGATGAATCCCAGGACAGGGTTTCTCATCTCCCCCTTGCTACAGCTTCATGTGCACTCACATGGACTACAACTGCTCAGCCACTGGAAAGGACCCGAGTCACGAGCATGGGGAGTCCATCCTGACCCTGACAGCAGGTTTTCATCATGCTTAACACAGCTTCTTCCCTGGAGACACCACAAAGACTGGCAAGGCAAACCGTGACAGGAGAATAGGATCAATATGAGACCAGGACATGGGCATGTTCATAAAATCAATGTATCACAGAATGGTGGGCATGTTCATAAAATCAATGTATCACAGAATGGTTTGGGTTGAAAGGGACCTTCAAGATCAACTGGTTCCAACCCCCTGCCATGGGCAGGGACTTCTTCCTGTTCAAGCCTCTGAACTATCACTGTTTCTACTTCCCTCCTCTTTTCCTGGAGAGAGAAAGAAATGCAACGAGTGCCAATGTCCTGTGGGTGGGGAGAATAACAGGGAACATGACCAAAGACACCCTCTGTTTACTGGGTCTTTATAAAATGCCAAGCCCTCAGCCACCAAAAAGCAGCCAGCTGTGAGTACTGCTTGAATGCTGCTGAGAGAGCAGTGCCCAGCACATGAATAACAGGATGAGGACAAGATGTTGAAGAGAGGAGCACCTGCAGGCAGGTTGCTCAGCTGCCTCGCCCTACGTGCCTGTAGCTAGAGCAGAGGGTGCAATGTGGAGCCAAGCCCGTGCACCCTCAGGACTCATCCTGCCATGAGTGCCAGGGTGCATCACAGGTCATGTCTCCAGGCTGCTCTACCCACACCAGCTCTTTTCTTTCCTTTCAGTAAGATCTGTAACACAAAGGATCTTCTCCCAGCTTTTTATCCGATCTGCTCACCTAAAACGCAGCCCAAGACCCTTTGGGCTTTGCTGTGCACCACAGAGGTCTCTGGGGCAGTTCTACAGGCCAACCACACAGCAGGTCACGCCAAGATGAGGTGCAGACCTGCAAGATATCCTGAGACATGGAGTCAGGTTTGGACCAAAGCCAGGCTGTTGCTGCACGTGTGTGCGGTGTTGCAGTCTACAGGGAATGACCACTGCAGAGCTCCCTGCACCCTGTCCCCCAGGCAAAGCCATCGAGCTGGGGCTTTGCCAATGGGCAGGATCTGCTCCACGCTGGAGCACGTGTCTCAGCTGATGAGTGGTAGCTTCTACAAGTGTCTACACACAACCTGAAAGGTTTGCCTGGAGGAGGGCCTCTGGGCTTGCAGAGAAAAGAAGGGTACATTGTCAAAGGGACACAAACTTCTGGAAGAAAAAAACAAACCAACTTTCTCTTTTTTTTTGGCTGATACTTTATCACACTGGGCGAAACTGAATGGTAACAACTTGCACAGAGGTACATTGTGAGCTGCCGGCAGCCTCACAACAAGCTGACACAACTGAATTTAAAGAACTGTGTTTCCATCACCAGAAATGATACATAAAGCTCAGAAGACACTATTTTCTCACCTCCTTGGTCCAATGTCATGGCATGAGGAAGTCCCAGGACTGGTCACGAGAACAAGCTTTGTGTTTGTATTCTCCGCAAGGATTTCAAACTGCCCTGAAAATCTTGTACACCTTTTAAACATTTCAATAGTAAAGTTATAAAGGAAGTGACAGCTTTGGCTCCCTTCACATTCAGAACAATTTTTAATTACAATCCAGCTGGTCTCATGGTACACTATGCCTTTTGTTGTTGTTAAATGCAGCTTAAAATCGTTGAGCACCTGTAGGAAATGATTTCTCTTCTCTCTGGTCCTTTCACCTGGTATCATCTCTCAGAACTTATCTGGGGAGATGCTACATTGTGAGGTCAGAATTCCCAGAGAAAGTGTAGAAATGAAGAGAAGGTGATGTACACCATGGGCTAGACTTCCAGCTAATCAAAATTTGCACTTTGTAACTTAAAGTTGTCCCGGTGCCAGTCCCCAGGTTCACATCAGCTGAGTGCCTGATTCCGAATTAAAATTCACTCTTTCCTAGAAGGGAAAACTCCCGTTTCATTGCCAGTTGTGGTTATGCCTACAAATAATGTGGAAGCATTCGGACAACAACAGCAGGCTAAAGCCAGGGTCAAATCCTGTTTCAGCTGCAAACTGAGCTGCTCTCCAAACAGTTACCCATCACAGCTCCCAGGGTGACTGCAGCATCAGGGCAGAGGGTGGACCGTAGTGTTGCTTCCAGCCTTTCTAAACAAGCTGTGATTATTTACAGCTGTTCCCAGATGTTACCCTTTCACGGGTTATTTGTTCCTGAGTCAACCTCCCCGTTCACACGCTAGGCAAGCTCAGGGGAAGAAAGAGAGAGGCTCCTTTCTCCCTTTTACTATGGAAACAGCCCTTTATCCCAAGGATTGCGAATGCTCAGCCGCCGCTTCCCTCCCACCACTGCCCCAGCCACAGCGACCCCATGAGCCACCCGCAGCTCACGTCTCATCCCGGCTCCCGTTTATGCGCTCAACAGGTCACAGCCAACTCATCCCGCACGGACCCCGGGTGAAGCAGGACTGCTGAGCACCTTCTCCTCCCCAGCAAACTACCAGAGAGCCCCCTGCTCACCAATTACCCCCTTCTCTCCCCTTTTGTTATCATTTCTCCCTCTTCCCCGGCTCTCCGGGCTTTGTTTCTCGCTGCAGCCCAGGCGGGAGCCGGGTCAATCGCCGGCTCTCGCATCCCAACCAACGCACTCAAAAATCCACAGACAACAAAGGAAAAGTGGAAAAAATCTCGCCACCTCGCTGCTAACTTTCAAGGCAAGCAGGGAAGAGCAGGCAGGGGTGAAGTTCAGCAGGCAGGAGCATCTCTGAGAGTCAGGAGGGAGGAGGTAACTCACCGCGCCGTGACGCACATGGAGGGGTTATTTTTGCTTTCCGCTGCACTTGGGTTGCTGTGTCCTCTGCTTGTGACACTCCGGGACGCGAATGGTGGCACCGCTGTGTGACACCCGGTATTAGACAGGCTGCTGGAGCCGTCCCTCCCACGGTAGGAGGGGCCATGAGAGGCTTAATAAATTCAGTCCCCAAGGCTAGAAAAATTAAAATTTCATCATGGGACGCAGACAGCTGCTCATGGCATGGCTTTGGGAGACACTGGGGACTTGGGGACGAACCTGGGATTGGTTCATTCATCTCTTGACCACCCAGAACAGGAGAGGCTGGTATTCACATCCCACCTTGGCAGAATTAACTGTCCAAAGGATGGGGCTTGAGGAAATATCCCAAAGGAGATTTGAGAAAGGTGTGTCATCGTTGACCCTCAGAATTAAAACTCCTGAGCCTCCTCCATGAAAATATTTTCCATGGCTGTAAGCCCCAGGCAGGAATTCACTGTACCAGATTTCTGAGCAACCCGGGATGCAAAACCGCTTATTTTACTTGGGTTTTTGCGTGGTTTTGGGCTTTAATATCTAAATCCTATTAGAGTTATAACTTCCTTTGAAGGGGGAGAGGGGACAGGTCAGTACAACAAAAGCAGTTTATGTTTTGTAACCTCCAATGCACCCTGGACTTTCAGAGAGGCAAAATCCTATAATAAAGTTTCTCCGGATAGGAAGCTGCACAACGTCATGGAGCTCCTCCCGCTCCATAAAAGTTCTTCACTGCATTAGAAGCTAAACAAACATCCCCTCCAGCCCTGGAGGGCTCTCTGAAACACCACTGGTGCAGTTTTTCCATCTCTGTAGTTTCTCACATTGGGATTTTTCTTGTTGGATGAAAAGACAGATCAGGGGGTCCCTCGAAATCAAGATCAGCAAACTGCCCTTGGGTACAGAGAGGACAAGAACAGGCCAGAAAGGATGGTTCGGCAAATTTTGTGCAGTTCACATCACAAAGAGAAACTTTTAATTAGAAGATGAGCTACAGAGGTGACAGCCTGGTTCACTCCAAAACTTAACGATGAGCAGAAGGCACATAAGAGTTCCACTTTAAATCAGTCCTTACTTAGCACTTGGTCCTAAAATAACATCACTCTTCCTGTGGAATTGGGAGAATTGGAATTAAATAAATGCAGGAACCACAAGACATGAAGGTAGAAGCAGCTGGTTTTATTGCTGGTGGTTTTCCAGCTAACATTTAGCTCGTTGGTGCAAAAACGCACGGGGCTGTGTGTGAGCCTCTAGCAAAATTAGTTGCTTTATGGTCTAATTCCTGGAAATCTGATAAATAGGGCAGGAAAGGGTGAGATTAAGAAGACTGGTGGCACTAATGAGATTTGGGAAGCAGCAGCTATTCCAGGTACCCTGCAGTTTTAATCTCCTGAGTTGATCCACTGGATTTTTCTCCTTATGTATTTGGGCCATGTTGAGCCCAGCTTTGTCACGGGGCCACACTGAGGTCCTGCAGGTCCATGGCCAGGGGAAGCATGGCATGGGGGTGGCCTGGAAGGCTTAAGAAGTAGTGGAGAACACAGAGAGCCAGAGTGCTTTGCTCTGCCTTTGAAGACAGTAGTAGGGTCAGCAACTCCCCAAAATAAGTTCTGAAGGGCCTTCACCATCATCCCTATTCTGGCTGCCATTCTTCCATCTGCTGCATCCTTGTGGTGTTTATGAACCCCAAGGGTTACAGGAAGATAAGGGGACAAGATTGTGCAACATCATCAGCCCAAAAAAGCTCCTTACAGTGGAGGTAAGAGCCTGAAAAATTAAAAAGATTATTAAAAGCTCAACCATAGTCTTACGTCCTAACAAGGAAAGAAAACCCCAGACATCTCTGTTCTCTGCCCTAAAGTGTCACTGTGTTTTTGCTTTCTTTTGAGTATAGAGATGCAAAGCCTTCAGCATCAGTTTCCTCTGCAAACAGCTGGCAAAGGACTGATCAGCTGGGCAGATGCTGCTCTGCCTTCAGTATCTTCAGCTCAGAGTTCACCAGCTTATCTCAACCACAAAATCCTCACCCAGTGTCCCAGTCAATGTCCTAGACCTGCCAGAAACTGGGAATGAAGGCAAGCAAGGATCTGCTGGAGCCCTGCCACCACCAGCAAGTCCAGCCTCGGAGTTTATGAGTCCATAAAGGAAATGCCTGCAAGGGACTGGTGCTGTACAAACCCTCTCCAGGGATATCAGCAGGGCAGGTCAGCCTTGAACCCAGTGAGTTTTGCTTCTGTTTGTGCCAGGACAAGACAAAACCAGGGCAAAAATGGCCCCAACAGGGAGTGGGGCTGGTGTCCCTGCCCAGGTGCCAGCCACATCATGGAGTATTTTGCTGGGAAATACGTATGTTCACAGCCTCTTACCCTAAGTCCTCTCACAACACACTGCCTTGGCTGCATGAGGGGCCAGCGTGTGTCCCCATCGTGTCCCCCGTCCCACACATTTGCCCAAGGAACAGCTGCTGAACTTTCAGAGCAGGTGACTCATGCAGGTAACAATGGTCCCACGAGATTTATGACAGAAATTGCACAGTTTATGGCAGTTCCAGGAATGATAATGGAGGAGGCAGGAGAAGGAAGGATCAGGAACTGATCCAAGCTTCAGATCCACAGTGATGGGCGAGCAGCATCTGCTTTTTGCAACAGGTAGGATCCCACCAAAAAGCAGAAATGTCAGTCCCTGGCGGCCCATGGGATGGGCTGAGGGGGAAGGAAGGGACCCTGGCCAGCTCCAAGCCCCATCACAAGAAAGCTGAGACTCCTCCAGCCCCTCAATGCACAGTATGTCCAAGTATAAAGATGTTCACAGTCAGCTTCACATCAAGCCCCAGAGCATGAGGTTGCAGGGGAAGGGGAGTTGGGAGATCCTCTTGCCATGTCCCAGCCTGAACCCTTTGACACACAGCTCCAACGCACAAAAAACAGGGAGAGCATCAGCACCCCCAAAGTGTTGGTGTGGGGAGACTCAGGGTAAAGCAGAAGCACGGTGTAAATGGGGGCAGCAGGTTTGGCAGGATGCTGGCAAGCCTCCATGGAAACCTGGGCCTGGCCCTGCTCCCACATCCTGGGACACCTCCTTCACCAACAGGCTTCTCAGGCTGCTTGGGTTGATCAGAGTTGTTTATAAACACTCTTGCCCCCAAGAAATGCTGCTGTCCCTTCCCGAGGATGGCAGCAGCTGTGGACAATGGTGCCAAGTTAACCACTTGTGCCCAAGATATGGCAATTTATTCTGGAATGTGCAACCCACCAGATGAAAAACTTACCCCAAGAGTCAAAATATAAACTCAAAAAAATCACCTCACACAGGCAGAATTGCCAGGCAAGTCCTCCCAAGTCCTGGGGCTCAGCGAGGGGTTCTGAGCATCGTTTCTGGGAAAGCCACAGCCCTTGGGTGGGCAGCAAGAGAGACCAGGCAGATACATCATGAGCCTGACCATGGGGAACCAGCCCCCTAGCACAAATACAGGCTGTGTTGAGTGGATGGAGGGAGCTTTTACACCATCCTCAAAGCAGCTGGCAGGGATAAACTCTGCCTCTCACAGCTGTTGCTGCAGCAGCTCCGCTGCCCGCTCTCCCACAGCAGGGCTGGCTGCTGCTGGAGCTGATACAGCCTTGTCTGAAGGGGGCAAGGGACAGTCCTCACTCTTCTTCCATATTTTGTGGCTGTCCTTTAAGAAATTGCATCATTTTGTCCTTTCCTGGCAGGAATCAGGGCACTGCAACACACCCAGGAGGATACAGCTTGAGGTACCCTGAGAGCCCAAGGGACTTGCAGAGGGGAAAATCATGCAAGGACCAGTGAGGAAGAGGAGGGTGTGACAAAACATCCCTGGGCCAAAATTTTCTGTGTCCAAGAAATGTAATGTGGCAAATGGTGAGGGAGGACCATGACAGATCTCAGGACTGAAGCACTTCAGAGTTTTGTTTCTTGAGCACACAGGCAGCTGTTCTGTGCTGCCTCCTCCTCTTCTTCGGTTGGTGATCCTGGAGGTCCACATTACCCCTGCCCTGATGGTTCCTCCCTCCAGAGTGGTGGGGACACCCTGCTGCTCCTCAGTGGGGAGGTCGCAGCAAGATCCCCCACTATCCCAGGGTTACAAACCACCCTTCAGGGAACTGAGCAGCCAAAGAGTTTTGTGGGGACTCAGAGCTGATGTCCCATTTTGGACTGGCAAAGATGGTTCCCACCACTCAGGCTCTTAAAACTGTGCTGTGCCCTGTGTCTCCCAGCCTGGGCCATGTTGCTCATGCTGCAGCTTTGTCACCGTGGAGCCTCTCAGGTGACACTTGTCATCATCCAGATAACTCACTGGGTGCTTCTTACCCTTCCCATGGTGGATGGCATGGGCAAGGAGACACAGCCTGGCCAGTGGGACCCACCGTCAATGAGACCTCTCTTCCCCAGCACACCAGCACCAGTGGTGACATTGCCTAAAGCTCCTGCACCCACTCGGGAGCACCCAACCCACTCCCCCTGGGGCAAGGGGAGACCTGAACGGGCTGATGCCTGCTCTGGGGACACCACCATCTTTCTGTGCCCCAGCACGACCACTGATCTCGTGCTGGTCCTTCCTGGGCTGGCACCTACCTGGCGGATTCTTCATTGTGTAAAAGAGAGGGGACAATTTACAGTGTCCCTGTGTTGGGCTGTTCCCAAAGCCTGGGGGGCTTCAGAGTGACTACAAAAGACAAAGACTTTGAGTGAGAGGTGGGGTTAGAGGCTGATGGGGTTAGAAAATGTGAGGAACAGAAGAAAGGATGCTTCCTATCTAGGGGCTCACCATTCACACAGCCATGAGGCTGACTGTGAGGAGCCAATTGAGTTTTGTTATGCCTCAACAATGGTTGTCAGAGGCATGTGGAGGAGGAGTGCACATGTGCTATGTGCAGGAGGCAGCCAGAAGCAGCCTTGTCTCCGGGAGGGCTTCGCCTGGCAGCACCTCCCATGAGGCAGGCAGCAGGGGACACTG
>VZRO01008332.1:187242-266243 GCA_013397915.1 Daphoenositta chrysoptera | reverse complement strand
CCCGGGCAGGCAGCTGAACACGCACAGCCCGCCTGGCCAGCACTGCCCTGCGCTGCGGAGACACCCTCTGCTTCCTTCTCTCTGTCCTCTCTCGCTCCTCTCCCCCTTCCTTTTCCATCTCTTCTTCTCTGTCTCTTCTAGCCCTCTTTCGCTCAGGCAACTCCTTTTCCTTTTCCTTCTCCTTTTTGTTATCAATGAACGGTTCTCAGATACAACGTTTGCCTCGTTTGGCTTAATTTCGTTACTGACCATCCATTTTTAAAAGAACTTTCCGCAGTTCCCCTCAGTGGAACGCGACACTGAGGAATGAAAAGGAGTGGGACTGAGGGAGCAGTTTGCCCCCCAGTTCACTGCCCTCCTGTGCCAGTCCAGACTCACTCCCAAGTCTGCCTTTCAGCATTTCAGCTCTCCACTGGTGAGAAAAGAGAGGACTCTTACCTGCATGCTGCTCTCCAGGGTACAGTCCAGGCACACCTGAGCCCTGGACACCATTACAGCTGCACATGTGGCCAGCAGGACCATGACCTTGAGTGTCAGAAAAGCTGTTAGCCCCAAATTTATGCAGGTTAGTTTTAGGGCACGAAGTGTGGAATGAGGGATGAATTGTGGTTCACTTCATACCTGACTGCATTTACAGTCAATGCCTGTGCCCAGCAGCCTCTCTCAACCCTGCCAGCCATCGTGGCACAGTGCCCCTTCTCCTTTACCAGGCTTAACCAGTATGTCAGGACAGACCTGGCCCACTGGAAAGTCCTACCAGACCTGAGGGAAGCACAAGGGTGTTGGTGAACCCAGCATTAGGGACCCATGCTGGGATGGGAGCAGAGGCCTCACACATAACCCATGGCCTGGAGGGACACATTTGCCTTACAAGGCTACTGCAACCTAAAAATGTGAGAGGAGCAAAGCTGGAGGTGGGGTGATCACAAGGGAACAGACACAGTGGGACACCAGATGCCACGTCAGGATGATGTCCTTATCCATGCCCATGTGCCCTGGCTGCCTTCAGCGTGCATCCTCCAAAAAAACCATTAAAAGTTTTTTTTTTTTTTACGTTGCTCATAGAAAATGAGCAAGGAAAGGACTCTTCCGTGCAACTGCCGGGAGAGGGCATTAGAGCCCCAGAAATGAGGAAGGATCGGGCAAGCCTAGCCAGCTCCCTGCTCACCGTGTTCAAGCTACAAATCCTCAAAGATGAGCTTGAGAACGAAAACTTGGGAGTCTTCTGGATGCTGCTAGAAAATGAGGGACCCAGTCAAAGCATCCTCTGCATGAGTAGCTGCAATGTTCCTGCAGCATGTGCTGAAGAACACCTCTTCTCTGTTGTACCTGCCAGTTTATTGCTTCTCGTATCACTTATTCCCCCATTTTGTTCCCAAATAAACAAATATCCTTAAGGTACACACAGAATAACCGCTCCCACTAGGGTTTAGCTGCCAGTTTTCTTTGTCTGGCTCAGATCCAAAGCTGTGTTTTCCCCAAAGCTTTTTCCTGTCTTTCCTCTCCTGCTCCCCCTTCACAGATCAGCTGGTCTAACACGAGGCATCACCACCTTGTGTCCATGTCCAGAATTATTTATCTCCAAAACTCCATTACTTAACTCCAATTATTTGATCCCAAAACTATTAAGCTATCAAATAAGCCTTCACTAATTATTTGGTTTTAAATTTGGTTATGAATTTACCTTCAAGGAAAGCTGCTTCAGGCTATGAAGAGCCTTCAGACAAGTTATACTTCACTGAAATCAACATCAGCCATTTCTTAAAACCTTGATATCATTTATTGTCCAACATCTCCCATCCCCCATCAACTACTGGGCAACTCAATCAAGTTCATCTCAAGGGAAGAAGCCTCAAAGACAGAAAGTTCTCCCCAGAAATCGTGAATAATGGTAGCTAGTTAGAATACACTCTGCTCCCTCCATGGGGCAGGGGGTAGAGCCACCAGGAGCAATCCAGTAGTATTTTGAGAGGCACTTTGAGGGGGGCGTACATTACCATGAGCAAAGTTTGCCTGGTGATCCTGCTTTGTGAAGCTTCGCAGGAAGAGGGGTTGTTCAGCCTACAGAAAAGAAGACTGTGTGGAGACCTTGGAGCACCTTCCAGTAGCTAAAGGGGCTACAAAAGAGCTGGAGAGGGACTTTGGTCAAGGGCAGAGAATGACAGGACAATGGGAAATGGCTTCAAAATGAAAGAGAGAAGGTTTAGATTGGATATTAGGAAGAAATTCTTCACTATGAGGGTGGTGAGACACTGACACAGGTTGTCCAGTGAAGCTGTGGATGCCCCCTCCCTGGAAGTGTTTTAGGCCAGGTTGAATGGGGCTTTGAGTAACCTGGGTCTAGTGGAAGGGGTCCCTGCCCATGGCAGGGAGGTTGGAACTAGAGGATCTTTAAGGTCCTTCCAATCCAAGCCCTTCTGTGATTCTATGAAGGGGAGGTGGTGTTGGTCCAGTTTTCCTTTCTCTAATGGGACAAGGACATCCAACATGGGATGCTGCCACATCATGGCAAAGAGACACACCCCAAATCCCTGCCAGTTTGGCTGCAATGTTCCTCTTGCTCAAACGATGGGGCCCCCATCTTTGTAAAACACGATTTCATGGGTATCTCCTCTGGTTTTCCTGAAAAAAAGCTGATGGAAAGCAGTCTTCAGCTCCAGTGTCTGTTCTAGGCAGAGGGGATTTTATGAAGTAACATTGATTTCCTTATTCTAGTTGGTCAAGTGCCCCATTCAAGGTGTTCCCTTTTCTCTCAGTGGGTTCTCTAAAATCTTGCTTAACACCCAGCTGACTCACAGGAGCTTGGCAGAGCTTCTCACTGATCCTCATCCCAGCATTCCGCAGATGCTGACCTCAGAAGGTCCTCTCAACACTGGGTTGGGCTTCTCAGACTTCAGAGTAAAACATCCAGGTCAGGTGATATCCAGGCAGTATGATGAACTCCTGTTCTTGTCATCAGCCTTATCCCAGCAATCCTGAAAGAAAAAGTGATGCTGGGAAGGTGGGTGCACATACCCATCTCAAACCCGCCCCTGATTTCCTCCTCCATACCAGGAGCCTCAGACACCAAATTTCATCTGCAGAGAAAACAAGCATCCAAGATTCCTCCTCTTCTTCTTCAAGCTGTAGTCTAGATCCTGCTTTCAGCCTGCTTTCCAAAACATTAACTATGTCCAAACAAAATAAGTGGTGAAAATCACACTTGCTGCAACAGCTTTTAGTGTAGTCATTTTGCTCAATCAAATGAGATCTGATTAATCTAAAATAGGTCAGAGAAACACAACCCCTCCTTAAAGCACCCCCATTCATTTCTACTATCACTGCAAGGGCCATTGAAACAGCAAGTCAAGCAGAACCAAATAATTAATCAAAGTTTTATTTAAGGTTTGAATTTTTATTTTTAAAATGGCTGAGCTGACCTGGCACAATAAACAAACCCAGCAGTACAGTACAGAAGATGCCAAGACAGCATGGAGAGAAATACACTACCCAGCAGATTTTAAAACTGCAACAGCCTCTGTATTTCCAGGTGGGACACGACACATAGACATCTACCAACAGCGGAGAGCTGCAGTCAGAAATCAGCAGGTGCAGAGCAAAAAGTCTTCTTTACAAACACAAGACCAAAGTTGGGTGGCTGCTGACATGATCCCAAAGCAGAGCTGATCTCAAAATGACACCACACTGATGCTGCAAGGCAGGAGGGAACAAGCTGCTTGTCATCCACAGAAGCCTGTGTTAAATTTGTTTCTGCTGTTCCACACATTCAGGAAATCTGGCCTCTCTCTTCAGTTCCTTGGCACATCAAGGCCATCTCCTCCGTTCTAGCTCCTCTTTTCCTCTTCAGCTGAATTTTGTAATTTTTTGTGAACCTCCTGGATTAGCTCCAGCTCTTAGCACAGGCTGTGACTCAGAGCCATATTGCTGCTCCAGTCTCCACTTTCAGCACCTTTTCCCTTCTCAGGCTCCTTTCTGCTCTCCTCCTTCAGATGCGCTGCTGCCTTGAGATGTGGCAGGCTGCTGTGACAGTCCCTGAATTCCCTAAGCAACTGTGTAATTGAAGTTTTAACCTTTGCTTCATCCTACCCTTTGGACCAACTCTGTCTCTCTCCCACCACTCCCTGTAGACTCCATTTTGGCAGGAAGTTTCTATCCAATTCCCATCCTTATTGCAGTTTTGTTGCTGTTGGCCATTCCCTGTGAAAGATGGCAGCTGCTTCTCTAGGATCCCCCCTTTGCCACCGTGAGTTGTCATCAACAACAAACTGTGAGATCCTACGGCATTCATTACACATATGCTCCATCCAGTTGGGCTTACGACCCCAAAATACATATACAGGCTCTCTATTACAGCTGAAATAAGAAACAATTGAAAAGTCTTACTGTTTCATGGGGGAAAGATGAGCAGATAATCAGTTCACCTTTAACAATTTTAACACTGAAGATGTTGTCATTCACCAAACAAATGGACTATTCAAGCTCTTAATTACAAATGGGTTTCAAACAAATATTATTCTTGGAAACTGGTCAGAACCAATTTTGGTGTCAGCCAAGAAGGGTGGGTTCTAAGAAAGCAAGCACCTACTACAGACCATTGCAATCCTTTTTTGCACAGTACTCTGCTGCAAACGTGCCCTACTTACACCGACCTGCAGCGTTTTGAGACAGATGGATGAGGATACTAACAGAGATCTCAGCTAAGAAGAGCCAGATTTTTATACCCCTCACAATCCTGACCAGGCAATATTCTCAGCACTTTTTCAAAACCAGCCCCCTGAAAAGGGACATCAAGCTGGCAACAAAACACAGCAACCCCAGCTGCTTTGCAAAACAGTGGCTTTTGTGTCAATGTGGTGTCTACCCACCAAACCTCTTCTCAAGCCTTAGCCAGATCGTTTAAGTCAAGTAAGTGTCTCCATGGAAACCTCCTTTCTAAAGGAGCCTCCTTTCCTGGAGAAATCCCTGAACCCCTTTTGTTTAAAAGGGGAAGGCAGTTTGGTAGGAGCATAATGCCTGCCTAGAGAAGTGCCTGTAGCAACTAATCAGTCAGATTTATGTTCTTTAAAAACACATCCACTCAATGAAGACATTTCAGGGATAGCTAAAGGTGTGCTGCTGCTGCTGCAACCAGACAGTTCTGCTGTGCCCTTCATCCCTGTCCTCACTCTTCACTCTCAGCCTCACAGAATATCCTGCACTGGAAGGGATCTGCAAGGATCATTGAATCCAACTCCTGGCCCTGAACAGGACAACTCCAAGAAGCACACCATGTGCTGAGAGTGTTGTCCAAATAACCTGCCTTCTTCCCACGAGGTCTCCATACCCCTCTCACACACAAACTCTTGGACCCAAGTCAAATTGTTTGTTTAAAAAACCTCTAAACCCTAAAAACCCCTAATAGCTAAAGTAATACAAATCAATGCCCATTCTTGAGACATAGGAAAAGTCTTATTTAAGCTACCGATTGATACTTGAATAAGACAATCTCTGTATGTAAGAAAAGAAGATGAGTTTTAGCCTCTACCTCCATCAAGCCCTTTGCAAACTGTAAGATACAAAATTATTTCTGGTATAGGACTGCTTGAGATCCCTCAAAAAAGAAACCAGTTTTCTGAAAGGACAGTCAAAACAATTGAATACTTAATGTTCTAATATGGAAGAGAGAACTTCAATATTAGCAGGCAAATAATAATTAAGGGCTGTGATTAAAAATGGTTTCAAGTCAGGCGAATCAGTTAATAAGAGAAAGGGGGGAAAAAAGGCACCAAAGAAGCTGTCAAGTTGTAGTCACTTTCAAGTAACAGCAGGGACAAGATATTCTCAGAAAAATAAGTCCTGGAGGTTAAATTTAAAGTCAGAAAGTCACTATTTAAGAGCCCTCTGTAGAGAGGAAGGTGCTGTCGACAGGAAGGGCTTTTCAAAAGCTAACGGAGATGCTGGTGCTGGGCAACTCACACACAGAAGGAGAGGGAGGAAAGGATGCATTTGAAAACAACTAGAATGAAATAAATCTATTCTCCTAAGATTAAGCTACTTTCAAATTTTTTAAAAGATTTTCTGAGAACATAAAAACATGATGTGTCTGGTAACTAGAAATGAGGTCCAGGCACACTGTAGCAATTGCCACCTTTTCCCACCCACCCATCACGAGTGGGGACAAAACAGCCTGGGACCAGATGACACACAGGCATGGGCACAGTCTTGCAGCTTTTCCCAGCAGAACGAAAGGCTTTTGGCAACACCCATCTCCAGCAGCCAACAGAAACCAGGCAGGACCAAGTCCATGTGGAAGTTGAGGAGACAGAAGCACATTGTAAGAGGAGGGATAAACAGCTGTTGATCCCTTTCCATTATGCAACAGGGGATCCAGAAGAGCAACTTAAATAACCTTTTCTATCTTCTTTGGGGAAGTTTAGCAGAAATCTTGCTGCAGCAAAATAACCTCCCGTGCATGCTTGCAGATAGGGCACATCTGCATTAAGGTTCTCATCTCAATGAGATGCAGAGAAGGGACTGGGGAAGGAATTAAAGAGAAGTCAGAGACATTAAACATATCATAAATCAAACTGAACCCTGTGCTGTCAGATAAATAATCAATTGCCAAATCTGCCATTCAAATGAGATTTTAGATCAAGAGAGATCTAGCCACTGATTCTTTTCCTCCGACATATGCGATCCCGAGACTTCCAGAGGGAATACAAAGTCCTTTTCAAAGGGAATTATTCAAGCATAGTGGCCTTCCATTCCACAGTCTCCACCTAAGCTCCAAGCAGATGAGCTCATTAATAGATCATATCCCTTTCCAGGTTGGCAGCTCTACTGTTTTGCCCAAGGAATTCATCCTTGGATACAAATTTTGTGAGAGGAAACTAAATAATACTGGGAGATGAAGCATCCCACATACGAAGGGAGAGAGGCTGCAAATTTGGGCAATAGACTTCACCCCTCAGCCTTGTGTCAAACAGTAACCAACCTGGAGCACAAAGGATGGGAGAAGGCCCCTCAGAAGCAAAAGAACTCACAAACTTCCTACACCCAGTAAAGCTGCTGTAAGAGCTGTCATGGACTGTGGAGCCAATTGGAAAAATATATTTAATTAAAGCCCCGGTGCAGGGAGGAAAGGGCTGAGCCAGCAGCAGATCTTAGTAAGAAGGAATGAATTTCTGCCCAACACAAAGACGAGAGGTTACTCCAGAGTATGTTTAAACTCACCCCATGTGTGACCAAAGCAGTACCGAGAAAGCAGCTCCCACAGTTATAATACACAATTTTTACCGATTTTCTCTATGTGTAAAATTACTCCCTTGAAGGCCACTCGCTATCCCAAAGGGCTGCAGAAGAAGGGGTAAGAAACAAAGGTTAGATTACTTCATCCAACACATTCAAGTACCTGGTGACCATAAGAGCAATGACAGACTTGTCTGGTGACAGTGAATTCTCCAGTTATCCCCAACCCCAAGTTAAGAAATGCAGCAGTCACTTTATTAAAAATCAGTATACAGTTGAACATAAGCCCAGTGTTTACAACCAGTCCCTCCTCTAGTAGTTCCAGGTTTCCTGTTATTTTACAGACTATTGGCAACCCAAGGAATCAGTAGCATAGAGAAACTATCATTTCAAAACATTTGTGTCCCCACATCTCCAAGGAGAAAGCAGCATCCATTATCAGTTTGTTTTGCGCTGGACTTGCTCTAAGGAAAAAGAGTTTTTAACATATTTTGCAGGCAAGTCTTGTCTTTAGAATAGTAATTGCGTTGTTTGTTTATCACACAGGGCAGGGTCTCTAAAAAGCCTCACAGCACTGATAAAATAACCCTAAAAGAGCTCTCTGTCATTTTTTTTCCTGTGACTTATTTCCTAGAACAACAAAAAAATATTTGAGATTTGTTTAACTAGTAGAGTTGCCACTAAAGAGGGAAGGGGAGCGGGGGAGTAGGGGGCAGTTCACACAATTTGGCAAAGAGCTCATCCATGAATTAAGTTCTCCAATGGCTGCAGGAAGCACACAGAGGCTTTGTCCATGCTTCCTCGAAGCATCCAGCAGTGCTGCAGGAGGGATGCACTTTCACCCCCTCATTCCCCTCTCAGCTGACAGCTGTTCACATTGCTGCTGCTTGCTTCCTTCCCTCTTCGAGTCATCCAAAGCACAGAGCAGCCTCCGTGGTGTAATAGCAGCTTGGCAGAAGCAGGCAAAGTGCAGCCAGCGAAAGGTTTAATTTATTAAGATAAACATGGTCTAAGGCTCCACATTATTTTTAAAAATAAACGCCGTAAGAAATATGAAAACAAACTGGCTTCGCTACGTGTAGGTCAGGTTCAGACGCTCTCAGAAAGATCTTCTCACCCATACAAAATGTTCTTCCCCTCTCGTCCCCATCACGAGGATGGAAGGACAGTTCACCATGTAAGATCAGCCATGTCCCTGTTGTGTGCCCTTCCACGTACAGTGAACGATGCCTCTGCCACCCTTCAGGGCAAGTCAAAGTTTTAAGAGCACCCCTGTGAAGAAGGAGCAGAAGGGGAGAAGGGCAAGTAATTCAGTCTCTGAAATGAACATCATTTGTCTTGACATGATGACTGTGTTGACTTCACCACTTTAGTGGTTGTTCTTGGCTGCCTCTTTAGCTGCAATAATCAGAGGAGTGAGACTGGATAGAGGCTTTGCAATTTTCAAGAACTGGTGCTAGGACAAAACAAAAGGAAAAATGGTTAGATTTTTCAGAACATGCCCCAGAAGTGGCTCTTCTAAACATGTTCCCCTAAACCCACATGAAGCCCAAGAACCTACTCTAGTCTCTGAACACGTGAAACCAGAGGATCTCTTTCTACCACAAAATTCTGGGGATTGCCTGAAGTGATTAAGAGATTTGCACCCATCACATGCTAAATTATCCAATGTTTGCGCATGTTCAAGATCAAGCAAAACTCGGCGAATTCCTCTGGGGAATTATAGAGTTGCAAAATCTACAGTGAAATCCAGTGTGAAAGAAGTTGTACTAAAAACAACCTGTGTGATTCAGACACAAGGCACAGGGCTCTATGCAGGAATCACCTCTCATTTCCCTGTTCCCCATTGTCACAGGTCTGGAGAAAGCATTGCCTTGGCCTTCTACCAGATATCAGAAATTTGCAAAGCAGCTGAAATTTAGGAGAGCAGCATAGAGCTTGCAACACAGCACCATTCAGTCTCCTATATTGATGCTATTCTTTAAATAAAACAATACTGATTATCAAAACAGTTCTCAGGTGAAAGTGAAGGGCAAGTCCACAAGCTGTTCTGAAAACAAAAAGCAGTGATAATCCACAGGACTTCTGAGCATCAGAAGGGATCAATCACCCAAGGTAACATGCCTCAGAGATGGAAAAAAATAAAAAGTAAAAATTCAGAGGCCACAAGGTAGTTAAGAACAGGCTGAAGTGTTACAGTCAGAATGTTCTCCTGCTCCAAGGAACAGGACATAACTTCTTTCTGATATTTTAGGACTGAAAAATCCAAAAGAAAAAGTGATCTTTCAACTACTACCATATTGTCAGACATTTATGCTTCATTATAGTCTCAGAAGGCAGCAACATGTCCAAGTCTGAGCCTACTACACAAATTAGAGGAGAGAAAGGAAAACAAAAATGGAAACTGATACTAAGGTCTGAGTGCTCCTGATCACCGATTTATTTTACAAAGACTTACACATTCCACCCTCATGGCAAATTTGACAGAAAGAACACAAAAACCACTCCTCTCATCCATGCTGGTAAAAATGCTGGCAGCTTGGTCCTCAACTTTAACCATGAGGTCAGACTAAGACAACAGGTTTTCAGTGAAGTATCTGTTTATAGGGTGGTGAGGCACTGGCACAGGTTGGATGGGACTTTGAGCAGCCTGGTCTAGTGGAAGGTGCTCCTGCCTACAGCAGAGGAAGTGGAATCAGAGGATCTTTAAGGTCCTTTCCAACCCAAGCCATTCCATAATTAAGATATCTCACAAGCTTTGTTCCATCATCTCTGTAAGGAGTAGTATCATGCAAAATGTGGTAACACTGAACTGCTCCAGCTAATAGAAGCCATGCAGATTTCAAAGTGCTTTGTGATCCCTGCTCCAGAAAGGAGACAACCAGAATACCTGATAGCTAGAAGCCTTTCTGCTGTCCAAACTGGAACAAGCATGACAAGACATACAGATGTCATGGCCAGCCATGTGAAGAAACCATGGGAATTGGGGGTCTCAGCATTTGGCAGGCCTGGGACATATCTATTACTTGAGGCTGGGCACAGAACACGCTGCACAGCTGCTGCCAGGAGCCAGTATAGCACGGGAAGGGAGCAGTCTGTTACCACTTTATTATAGATTTAGGTTTGGGGGCTGTGGTTTTCAGTTGCTTTTTTCCCCTGAGAGGTTATCTTAGCTGTGCTTGTGCCTTCAGCTGATGCAGTATTTAAGACCTCAAACAAGATCTTGCCCTAATCCTGGCCTCACTCAGGATTGTGTGATTACATCGTTCCAGTCTTGTTCCCCATCACCTACCTGTAGCAGCTCTTTTGCAGAACCTCTCTTTTCCACGTCCATTTCAAGACAGCGATTTAAAAAGTCTCGGAATATGGGTGAAAGCTTTTCTGGATTCTGCAGTTCTGGAGTCCCGTTAGTAGCAATGAGATACAGGGCCTAAGACAAAAACAAGCACCCAGGAAACAGAAGGTTATGAAGATTAGATTCCATCTCTGGATTAGAGACACCCATTTCTCCTCTCCCTCCCCACAGTTCAATGGGGAGGAAAAAACCCCACCTTACCAGGGTCACTAATCAATGGCTACATTTCAGCAAACAGAATAGCTGCCAGCCCTACTTTTTTGTGGATGAGATCCAATCCTTTATTGTTTTACCCTCGTAATCTGGGTTTGGATCCTGCAGCCCTCTCAAGGGATTACAAGGACAAAAACAACATTCCAGACCCTGTTTACACAGGGAAGTTAACTGGGCATGACTCTACCATTACTCCTGTAATGACTATATCCTCATGGGAAGGTAACCCTGACTAAATAAATTTTTTTCTGTTGGTACTCTGCCTGAGTGCACAAGGCCTAAAACATCAACACAATAAAGATGCAGTTGGCTCTTTACAAAAGATGTCCAGCAGACCCTTAGACATCTTTTCACATCCTGCAGAAAAAAAGCAATGCTACTGCTTGGGGATGAAGCATTCACACACACCCTCCTCTGAGAATCGAGACTCAAAATTCATCCATTTCAGGATTTCATGTGAGAAGCTTCCTGGATGAATTTTCAAAAGAAACAGAAATCTGTCAGAGACTTGTTAATATACAGGCCTTTTGAACACATCACTCAACACATCCCATGGGAGCAGTCTGATAGCCTGGTAATTGGCATAAATTGTGTTAAATGAGGCCAAAGTATTGTTACTTTAACTCAACACTGTTTTATTCCTTATAGTCTTCTTGGCTGCTGCATTTCTCTCCCAAAAATCACTTCCATTGCAAGAGATTGAAAAAAAATTACACAGAACTTTTCTAGACCCCTCCAACCCGTTTAACTGGGGAAAAAGCCATAAACCTGGGTTATATTAAGAGCAGTGATGTCCCTACATGCTGACAGCGTATCTTCTTTTGTTAATAAATAAACAAAGCAAAGACATCAAGAGGCTTAAGCCCTGTCTAAAGGCTTATTACGCTTCTAATTTTACTTGGAGCGTGCAAGGAGGAACAACTTGCCAGTAGGAAAAAGGTTTTACTAGAATAGAATTGAATAGAATCACAGAAACATAGAATACTTTGGGTTGAAAGGGGCCTTAAAGATCACCTAGTTCCAATATGTCCTAGTCCCTGCCCATGGCAGGGAACCTTCCACTACACCATGCTCAGAGGAGAACTCTCTCATTCACAAGGTAGAAAGTTTCAAGACACGACTGCTTTGTTGCCATCAGGTAGAACTTCTGCCTCTATTAGCATTCCAGAGAGTGGGAAATTATGAGTGTGCATGATCTAACTCATAGGAAGAACCCACACCTCTGCTACCCAGAGCAAACTATGGCTTTTAACTAAGACTATCTCAATCTTCTCACTATGACATCTAAGGAGACCACAGAATTATTAGAATTAGATGGGGCTGGAGGTGATGAAACCACGTTAGAGGATTAACATGAGCTCAGTTTCACCAGCAGCTTAGTGAAGAGCTGAGGAGAAAAGCACTTGCTTACTCTCAGAGGGTTCTCATTGAGGTAGGGGGGCTCTCCTTCGATCATCTCGATGGCCATGATCCCCAAAGACCAGATATCCACTTTGGGCCCATAAGCCTTCCGTGTCACCACTTCAGGTGCCATCCAGTACGGGGTGCCCACCATGGTGCTGCGTTTGCTCTGCTCAGGAGTGATCTGGGCACAGAAGCCAAAGTCAGCTGGAAAATTAAAACAGGGTGGAGGGGAAACAGACAGACATAGGAATCAGCAAGTTTCTCCAAAAACAACCCTTACTGACACCAGAGCTACAGTACACTTTACCCTGCAGCACTGTTGTCTGGTGTGCTGCTGCTGCAGCTGTGACAGGAGGTGTGGTTTTGTGGCTAATACAGAGGACCGTGTTCAGAGCTAAGTTTCTAAAACTTTACACTCTGAGGCCATGAGGATTCTAGAGCTGCTTTCACTTGTCTGTGTGAAAGATGGGGATCAGGAAATAGCCACACACAGAAGCTGAGACACTCAACTGTGTTGCAGCATTATGCAGCTGTAACATACTCTGTAATATATGGTCTAAAGACCATTCCTGGGTATGGGAAAACAGGATTTAATGCACAGTCTGATCTAGATACACCCTCCAGACCACAGGCTGTACTGTCTGGTGATTTTTCACTCCAAGGGGTATTACTTCCCCTGTAGACATATCATCCCTCAAACAGCATTTATTTTATGGAGCGAAGAGTGTTCAGAATAAATTTAAAGTACCTAAATTTATATTGATTACTTTCTTTGAATATCGAGAAAGATGGAGAGCCTTCACACAACGATTGCTGCACCCTATGTCTTATTTCTATTTGGCTTACCAAAAAAAAACTAAATCTGTTCTTGTGAGCCCAGCAGAATGAACACAGCAAGATGCACCGCCCATTCTGACCCCCTATAGCATTGCAGGTCTAATTTTAGGCAGAATGATGAAAATTAAACTGATTCCTAGCTGAGTTTTCATCAAGGGTAAATACCAGGAAAGGACATATGGTTCATAAACAGGGCAAATTTCCAGCAGAGCCAATAAGCAGCTCAGATCCAGAAGGTTACTGCATCATATCCACAGGGATCCCTCTAACTTTAAACTACAGGCAGGTACCAGCACACCATGCTCAAAGAAGTTATTCCGTAAGAACAGAGCACTTTGGCCCCCATCAGTAATTCATTGCTAACTCTCCTGAGATCTGGCTCCACCATAGTGCAGCTGTAGTTTAAAAAGCAATTATGTGCAAAAAAAACCCACCTTCTTACTCAGCATATCTGCACTCTGTGAATTTTGAGTCATATCTGCTGTTGCTGCCGACAAAAATAGATTTATTTATGCCTGTTGGGTGCTAGCCAACAGAACAGAGAGGAAGAAAAAGGGAGCACCATTCTGTTAAAGCTATAGATGGAAGATAATAATTCACTGGTTTCCAGGCTTATCTCTGCATGGACAATGACAAGCACAACAGCTACCTTAGCACCCAAGGGGCAGAACAGTCTCAAGATTTTCATTACTGGTGATACCACAAGGAGAAAACAACATTTAGACTCCAGTCTGGGTTGGCATTGTAAGATGAAATGATTTCTAGTTACACAGTTTTCAATTCTCCCTCCACTTCCGCTGCCCCTTGAGTACATGCAGCATTTTCCAAACTGAAGAGATTGCTCATAAATAAAGCCTTCTAGCCTTACACATTCCAACCCAGCTTTCTAGACTGGAGTAGCATTAAAATACTGTTATTTTAGTTCATGTAAACAGATGGCCCAAAGCTAAACGAAGCCCAAGCCTTGCTTCAAGTCTGGTATCTGTTGACAAGGATTTGTGTTTGCCAATCTCCATTAAAACAAATGCCACAGAAATATCTACAGTAGCATTTCTACAGCCTGTTTATCATGACAGCATGAAGCACCACAAACACCCATCTCCCTAAAATGCCTGGCCCAGAGCAGATAACTGGCATGGGTTGATAAGTCATCAGCAGTAAAGTTCCCTGCATACTTAGTTTGACAGAGCCATCCATCCCCAGCAGGATGTTGTCACTCTTGATGTCTCTGTGAATAACTTGGTTTGAATGGAGGAATTCCAGGGCTTGGAGACACTGAAAAATAATTGAGATATTCTTACTGTACATGAAATGATTCACCAGTCATAATTAGCCAACTAAAGGACTCAGACTGTGCATTTTTGGTAGTAAGTGTCTTAGGGCCTTTCATATACTCAGTATGTGCAGGGCTACAGAGAGATGTCACACTAGGATCAGCAGGTCCTAGGAGGACAAGTTAGTCCCAAATGACTTGAAGGACAAAATCAAGAGGATCCCAACACCATTTCTCACTCTAGTTCCTCCCTCTGGGGCAAAACATGAGGTTGCATTAGAATTGATTGCTGCATCCTCACAGGTGAAATCCATTCTCTAAAAGAATGACTGTCACGTTACAGAAGCTGGAGACATTTCCATGGAGTCAGTGACAGATAGTGGAAAGTCCTGTCCCATTCCCAACCAGAGCTCCCTCCGAGTGCGAGTGCTGCTTTACCTCCCGGCACACGGCGGCGATCTGTCCCTCGTCCATGCAGGTCTCCGTCACGACATCGGTCAGGGAGCCTCCTGCCAAGTACTCCATCACCACCCAGAGCTCTTCTCCTACAAGGTAACTGAAGAGCCCAAACCAGATTTTAAAATCAAAATGCACAGGGTTTTAAAGCTGTCTTAGAAGTGCAACAAAAACAAGAGCTGCATTTAACAGTATTGGGGAGCCACCTACTCCTGGTACTTTCTGTGCTTGGGAGGATTCAATCACAACCTGAATGACCAAAGAGAAGGCTGAGTGCAGGAAGCTGAGGAGAGATGAAGTGGGAGAGCTGGCTACAAGTTTCCTGTCCATAGAAGCAAGGCTGAATTTTTCTGCCATGGAAAGGATGCAGACTAAGATGGAGACCTGACCTTACAACTGTTCCTGCTGCTGGGAGAGAAGGCAAAGAGCTACTACTCAAGGATGGGGTCCAAGCATGCAACCCAGATATTTGGCACACAGCAATGGCTTCTGAGGGTTTTTTCACTAGAAGAAGTGGCTGGGATCTGTTTCACTACTCCTGTCATTTGAAAATCACCTCAATCTTTTCCACGTCATCAAACTAGTCTGTGATTTTGTCTGAAAATTTCAGAACTATTCATAAGGCCAAAGGAGTATACCCTACTGGATGAAGCAGAAGTTCTAAAGACTTAAAATAACAAAGGAAACCCCAAAAAGGCAGGTCTTTTCTTAAAAAGGCCCATGGGAAGATGGAGAGGAGACAGCTGAGATGAGAGTGGCTTTCCTCAGTCGTTTGGGATATCCCTCTCTGCTGAGTGTATGTGTACCCATGTCTAAAAGTGGAAGACAGGAGATAAAGACTTCAGCATTAACTCATTAAAAACAAACAAACAAACAAAAAAGAACAAAAAAAAACACAAAAAAAACCCCAAACCACTAACCCTTTCTTCCCCTTTTTGGGCCCATCAACACAAACTTCCATGACAGATACATCAGGATGACACATTCCTGAGGAAGGAATCATCAGTTTGAAAACTGACCTTTTCAGCCTATCCTCTAATTTTTCAAGTGAATGGACAAATGAGTCAAAAGTGAGAGGGCAGAGAATCTAATTAAAAGCTTCAGCTGGCATTAGAGTTCATCAAGGATACATTTGCTTTGCTCTGAAACACTGATCCTACTGAGGAATGAATTTGCCAGGAGCCAAATGCAAAAGCCAGGATAGGTACTAGGGAACAATTAGGTAGAAAGCAAGAGTAAAGGAGAAAGAAGCTATAAAGCTTGGCATAGAAAGTAGACAGAGATGAGTGAGACACCACAGGAGTGAGCAAGGTGTGGTATTTACCCCCAAAGGACACACTGACAATACTAAGGTTATGAAAAAAATCCCCCTAAACAGTAATAGTGGTCTGAGCTACACCTGGATGACCGTAGTGTTACAGCTATGGACAGCTTTTAATTCCAGAGGCAAAGTGGGTGTCTTGGTTTGCTGATGGTGAAGACTGTGTAGGGAGGTGCAATCTGGAGATTCATCCAGGATACAAAGCCCAAGGGCACAGGGCTGTGCTGTGCAGCAGAGAGGTCTCAAATTCCACTAAGGAACAGAAGCTGATGCGCTGGCATTTTTTTTTCCCCCAGCATTACACACCCCAGCAAAAGCAGCACCACCTGCAGAGCAGCCCCTCTGAGTGAGAGAGAAGAAGCAGGACTGCTTTCAGAAGCACTCCTGCTAACTCCGTGGGTCATTTACCTTCTGTTGGGCTCTGAAAGCCCAACTCCATCCACACTCTTCCTTCCTGCCCTTATGCTATAGCTACTTCTTCACTTCTGCCAAATCAGGCTCTCTGCAGATTTTATCAGCACCTTCTCAACAAATCACCCACTGTGGACATCACAAGGTTTTCCTTCATTGCCAGTAGCACTCTCTGCAGCCCAAATCCTCTTGACTGTAAGAATGGGGAAAATGGGCTGTTTGCATGACAATCTCAGGTTCCACATGCTGGGAGCAAGCTGGTATCTCTCTGCAGCCAAAATGGATGGAGCGAGCCAAGAACCACACTGTGAACCGAGCATCCACAGACCTGTGCCAAGGCCCTGGCAACTCCATAATTGATAGATTTGACATAACACACAGGGAGGTGGAATTAACAGTGGCTCCCTGCCAGCTGCCACCAAAGGAATGTCATTTCAGGGTGGTACTGTCTCAGGGAACTTTCCACTCTCTTGCCAGCCTTAGTCACTGAGCTGCCCACTGAAGGCATGACTCAAACCCACTCTCTCAGCAGTTCTAGAGATACCACCAGGAAGTCCATACACCTACGTGCTGCTCTGATGCAACATCAGGCACAGCATGGTGTCACATACTGTCACCCACAGTCACCTTCCAAAACAAGCTGGCAGCAAGAAAAACCTGATGAAAATCTTTGAGGAAGAAAAGGATGGTCTACAGCTTTCTCTTCATCCGTCTGCAAGAGCAGGCAATGTCTGATCCTGTAAGGTGTTCCTCAGCTTCCACTTAGATACCTTAGGAAGCTGTCCACCAAGCCCACCCTATTACAAATACACATATTTTATTGATAAAATTGATGAAATTTGGAGTTGCCTAGAAGTGCAAGTTCATTCATTACAGGATTTTGCACCAGTAACATGCCTCCAATGTGAAAACATTAATGTAGCCTGGAAAGAAACCAGTGTGTGCTTGTAGCATGACCATCTTACATTTTCAGCTTTATTCATAGACCATCTATCCCTACTGCAGTTTGGGGTTGGGGTAACAGAGGCTACCACTTATTTGTGGGGTTTATTAAGCTGAGTTCTTCAGAATGAAACTAAGGGGCAGGAGTTTGCTTTGCCTAGCACTGGGCATCTGACGCCTGTGTTTAGATGGCTGAGTTTAGAAGCAGGGCTCTGAGGGCATCTTTCATGCAGCAGGTAACTCAGCACAAGTGGCTGTTTGTCTGTACAGAAGACTGGTGTCACTGTCTTCAGAGCCAGATGCTTCTAAATCCAGCTCCCAAGTACAGCTGAATTAGGCCATGTCACTATCTTAAATACCACAGCACACCTTTGTGCAGCGCTGGCCACTAAGACTGCAGCAGAAAAGCTGCTTAGGCACAAGCAAGTAGGCCATGCAGTTATGAGAGGACAAAGCACAGGAAACCCTTGCATAAGGGCAGGAGCTGAGGCAAAGAGAATTGGGAGAGCTGGTTCATGCCAATGACTATCCTGCAGCTCCCATTAGCGACTCAGAAGGGGAGACACTGTAATGGAACCACAAAGCAGAAACCAGGCCCCACAGTGATCAGCACATCTTTCCTCCACCTGCTTCAGCAGGAAGCAGAAGCCAGCAAGTGGTGTCCACATATCAGCTTAATTCAGCACTTGGGAAGCACAGACACATTAGGCCAGGCAGGAGGGACACAGCTCCCCAGCAACAGGATCCTGCAGTTGAGGGGGTGTAATAGGCATGAGAACCCCCATGTTCGTCCCAGTTGCTGTTGTGTCCATGTGCAGCACTCAAACTAACAGAAAAATATTCCCTCTGAAAAAGATTAGTAAAAGTGGAGGACAAAAGCAGCAGCTTTTGTTGCTGAGAGTTTGAACAAGACAGCACGATGTGGAGCCATCCTGCAGCTGGGATGCCCTGGCTAGACAAGGCAAGTGCATGTACACAGCCGTGCTCTTTAATGGGAAGAGCCTGTCTCTCCAACAGTTTTGTCTAAACAAAGCCTCTAATCAGCCAGGGGAAAATAACAGTTCAAGCACAGATGCAGTTCTTAACCACTTATTTCATTTTACACTGGAAACATTCTTCTGCTCTCTCTAAGAAGAGGGCATATGCTGAGCATCAGTTTCCTGCACCCACACCTCTTGCACAAAAATTTCACGAGCAGACTTTTTGTCCCCTCTACAAAGTAGCTCTTTACAGCTATGCATGGGACACAGCACCACAAAAATTCAGCAAAACAACTGTTGCAGTTTATAAGTACCACCTTTTTTGGCTAAGACATTGAAAGCCTGCTAACGAAACCTATTAAAGAAATAGAAGATTAGATTTTGACATACATGCAGAGCAAAAACTGTGTGCAAATCGTCTCTCAAATTACCAAAAGAGATTCTAGGTCACAACCCTTCATTGTATCTTCCAAAAAACCCAAGCCACCAAGATTAAAGCCTGCAGTGCACCCTAGCAGTCTTTACCCTACAATAAGGCAAACCTGTGGTGCATCAGAACTGCTACATTCAGATGTTGAGTGCAGCAGACTGAAAATCTTGCTGCAGCTCAAATGGAACTAGCTATATTTTTAACAGGTGAGTGACACAAGCTTGACACAATGCAGCAGTGTGATGCTGATGGTGAATTCAAGCCACCACACAAAGCCTGTTGGGCTTTCAGCATCACAGAATCACAGAATGCTTTGGGTTCAAAGGGACCTTAAAGACCATCTAGTTCCCAACCCCTGCCATGGGCAGGGACACCTTCCTGTACACCAGGCTGCTCAGAGTCCCACCCAACCTGGCCTTGAACACTGCCAGGGCAGCCACAGCTTCTCTGGGCAGCCTGTGCCAGTGCCTCACCACCCTCACAGTAAAGAAGTTTTTCATTATACCTAGCCTAAATCTACCCTCTTTTATCTGAAAACCATTCCCTCTTATTCTATCACTATCTGCCTTAAAAGTCACTCTCCCTCCTTTTTAAAAGACCCCTTAAATTACTGGAAGGCTGTGTTGAGGTTTCCCCAGAACTCCTGTTAGGTGTCACATGTCATTCATCCTCACTGCTATTATGCTACTGTGCAAAAACCTCAGTGGACAGTTACAAGGACAAGACTGCATCTAACCCTGGAAAGAGTCTGCTCCTCTGGCAGCAGAACACCAAGATTGCTCAGTGGGAAAGAAAAGAAGAGGAAGGCAAATGGAAATAATAGATTTAAAACTGTTTCTATTTCTCCTTTAGTAACAGGAAGGAAACAAGCAGGAAGTTTGTTGTGTCGAATTTGGCAAAGGAGAGAGATGAAAAATGGAGTCCTGACAGGACTTTTGTTGTCAGCATCTCTAAAGAAAGCCTAGACATCCCATTAACACTGGTTCAGATACCTGTTTCTCCTTATTCCAGACAGAGACCGCCAGGCCACCCACACTCCCACATGCATTAAGCAATGCAAGGTTGTCCTACACTTGCATTAAGCTGAGACAAGAACCCTTAAGACACTGACAAGGAAGTGTCTCCAGCATCCCTTAGTGAGCCCTTCAAATACTGACATACCTGTCCAAGTAGTTGACGATGTTGGAGTTTTTGTTTTCCCTCATCACAAGGATTTCATTAATAATCAGTTCTTTTTTGGGCTGCTGCTGCAAATTCATCTGTTTGATTGCAACCTGCAGTGAAAAGAGATCAAGTAAAGCATTACTGCAGGAGTCCCCCAGAAACTTGCCAGTACCAGTCGATTTAGTCTCACATTCACATGAGGGAGGAAAAAAACCTTTTCATCATGAGGTCACTTTTTCATCATTAGCTACTGAATGCCATTACCATTCCATAACTCTGCAAGTTCCTGCAGCCAGTCCATTTCCACACATGCTGGATGATGCTTAATGACAAAAAGAACGAGGGGAATTGCCATTTTCATACTGGACCTTCATGTCATAGTTCATAGGACCTTCATGGATAGCTGTCTCCATCTACAGCTTCTTGGTAACAAGGAAGAGATCCCCTTACTCTGGCATGGACTGATACGTCAAAGTTTTTACTTCTGAAAGGATTCTTATTAATTTTATTTTTAATTAGATGTTTCTGAAATTTGTTGGTGTTTTTTTCCCTGCTCCCATGCAAATTTCTACTTCTAAAAATCTAAAGTACGGTGGGTAAATAACACAACCATGCTTAGTACTTCAAGGTAGTAACTCTATTTCTTTTGTCACAACAAGACCTGGGGGAGAGGAGCACCAGTGTTTAGATAAAAGGGTGAAAATGAATGAATTGGAGCCAGCTTTATGTCCAGTCATGCCTGAAGGGCAACAGGGATGGATTTGGCAGCTGCAGCCCTTTGGTTTAGTACCTTTCTTCCTGTTTTGGGATACCTGCTCTGCATGTATTTATGCAAAGAGCAGGAAGGTTACAGCATGTTTTTAACTCTCGTATTCAAGTTTCCACACTACCAGTACTTTGTGAGAGTACCTGGCCCTCAGAGGAGCCTCCAAATCAGTAAACCTGCTCAGCACAGCTGGGGGGAAGAAATAACTCATAGATGTTACAACTCAACTGCCTTTGGTACAATATTTAGGCAAAGGGAATGAAGTGAAACTACACCTTTACAAAACTGCTACATGCAGAGAAAGAGGCCTGGGTGAATGGACCGGAGCCAGCAACTACAGTAACTCACAAAAACAAGGATTAAAAGAAACAAGCCACAGAGTGCCAATATAGATGGATACAATTACATTTTGATAGTATGGCAGAGAAGACTATAGAAAAATCCCAACGCATGAGAAGGCAAGAGCACACAGACATGCTTGTTTTCCACAGTACTCACAAGGCTGCCAAACAGTACTTAAAGGAGACAAAAATAAAAACCCCATGCTGCTCTTTGTACAAGACCAGAAAGAAGAATGAAAGATGAAGAAGAGAGGGAAAGCATTTTATGCAGATAAAGAAATTCTCAGTGCTTCCCTGCACTGAGCTCTTGAGTTCAGTGCACTTCACAGAGAGGAACAAACAACAGCATGACAAAGTTACAGTGACCCCAAAGGCAGATTTAAAAATCCAGGGCCTGATCACACTATTGTAATAGGAATGATTTAAAAGCCTGTTGTAATACAAGAGCTCAAATTTCCACATGGGAGTCACCCAAGGGGTCCAGAAAGAAAGCAGAAAAGTATTTAAGGACTTCTTCCTCCTATAAAATTACTCATTGTCTCAAAATAAATATAAGAACCCTTCCTTAAAGGCTGTAATTAAACTGTACTATTTCTTTAGGAACTGAAAAAACGGGATGAAGGAATTTCAGCAAAAAGCAGAATTATGAAATTTACTGGTGAATAGCTCTTATATTGTACATATGCAAAGTAGACACACATTGTTGCAGACTTCCATAAATATATTTGGAATAACACATACACTTTCATCTTTTAAAAAATTCTCCATCTAGAAATAAAGGTTTCTACAGATGCTGCATATTCATCACTACTAGTTTGTTATGCAGGCAATAAGCATGGCACTTGTCAATATTTGTGAGGGGAAAAAAGAAAAGATGGGCATTCCTTGCCTCACAATTCAAGGGCAGAAAGTGGGCAAAGGGTGGGACAGGGACTATTTCCATGCAAGTTAAGCAGCGTAAGTGTAGCAAGCAAAGGAGCAGAGGGCAAATAAAAGAGTTTGTATGGAGACAGGCTTGGGGAAGGATCTTGGGGAAGATCCTTTTACTGAGGAACTGCCCAGTCCAAACATTTGCTTCTAGCCTTTGCAATCACAGAAAGAATCTATATAAATATGAAATGATTCAGGAATCAAAACTTGGGAAGTAATTTTTTCCAGTTCTCTGTTCAGACCACTCAACCATGTCTCATTAGTAAGTAAATAAAGATCTCATTAAAAATAAGTTGTCATGAATCCCTGAAAGACAGTCTTTATTTTGTAGCATCAACTTGAACTTTTAGGACACAATCCAAAATCCACTGCTGTGGTTCTCTGGCAGCACTTACCTCCTGTCCTGTAGCTACATCTATTGCTGTGTAAACTGTACCTGAGGCTCTAAACAAAACAGAGAAAAGAAAAAAAAAATCATGTATTAGTGTCTCAAAGTAAAAGTGAGAGCTTAACCCATGCCCATTGCCACTTGTCTCTCTGAAGTGCTCTCAGTCCCATTCCTTTACATGCAATAATTCCAGTGGTAAACATCATCTGAAATATTTCTGAGACAAGGCTGTTGTTGGAGCAGAAGCCAGAGAATTTATGTGGAGGAAAGCTCCTAATAAGGGACACTATGGTCATCCAAACCTTTGCTGCTAAACCAGCAAACTGTAGGACTGTGAGTTTATCCCATTTCAAGTGGCATGACTGCACTACCCTGGCTTGCAGAATGCCCCACATGATAACAGAGCAACAGGATCAGCTAAAGTAAACAAATGTGGCATCTGCAGTGAGGAAAACAGGAGTTTGAGCACATGGAGCTGACTGCAGATCTGCATTTTGCCTCAGTACAGTCTCTCCTGCAACCTGTACTTTCCCCCTACCCTGCTTAGAGGGGCACAGCACGTGCCTCAAGGAGAGCTGATTCAGAGGCAAATCTGTAATTTGAAAACTGGCTTGCAGTTCTTTCTCTGCTTGTAGCTGCATTTATAAACCTGATCATCTAATGGCATAATTTTTTACACTCCAACACAATTGCACAAAAACGTGGTCCCTGTTACTTTGCCAGGAACAGAAGAGTTGGAGGGGATGTGGAACCCAGCAAAACAACCAAAAACAAAAAAAAGGAAGAAAACAAATAAACAACCAAACAAAATAAACTTTCCAAAGCATCCCAAACAGCTTTTCCAGCAAGCTAACTTAGCCTGGTTTCAGTGAATTCTTCTTAGCATAAGGAAATGAAAGGTTTAAGACAGAGAAGAAGCATATACTAACCCCTGTCCAATCTTCTCAAAATTCGTGTACTTCTTTTTTGGATCACCCACACTCACGATACTTCCTGCAAAAAAACAAAAAACAAGAGGATTTTCTTCAAGTCCTTTTTTCATGCAGCTGTAAGAAGTAGCTGTAAGAGCAGCTCCATGACCACAGCAGGCTCTGTCTCATGAACCACTCATCAGAAATCCAGAGGCACATGGACACCAAGGAAGTCCTCAGTTATTTATGCACATACCACCTGCAGCATTCCCCTCTATCAGGAACTTCCCTTCAGAAATGATGGGACAGACATTAAGAACATTTAACCTTCACTGGCAGTCATTACTAGGTGCAGGATGGGGATACACAGGCCTAACACATGGAAAAACAATTATTTGTTGGAAACCTGCTACTTAAAGTCACTCCCAACTTCAGCACCCTGGATAATCTAAGATGTCCCTGCAATGTCTCTGAATTTGGAAGCTGGGATCTCAATCATCTTGGAGCCAACAGCCTTTTACAAAACTAGCCAAAGATTTCCCTACACCATGACAACTTGTAGCAGAAAAAAAAGTATTTATGATGTTTTTGTACCAGCACAACCACAGCCATTTAGTGACCCAGTGACTGGGCTGCAAGACTCAGGAGAGAAGGTGGAGAGACCCTTCGGAGCCAAATTTCCCCTGGCCTGTCCTGGGCAACGCTCAGCTGCTCTTCTAGGAACCTGACAGCACAGGTTTAGCAGCAGTTACCAGCATCCCTCTGGTTTTGGAAAGCAACTGGAGCAATCTCAGCTCATTCTCCCAAAACATGGCTATTCAGCCAAAAGAAAGTCTATCACTGCATCCCTCAAAGGGAAAAGCACTTTGCCTGGTGTTCCACAGCACGTGGCCGCAGATTTTGACTGATATTGGTAAGTCCCCTACGGCAGGCAGGAATTACACCCTTTTAAGGGTGAAGAAATCAGAGCCAGCAATTTCTAGAGCTCAGCTGGTAGCCAGTCCCCTCTCTAGTAGCACCAGGGTGGCTCATAAAATCAAGTGATGCAGAGCTGCAATCAAGTTGGTGTTTGCAAGTCACTGAAGCTGCCGACATACGGTGCTGCTTTCACAGGTTCTGGGGCCGAGCCTTAACAGATGTATACTGGCAAAGAAACTGCTCGTGGTCATTAAGCCAAGAAATCCAGTAGCAAGCAGACCAAGAGCAGGCTATTTTCAGACACCACTGGAGAGCAGCCAAACTCAGAAGGTTTAGGACAGACAGAGGTAGAAATAGGAAATATGGCCCGTGTTTGGAGAGGAGGGCAGGAAGAGAAATCTGGCTTTATGAAACCCACCCTACAATTACAGAAGCAATGCTGTCTGCCCTGAGGACTGGTATGTCTGGACAAATATTCATAAATTTTCCCTTAAAACCTAACACAGGCTACAGGTTCAGACTGCAAATGTTTCCCCAAGGCAAGGACTGGACAAAATGCTGTGGTGACAAGAGGCAGTTGCCAGTTTTTCCCTGTTTAATACTCTTAACTCTAAAACAGGGGGAGGTTTCCTACCTTCCAAAGAGTCAGGTGAGGATTCATTAATGTTTGCACCAATACTGTGTTTATGCTGAGAGGTAGAGATTGAGCAGCCTCCTTTTAACCTTTGCACACATTCAGCGCATCTTTAGTATGCGTAAATATATTTTTGCTCTATAGTTTTAATCATTTTATTTACATGTCAAACTAAAATGTCAAAAGGCTGCTTGTCTGCACAAGTACAGCTCCATTGCCCTCAGTGGAAAGATATTTTTACTTAGATTAAGACTGAAGATTAAAACTTCTTAACATTTTTCCTGACTAGCCCACGTATAGAAGCTGACACCTGGAGCAAGCAAGGTGTCAGAAGGTACATCTGCTTCCCAACACTCCTAAAAGTAGCACTTGCACTTCTCTTCATGACTGAAGTGGGTGTATTTGTATTAGAATGGCACTTTCTTATCCTGCCACAGCTGCTGCTTGCCCTACCTGGTTACAAAAATGTCTTGAATCCTTAATGGTACAAAGATCCTGCTAACTGAGTGAGTGAAGTTGGTGTTTTGAAACAATGGGTGTGAGTTTTCCCATAGCAAGCAGTTCCAGTTAATAAGCCATCAAGTCAATTTAGGCTTTATTTAGAGAAATGAGTTACTCAGATACCATTTTAATATTTTAAATTTTTTTAAGATATATCCTCAGATTAAGTCTTCATGTAGCTACTAGACTCTTATTCATAAAATACTGACAAATATACCCTCAAACCAAGGAGGCCAGCCTTACCATAGAGGTGCTAACACAATTTAAGTCAACTGACAAGCAAGGCATGGATGTAATTAATACAGGATTAGTAGCTCAAAGAATTAGAAATGCTCTACCCTAATAAAACTTGTCCCAGGCTGAGGATAGCACTCAATTGCATGAAAGAGCTGGTTCAGCTGTTGGATATGCCACAGCAAAACCCAAAACCACCAGGCAGCAGAGGAGCACTTGCACTGAAGGTAGGAACTGTTAAAGACAGGAGGACACAACTGAGAGACTGGGTGAATTTTTCTCAGAAAAAACCCACCAATTTGGCTACCCACAAAATGTTAAGGCACTTAAAAATAACCAAGTCACTTTACACCACGATACTGTGGAAGGCGAACTTGGGGATGCATTAATTTTCTCTCCATCTTTTAGACACCTTATGCCTAACATTGCAATATAATCATTCGTGCTTCAGAGCTACAGAAGAAGATGTGGAACAATCTCAGACTTCATAATTAAATAGATGTTATTTGTTCAGGGCTTGTTTTGCAGAGCCTGAGGTTCTGTAACTCCCTGGGGACTTCAGCCAGTATCACAGGTGCTCAGCTTACATTCCAGCTCACCCCTTACATCTGCCCCCAGTGCTGTGTTGTGACTGTGCCCATGACTTCAGTAAGGGATCGCAAAATGGGAAAACATTTCAGCTTATTGGCATTCTGAGAAACCAACACAGTAGGACCTGGAAATAAACTTTTTTAAAGAACAAGGACATACTTAATTTTTCCAGTATCTCTTCATCTGACATTTTTGGCTTTTTCTTTTGCTTCTCCGTGTTCCTGACCAGCATGTCGGGCGCTGTTGTGCTGTTTTCCAAGGGAGAAGTAATAGGAGAGGTGGCTGCATCTCTGGTGGGAGGAGGAAGAGGGTCTATCACAGAGCGGGTGTATATCTAATTTTGTTGAGAAAAACACACAAGACAGATGACGATTTAAACACTTCTATTCATCTTGTTATTATTGTTACTGTTGTTGTCAGGGATGCATTTCTATAGCTACTTCGTTAGCAACTAACATCACTAATCAAGGATTAGTGATTAATCACTAATCGTGCCCCCCACAACTAGGCAGGTGACAATAATAAGGTACTCTGCCAGAAGGAATGGCTCCCACTGCCTCCCTCCTGCTCCCCAGAAGGGCATCAAGCCATGCAGAGGGACAAAGAGTCACAGCCAAGGCCTGACTGTGATTGCAGCAGTGCGGGCTGAAGGAAGAATCTCTGCTCACAGATTTGGTGTGTTCAGGTCGCGGAGCTATCACAGGGGGTGGAGCTGCATCATCTTCATCGTCCTCATCTTCAGACACTGAGGGCACTGCAGGGGTCTCAGACACAGCCTTCACATTCTGCGTGGAGTTGCACGAATAGCAAAAATCAAAACTCAATTGCATGTTATAAACAAAATCACAAACACTGGATTGAGCTCCTAACAGATTGCATTGAAGCAAGTGCAGAAAAACAATAATCAGAACAGGCTGGTGAGTTACAGTGTCTGAAAAATTCAAAGCCCAAGGTTCCTGGCTCTTCATGGGAAATGGATGTGCAGTCCAGCACTGCCTGGCACAGCTGTTCAGACAGAGCTCCTCATCTGGCTGACTGACAGCAATCCTCTTCCCAAGGACCTGAGAAGACCTGGGCTCTCTCACTGCTTTCCCAACACCCACACAGCCGACCAGCAAGTTTTGGGACATGCAAGTTTGGAAATATCTGTCCCTATTTATACTGTCTCTTAGGGTTTTTTGCTTGCTTCAAACCCTGACCATTCAGTATGAAGATTTCAGACTTTAAATGCTATAATTTGCATCAAACTCCTAATGTTTTCTCCAAAAGTTAATAGGTCAAGTTAACATTGCCTCTGGTATTGTGATTGAGAACTAATTAATTAATGTGAAATTTTGGAAGCAGAATCTGGCAAAATCTTTTAAAATCTCTTTTAAAACAAAATTTTATGGAAAAATACGAATTATTATTTTTTGAAAAAAAGTTTTATAAGTGGATAAAAAATTATCTGGAATTTTCTGCAACACTGTGATTAGGAACAAAAGCAACTTTTAAACTTATACATTTGGAACTGGATTTGAAGTTCATTACATTCATTACACTATAAACATTTCAGAATAAACTTGGTGAGGTCCTCAACCCACTAGACCAGTTCTGTTTGTGCATCATCACGTCCCTAAGAGTGGCAGGGGGAAAAGTATTAAAGTCCTCAGAAAGAGGGGGAAAGCAACACAGTATTTCACTGAGCCTAAAATACTTGAAGTCAACATCATCCTGACAAATAATTGTCAAAATGCACTTGACATAACACAAAAGCCTAGGTTGTTAAAAGCAACAAGGAAAAGCTATGTACTGTACTCCTGACTATCCCCAAAATTTAAGGTTAGTCTGAGGGAGGGCATTGGGTATCTCAGTAGACTGGTAACTACTGCTTTTTTCAGGATTTACTTAAAAATCCAACCTCAGATATTGAAACTTCTGAGAACTGACATACAATGATATGTAATAATGAACAATGGCAGAAACATTCTTTTTTTTTACGAAGTCCTAAATGATCAGATCTGAAAAAGCTGCCTTTGGAAGGGGGTAGAACAAGCCAATTCTAGGTAATAACATGGCCATGAGAAAACAAGAGATGAGGGAATTGTGGGGTTTTATGAACCATTTTGAACTGAAAGTTTTGTTTCTTCCATCTCACAGGCACACACAGAAATTTATCATGTCTCCTAACAAAGCAAATAGGAGTGGTGCCTGCCCTGGTAAGGACCGAGTAAAGGTCAAGCAGAGAGGAGGAGAACCTTTCATTTCCTGTTCTGCTAGAGATTAGTCTCGTTAATCAACATTAGCTTTAGTAAATCAGACCTTGCAGGTTAGTAAATAAACTTTGTTATATCACAGATATTTATAGAGACATAAAACCTGACAGCAGAGTGGTTATCAAATTCTAGGTATAGTAAAAGACCAACCTCTATGAAAACAGAGCTATTTCTATTAATTAATTCACTAATTTCCATTCACTAATACACTATTCACTAAAGATCCTACTTCTGTCCACTTTATTCTCCACCAGTTGAAAAAAAACAAGTGAAAGGAGCATGCCTATTTTTACAAACATGTATTCACTATACAAATATATATAGCTCAGATTTTAAAACACTAAGTAAACTACAAGTTTACATGTAATTAACTACTTTTTGCAAGTTTTTCTAATTCCCAAACTCGAGACAGAATGTGAGTGTAAGGCTTACCAATGTATTAGATGAATTGTAATCCTCTGCTGATTTATCTGAAAGATAATAGTGCCATTATAAATGAGTTATAAATGGAGCAGGAGTGGGGAGAGGAGCAAGGGACAAGCTGTCTTTAGAACAGGCAGGAAAAAAGGCTGCTCCCAAACTTAGCTTCCTAACTCCAGCTTCCCAGAACTGGCTAAAACCTGGCAGATATAGGAACAGAGGGTAAATAAATGCAGATAAATAAATGCAGGGGTCACAAATCCCTGCTGCAGGAGGGTGGAATTGCCCAGAGCAAAACTTGAATGAATACTGTCCTCTATCCATATACACAAAATATTATCAATGGACTAGGTCACCAGCAGAGGCACTGCAGGTGGCTCCCTCCTGCATGATGTTCAGTCTCAGCCACCTAAATTTCCTGTAAGAGCACAGAGGACCCCACAAGTCAACTGGTGGGGTCTATCCAGGCACTAATGGGGAAGATTGGTGCTTTTACCCCTGCTTGGAGCCTTCCTAATTAGTACCAGATCTGGTGATATGGTTCTAGCACCTTAAAAAAACCAAGGGAAAGGGAAGGAGTTGCAGTTGAAAGGGAGGAGTAGTGGTTGCAGATGTCCTTCAGAGGACAGGTAATCCATAGAAAGAGGCACAAAACCTTGAGAATTTTGACTTTTAGAGGAACCTAGCCAGGAATTTTCAAGCACCCAGGCAGCTGAGACATATTCCTCAATCATGGCACATGGGAGCAGAGAGACTCACCCCAAGCACACAAAAAGCAACATCCACACCCACCCTGCAAACTGAAACTGGTGCAAAATTTAGCTGCCTGTTTTCTCCAGGGACTTTTCATCAGTGGGAAGCCAGCCCCAGCAGTCTGGGATCTGCTTTCCAGAGGCTGGCTGTGAGCATCAGAAAAAGTATGTATTTGGGAGGCTTAGCCAGGTGACTGACCTCCTCTTTTGCAGCTATGCTGGACATCAGGATTAACAGAGGGAAAGGACTAACGGAGAGTTGGACCAGGGAGCCGCATGAGACCATCACCACATACCTGTGAAACTCATGTACTTCTGGCTGTTGGAGATCTTCTTGGAGTTGTAAAACTCCAACACGTCCAGCACTGCCTGGGGGTTCTTCTTCTGCTCCGACTTGGTGATGTTGGAAGTCTGCAGCAGACGTGCCCATTGCTCTGGCATTCCCTGTGGGAAGAGGCACCTCGTTAACACACAGTTGGCTTAATGTGGTTCACAGAACATAAAGCCCACGGTTCTGCCCCAGCTTTTGGAGTTACACAGTATTGTGAGGGAAACAGGGAGTAGAGGAGAGGAGAGGAAAGAAAAAGAATGTGTGCCTCCCTAGCCACTGCCTGTGTTACAAATCATACTTGGGCATGTAAATGTCACTCTGCTCTTGGGTCTCTGGGTGACTCCCAGGTCCTCAGCAGACCAAAATTCCAAAACCAGAAAGAATAAAACCCAGTTGCTGCAGTTCAGGAAATGGCTCAAGAAAAAAACCAAAACAAACAGAAAATCCTTTATGCACAGGTATACACATACTTATATATACCCAAGAAGGACTACAGAAGTAACATACACTGCATAGCCTCCAGCACAATGGACATGCAACCCTCATTTGGGTCCTCTGGTAGCACTAGAGTTCTTTGGTACCAGCAGTGTGGTGCCCATTGTAACCAGAGCTGGGAAAGCAGAGGTGGTAACTTCACGTTTGAACTCAGAATTTCATTATAGGGACATGATTTCAGTCAGAAAATAAACACACCTGGAGAACAGCCAGATTTGTGCCTTTCCTCACCAGCAGGGATAACAGTTGGTATGGACAAAGTGGCAGAGATTAGGATCCATTAGCAATGAAGTTATTCTCCCTGTTCAACAGGATGGCTGGATACACCCCTCAGGTAATGCCCCACTGGTACATGTGGGGTAACTTGGGCAAGTGTAGAGGCTGCCACGCAAAACACAGCTGTACACATGATTCAGGGTAGGGGAATAGAGTCCCCAAAAAAGCAGCATATTACAGACAGGTAGAAACACCTTGAAACACCTTGCTCACCAACAACTTCTGCTGCTAGGAAATACTATCTCATAACCAAAATAAGAATAAAAATATGATGATGATGAAACACAACTCTGTCTTTACAGTATTTTGCATGTCAATAAATGAAAAAAACCCACAACACATAAAAGCATCTGACATTTAGCCTTAGGGCAGCACATACATATTCTGTCCTAAGTAGCTGTACACAGCTGTACGCCTCCCAAAGGAAAACTCTCAGAGACCCACTTGGGGGACACAGACTATGGTATAGACCTATTTCAGCTCTAGAAGAGGAAGGGAGGGGAAGAGAAGGGAAGGGAGGAGAGATATACCATGTTTAGCTGACCGCAACAGCCAAAAAACCAGGAAAGGAAAAGTTTGCTGACAGCCTGGGCTCCTGGGATGTGCCAAGTTTGACAGTCTTTCAGCGTGGATTAGTGGGTAACCTCTGCAGATGTGTTTCAAATGAGATCAAACTAGATGATGGTAATAGCCCTTCCAGCATTAATATATAAAAGATTAATGGGCCCTGGCTTCTCCTAGCAATAAGCTAAACCACACAGTTCTCTTTTCCTCCAGATTCACTTACTGTGAATTCTCCTGTGACTGCATCAAACCCCACATGAATCGTGTGTTCAAAGTCTGAAGGGAGGGAGATCTCCGGCCGCTCTTTCTCTTTCTTCTTATTGGCTGCAAGAGACAAAAACAACAACAATTTTTAAAAAATCCATAAATGCATAAAGAATTAAAATCTCCCCAATAGCTTCTAATTCACCTACACAATCACCCCCACTTTTGCTAGTCATAAGATTTTGATCTGGAGCAGAGAAACATCAAGTTAAAAAATTTTGTTTCCTCACTTAAGAGCAGCCACAGTGAGTGGACAACAGAAATAGAAGTCCTGTAACACAAGGACAAGCATGAGAGAAGGAAACCGATATTTTCAGTATGTAAAGTGTCAACTAGTATGTCTAGACTCAACAGCATGAGAGCTATTTACCTAAAATATTCACTCACACCAGAGTCAAAAGCTCTACAGTGGCAGAAAGTGGAAGCCAGTCAGTTTTGAACTCAATTTTTTATTTGTTGTTTTAAGCAATTTTTTTTTTAAATTATATTATGTGCTTTTAAATATACACTTGCCTCTCATACAAAGCCAGGGACAAAATTAACTACAAATACTGCTTAGAAATTGCTTCCTTCATCCTATTTCCTCAAAAGTTTATAAAGAAACCTAAATAGAATGCGGGCTTCTACTACAAAATCTTATGAGCAAAAGCACTTCTATTTTTTTTTTTTTGCTCTAAAAATGAACTAAGGGTGGTTTTAATAACCAGCTTTGAAGACACGAGCAAGACGGCAGAATCTGGCAGGTGAGGAGCAGAAGTCATAAAGAAACAGGGAAGGAAATACATCAAAGCTGATGCATCCTGCACATTTTAAACTGAGGTCTTCAAACAAGATTATCATTATGCATTGGATTAAGTTCATCCATATTCATTATGTATTAAGGGCTCCACCTTCCTTTTAGTATTTATTGTATTCAAGAAATTGAGATTAGTTTAAGGAAGAACCACATTCTAGTCGGCTTTGCTGCTGCTTGCAGTTATAAAATCCGCGGAGCCAGGAGAAGGTGAGCAAACCACTTACATTTCCCAGCTGCTCCCCTGTTTTATCCAAAGCCAAACAGAATTTGTTTTGTGGCTGACATTGCCCACTGCACTTTTGGCAACATGAATGCCAAACCCCAGGTATTTCAGAAGCCTGCAAGGCTAACACTCAGTGTAGCAATTCTTTAAGACAATGCTGTGGTTGGTTGTGTAGAGAGGCTCAGGGCTGCCCGCAAAGGACTGGATCCCCTTTCCTTCAGTGCCAGCTCTGGCACTGTTCTCTGTATCATTACAGAGCTACAGTTGTACAGAGCAATTTTGGAGAAAGAAGAGGATCAGATGCTCCATTTGGGACACGAAGATGGAACAGATTGTTTTTGATCCCTCTTTCAAACAAAGGGGATGGGGGAAGCTGAGTCGCAGAGGAGCGACAGAGTTGCCAAGCAGAAAAGAGCCGTGCTGGAGGAGCTATCCCTGAGAAAGGAGCGAGGAGGAGACAGGAGCAGCTGCTGGTTAGCAGATGGTGAGCATCTGCAGCACAGAGGCCTGCTAGCATGGACCAGCAGCGGATGGAAAGCAAGAGGCAAAGAGGTGCAGGGAGTGCCATCAGAGGCACCATATTCCATAGGTCTGCCTACAGGATCAGTGCACTCTTCCAAGCCAAAGACTGAGCTGCCGTCTCAGCCTAGAAGCCCATTGCTCAGGTGAGGAAGAAGACACCTCTACCAGCACCACCATGCAGGAGTTCCTCACGGATGATGAACATCCACATATGATCCAGGGTGACTGCCAGAAGAGCTGAACATATTCCTAAAAAAGCTTAAGGGCATTAAGTTGTTACCCAGAAGTCTCAGGTGTTTTTTTTTATTTCTACATTCAGGCAGATCTGACAGATCTAGAAGCCTAAACATTATTAAACCATTAATAACACAATTGCCTTGTAAGCAGATATTCATGTCATAGCAGGTGGTATAAGGGAAAAAGAACTAAAGAGATAGGCACTCCCAGTCGTGCTAAACCATTAATGTCCCTTTAAAATGATTGCACTATCCTTGCAATGAGCTAAAAAGACTTGAAGAATCTTAATTTAAAAAACAAAAAGAAAAAAGAGAAATAATGTATTTAACACAACCTACCTACCACCACCAAAGGCTTTATTCCCACAAATACCTCCCCACCTTCTCACCCATAACCTCCCATGTTCAATGCTGTTACAAGAGCCTCCCACAGATTTTTCTGACAATGCTCTGGCAACTTAAGCTGCAACTGTGAAGCACAATGTCTGACCATGCAGTGAGCCCATCCTGAAGCACACTGAGATGAGAAAGGTCTTCACCACTTCCAACATGGGGTAAAATGCTCCCAGTCACCATGGGAAGGGCTCCTGGTTGCTGCACACTGTCACCTTGTGGGTAAAACCTTGCCTCTGTTTGAAGCTGTAGCTGAGCTCAGCAAAGCTCTGAGGAGTTAAATCTGCCCCAAGCCAGACTGATACCCTCAATTAGGCACTGATGAGTCCCCTGAGCCCAGGAAAATTCAAATGTTCACAAGTCACACAAGCTCTGCTCTGAGTCCTTTGGGCAGGACCCACCCAGTATTAAGCCAGCAGGTTTTTTAAATACCGGGTTTGTGGTTTATGCTGGGACAGAGGAAATCAGGACTACAAATTACATCCTAAATTTTGTGGGCAGAGCATGACACCTCCAGAGTCATATACCTGGCAAGGGGTATAGCTCAATGCAAGTGTGCAAACATGCATGAGGCCCTGGATTTATGCCCCACATGTCCCTTACATGACACCTCTGCTCATGCACAGGGGTAGCACAGATTTGCTCAAAATTACTTTCCTCTAACTGAATGGAAACCAACTTCCATCTTAGTTCAGCCAAACCAGCAAATAACACCCAAACTATTTCAGGGACAAACTAAAGTGTCTGAACACTGAAGAACTTCCCTACATTTAAGCAGCATGAAGCACTAGGAATTTAGCTACCATCATGAGACTAGAAGAAGTTTTCATAAGATGGAAATCAACCAATTTGAAGTGAAGGTGACAGTGTTAAAGGAATTTTTTGCTCAACAGGAATTAGAGGACAGAAGCAACCATTCTCGTTTGGGCAGGTGTATTGCAACAGAAGGCTCTGCTGGGCTTGGCTAAACAAAAATCTCTCACGTCTCGAAGCATCTGCCATGTTGGCCAGTCTTCAGTAAACATAGGCATCTTCAGATCAGTCACAGTCTGTCTGCTGATTTTACCCAAAACGTTCATTTTTCTCCTCGTTTGTAGTTCTCCTTCATAATCCAATTCAAACCAGCATTTCAGGTTCTACTTCTTTTACTCTTTTACAAGTTTCAGGTGATTTCTTTGATCTCTGAAACAGTTGATGCTAGAGATTTAAAAACTCCTCTCCCTTAAGTAAGCCAACGCAAAAATCCTGCAGTGTTTTTAGGATTTGTACTCACTATGGCAAGTTTTAACTGAGATCCAGCAGACTTTTAACATTGAGTTCACAGGTTTCTGGATTGCAGGTTCAAAAACCCACATTTGTAAAACAATCCAAAGTTGCCAAAAGATTGCCATAAGAATAATAATAATCATCATCATCATCTTCTTCATCATCATCATCATCAATGCCACAGTATTTTGTAGAAAATGATCCTTGCTAATTTAAATTAGTGAAGCTATCATTTCAATTAGTCTTTTCACTAATAAAATTAGGAGGCAGCCTTCCTCCTGAAGTCCAGCAAGTTGAAGATACCTAGTCTTTAGTTGCCCAGTGCTTAGATACCATTGCAATACAGAAAAAAGCTGATGTATTACGAAGAGGAACTTCAAAAAAATAGGTCAGATATAAAAAGCAACCAGCACATATTAGGGGATGGAGATATTTTTTTTTTCTTGCATCACTTCAAAAGATTCATGAGAGAGAGGATTTTTAAAATATCCTCATCTTAAAAATTAGAATTTCATGTACAGTTCACAGTTCCTATCTCTGTTTCCATCTGTTACAGTCCCTTGAACATGAAAAATTCCTTCAAGAATTCCTTCAAGAAATATGCAAGAATTTTCAGTGACAGATTGTTCTTAAAAGCAAGTAGACAACGCCTAACCCAGACATTAGAACAGAGTAAATGGCTGTGAGGTTAAATATGACAGGTCTAGTAGGAGATTGAATATTAGTCTTGTATATCTCAAATTATTTGCTATTTAAAACAACAAAACAAGCAAAAGAACTCCCTCTGCTCTCCACCAAAGGAATTGCCAGTGCCAGCTTTATTGGCCAGCTTGTAATTGGCACAAAAACATATGATTTTCAAGACCGTTATGGATAAGTCAGGCTGGGAAGTAACAGAGCTAGTCCCAGAGTTAGTTCTAGTTTTCAGGAACACCGTTCTCATAATTTATGGGAAAGGCAAAATAAATTAAAAAGAAAACCTACAAGAAAGGGGACCTAAAAGAGACCTGCAGAGGGATTTTGGAAAGGGCATGAAGTGGTAAGACAAGAGTGAATGGATTCAAAATAACAGAGGGCAGGTTTAGATTAGGTATTAGGATGAAATTCCACACCATGAGAGTGGTGAGGCACTGGCACAGGTTGCCCAGAGAAGTTGTGGATGCTACATCCCTGGAAGCGTACAAGGCCAGGTTGGATGGGGCTCTGAGCAGCCTGGTCTGGTGGAAGGTGTCCCTGTCTATGACAGGAGAGTTGGAATGAGATGATCCTTAAGGTCCCTTCCAACCCAAATAATTCTAGAATTCTATGATCTTATGAAAATAAAGTGAGATGGATTAAATGTGACAGGATTAATCATTAGAAAAAACACGTCTACAGACTGTACCTTACATACCCCGAAACAACCAAGACAGATGTGCAGGAAACAAACACACAACATTTTCTAAAACCTCAACAATCACTAAGCATCAAGAGCTTGACTATGTTCAAGCAGAGTCACATTCAGACAGAAGGTTTATTAGAAGAGATAAAACACTGTACTTTTATCTCCTGGCAAAATAGATCGGTAAAATCGATCCTTCCTCTTCTTTTCTTCTGGATTGGGAGGCAGAGGTTTTGAGCCATGGTTTAAAGTCCCAGGATCTTTGCTTCCCGATCCAATCATAGTGCTGGTATTTCTCATTGGAGGAGCAGGTGGTTTGTCTTCTGTTTCAACTCCATTGTTAGACATCTTCAGTTGGGGAGGCCGTTACTGGAACTGGAAAACAAAACAAATTAGAAGCCAAATTACTTATTTATTGTAGACTAGAATCACACACTATCACGTAAATCACAAGCAGGTATTTGCAAGACAGACCTGCAACCTCAGTCCAACCATTAACCCAGCACTGCCCTGTTCACCATAAACCCACATATGCCCAAATGCCACATCCACAGGCTTTCTGAACACTTCCAGGGATAATTATAGTAACACAAACCCAGCAAAACAAATTCTACTCAAGCTCCAAATTTTTTTTTCTGTTAATAAGACTATGTTCAAGCATTTGGGTTATTGATCACTGAGAAAAGCCTGTTTCAGGATAGAACCAATTCTCAAGCAAACCATAGAGCAAAAGTGCAGGGTGGGAAGGTAAATATGAGGTAGTAAAGAGTAGGGATACCTGAGAGGAGCCAACAACTTACTGAGTTCGTAATACCTCTCAGATCCACGCTACTTCTCCTAAAAACTATGCCAAAAGGTTTGCATGAGTCTCCAGCACAGCCTGATACAGAGACTGAAGTTTGTACTCAAAGAATTTTGATGCAGCTGCTCAGACTCCTTTGCTAAAAAGCTGCTGAGCGGGTTCAGAGGCAGAGGTGGCCGGGAAGCCCTGAGCTGTACCCACATCACCTCAGATGCAGTGGCACAGCCCCTGATTGTGCCAAGCCAGCCCTGGCCTTTCTGCACTAACAGCACACTTCAGGAGCAACCCCAACTGCCAGGAGTTGATTGCATTTCGTTCTGTTGGGAGGGTCAAACAAAACTAGATTCCCAACACACACTTAAATCCATAAGTAAATAATCCCTGCTGTGCAGATTTAAAGACGGAAGCTTGGGAACAGGGTAATAGATTATTCGGCAACGACTAACTTGTTCCACCCAAATGAGATCAGCATTACTCCGGACACAGCCCGGCTGCAGCAAGATTCTTCTGGAAACTGGAATTCATCTGCACTATGTTTTCAAAAGTAAGTTGGGAGTTAACTGCTGACTAAAGACCAAAGTGGGAAAAGTTTCTGTTTGGGTGGAAAAAACAGTTCAACGTCTTTACCAATTTCACAGGCAGTAAGGGAAGATGTTTCACTCAAGGAGAATTACAGAGTGGCAGAAAGTCAGAAGCTGTTTGCTCTCTGCAAGTGAGAAGTCTAGTTACAAAGCTGAGATCACTGCAGACTGCCAGGGAGCCGCTTTCCATAGGCTGGACTCAGTGTGACACTGAGTCACACTCCAGGCAGATCCCACCACCGTACCACACTCCTATGGCCACACAGCACCCAGCCAGCCTTCAAAGTCTTCTTCTGCCAAGCTACTGATCCTCAGTGTAACTGGCAAGATTCAGACCCAGAGCACACTGCTCTCACTGCTGTGGGGAACTAAGGCAGGCAACCACTGCCCACAGAAGTCACTCGGCAGCAATGTGCCAGATTTTGCCAAGAGCAGTTTCCCTGTCCCCTGCCAAGCCATGGCTGGCCTGCAGCTCCACCTTCTCCTCCACTTGATTGATTCCCAGTTTCTTCACACTTGCCCTTAAATGGGAGGGTTGGCAGTGTTGTACAGCCTGTAGGGCTTTGGGCAAGTCTTCACACACAGGGAGTTTTGTAAAAGGTCTGACCCCAACCCGGTTTTCCTTCCAATACAGCTGTGCAATGGAATATTAAATGACAGACTAGCATTTGGGGATTGATTTTAATGGTGGGACAGCTTTGGCATTTGGGAGGGGTGGGGGGACATTAGCTGTGCACTTGTCTGGGTGTGTCCTCACATGTGCCCTGTGCATGTCCCACCGCTCATGTTCAGCCTCATGCCATTCTCGGGTATAAAACAGAACAGAACCAAGTGACAGCTGGAGTGCCAGCCATGAAGTGGTTGGTGCAAATGAATACTCTCCCTGCCTAAGCAGTGGAAGAAAGTCTAAGCTAAAACCCAACTCATAATTTTGGCAGCCACTGCTGCACATGTACCTTGTGAAACATGAAGATACTGAGTCCTTCCTGATGGGCTTTGCACATCACAGTGTTGGTGGCTGGAACTGAACTGGCACAACTAAACCATTTGAAACAACATAAGCAGCAGTGTCTCATAAGAGATGCATTCCCTGCATTGATCTTGATCTTATTTAACTACAAGACAGCAAATTGCCAGGAAGGTGCTAGGAATATACTGCAAACAGGGAAGCAGAAGGAAAAGGAATGTTAGCAGCTCTGTGCCTGCCAAACAGGCCTCCCCAGGAGTGGCACCACATTTGCTGCTCTAACACCCTAGTTTACCCCCACGGGGGTTTGAATAAAGGTGCATCCGAAGATTCCCCAACCATCCAGACTTCCTGGAACTGCAGGCATGGCTGGGATGCAGACTGACTCACTTCTGGATCCCTTTCCCACTGAGCAGAAAGGGCAGTAGGTAAGAACTGGTGCTTCTTATCTGCTGTCAAAGGCACTAAACTAAGCTGGGGACAGAGTAAAGTTTGCTAAGTTGGGGAGTGGATGCAACATCAGACCAAAATAGAGCAGTATGTGGCTCCAGGCTGGAGAAAAAGAAGTGGGAAGAGGAATAAAATAACCCCCCAAATTACAGGCAGAGGTTGGTTGCTGGGGGAAAGAAAAAGAACGTAAGCAAAACACCCCAAAAAAAGACTCTAAGAAAAATCTTTGGATGTCAAGCACCCTCCCTCTCAGTTCCACCTGTGCAAAACCCCAAGGATATCTGCTCTCAGTTTCTTCAATATATGAAAGTTTTCAAAATCTCTCCGTCAGAAAGGATAGCGCACAAGTGAATTACTGTTTTACCGCAGGGATAGAAACTGGCAATACAAGCTCTTGTTTATCTTACATGATTCCCTGAATGAGCAAGAAACTGCTGAGAAGTTACATAGTTTTACAAACAATATTGTTTCACACCTATTTGATAACTGCAACTTTGCTGTAGGCAAAGCCTATAGCACACCCTCTCATTTTCCCTCCATCACTCAATCTCTCAGACTTTTCTCTTCATCACAGTCCTATGTTTGGAGTTAATGGAGCTGTTTGGAGATGGGGGGGTGAGAGAAATCCACTGATCTACAAAACTAAGAGACTGATTCCACAGAAGTTATTCGCTGTAATAGCAGTACTAGAGGTTTCCCAAAAGCTTTGGGCCACTATGTATTTAAAGGGAAAACCAAAAACCCGCTTAAGTGAATCCTCCCACTGCAATACAGAGGTCAAATGCAACATCATTATACTTTCAACTTCTATTGGCTTCAAAGTAGGCAGATGAAACCCTGTCCTTGACAGAATTATACCCCCAAGTCAGAGCTGAGAGCCCAGAGCCAGGCCAAGTGGTTACAGAGGTAGCCATCTCCCTCACTGCAGCCCAGCTGGCTGTGCAAATTCTCTTCTTCCTAAAATAATCTCCTGCCAATTCACATGCAAGCAGGCTTTAAACAAACCCCCTCATGTAGGCGCTGCTCAAATTCAGAGCGCCAGGCAGTCGCTTCCCCAGCCAGCAGAACATCAGCGCTAGGCCGCTGAAATGAGTCACTCTGCTCGGCACAATCCCTTCCAACAGGAATGCAAAGCATCACTGCACTGAGTTATTTCCTTCTTCACACCAGCACGACTCTGCCTTGAGAAATCCATCTTAGGTTTCCACGGTGTGATTAAGTGAATAGTGGAAGCAATGAAACAGCACATGAACTTTTCAACCAGAGTCAGATGAGGGAATACATTTTAGCTGCAGACACAATTATTCTCAACTACTATATATATTAAAATACCAGCACTCAAACCGAACCCCGTAGACACCACTAGGAAGGCATAGCCGTGATGTAGGACTATTGTTTCTGCAGACGTTTGGGAGTACTGAAAGTTCGAGTTGTTTCAGCACACAGCAATCGTGAAAAGTTTTATTACAAACTGCAATCTGTGACTGCTGTAGACAAGTTATGGTTGCCTTCAATGCTCCCTGTCCCTCCCCATCAACTTGTGCAGCCCATTAGCTACATATCATTGTCCCAGCCTCAACAGAGTCCAAGAGCAAACCTGACAAACTCTCCTTTTACACCTAAATAACATTTCTGCAGACAGGAAAGAGACAGACAGGAGACAGAATACATAGAAGTACTGAACAGAAGACAGCACCCACAGGTGCCAAGATAGCATCCAAGAGCTCAGAGTACATTCACACATGCAGAGATCCATGCAGGTCTTCTGATCTTTGTAAAGAAGATATAACACAAAATACAATCAGAATCATTAAGGTTGAAAAAGACCTCTAAGAGCATCAAGTCTGAGCATTGACCAAGCACCACTGTCTTAACCACTAAATCACACTCTCAAGTGCCACATCTACGTGCCTTGTGAATCATGCAGTTTATGCCTGAACTATAGGCACAAACCGTAGTACAGGCACAGCCTCCTAAGACATTCACCTAGCAGGGTGGGACCCAGAGGTAGGTGGGACATTCTGACCCTAGTGTAGCACACATGCAAGCAGAAAAAAGAGAGAACAAAGACCCTCTATGTGTGTCATTTTTCCTTCCACCTAAGTACATCATTTCAAACCTGCTGCTCCACGCTGAACTCTAAGTTTCTATCAAGCTGCTTGTGTTCTCTTTGCATTCCTTAGCAAGACAGATGACTGATTGCTAAAACAGAAAGCAATTAAGAAGTCAGAAAGGGTGAAACCTACGCTACAGTAGATGCCATACAGATAACTACGTCCAATGCATACTAATTGCAGGAGTCAACATGAAAACTCATAAAAGAGCCATCTATAATTCATGCAGTCTGGCAAGAGAGTAGCTGTAAGTTACTCACTACAACTTACAGATGAATAAAGTATATAAAACAAGACAGGGAGGAGGAAGATGCTCAGCAACTGCTCTTCCCTCTCTGCCTACTACCAGAAGGAAATCTCACATTTTTCCAAAACACTAGTATTCAGTTGTTGGTAGGGTGAGGAAAGGGTGTGTTGCCCACAAAAAAACAAAAGAGAGAGATTCTTAACCTTTAATTGAGTTGATCCTGATCAGAACAAGTGTTTTACCTCTGCACCAGTATCCCAGCATCCTTCCACCCCATGGCTAGAAATTGCTTGTGCACACACACAGTTAAAATCTCCTCCTTCCCCCTCGCACTGCCCTGGTGAGAAAGAGCACAGGCTGTGCCCTGCTCTGCTCAAACACATTGCAAGCAGCAGATTCCCTCCCTGTGTGTCACGCTTCCATGCAAATCCCAGCAGAAAAAGTAACGTCAGATTTTACCAGCTGGGTTTTCGACACAGGATGAAAAGACAGCCGTTCGTTTTTTATTACTTTACGTGGGACTAAGTCTCAAACACCAGTCTCGCACTGAAGGAAAGGCACCCCACGCGTTCCACCTGAAAAAGAGGCAAGAGGTGTCCTCTTCCTCAACGCGACAGCAGATGGGACCTGGAACACACGCTGTCACAAAAAAAAGGCAGCTGCAACACACACACCCCGAGGGAGGACAGACTGATCACTGCATTTAGAGGTGATTAAAAAAACCCTCAGAAACCGTAGCATGGAGCTGTCTCCCCAGCCAGTTACTGCACATCTGAGCTCTTTGCAGGTGTGCCAATTAAACCAAAAAAGCCAAAGACCAGCAAAGCACCTGCACAAACCCGGCATTTACAGGTGAAGTACAACAAAAACAAAAGAAAAATAAAAACAAACAAACAACAATAAAAACCCCAACAAACAAAACAACAGGTTCAAGTTCAAATAAATAATTACAAAACAGCAGTGTTTGCTGATGTCTTTTTAGCACTTACCTGTTAGACCCCTGCAGGTGCTGCCAACACCTAAAGATGCAGTTGAAATCACTAAATTAAATGAAAGAATAGTCACTCAACATCAGTATNCAACTACCAGTTGCAGTCTTGCTCCACTGCCAGCATTATTTCCATAGTGCCAGACATAAGGGATGACTGACCACTTACAACTCAACAGGAAAAGCTGGACAATTCCATGGCTTGGAATTTTAAAAGCCAAAAGTTTGGACAGTCCTTTCTAAAAAAGCCTTTAATTCAACCCCAACAGTTTGGGCTAAATGCAAGGACTGCCAGGTGAGATTCCCTAGCCCAGATTTTGCAGGAGGGCATGGACATCACTGCAGCAGGCAAGAGAGCTGCAAAACCTCTCCCCAGGCAGATATCCATGCTAACCCATCCTACTGCACAGATACGCCTCTAAAGACGAACAGACTAATTATAACCACTTGATTCCTAGCAACAGAGTTCTCCTTTCATTCAAATTAAGTTAAGGAAGCTTCTTTCTGTTTTGTTTGAAAGAATCAAGGCCCAATGTTCACCGGCTTCCACAGTGTGGGCCCATGCATGACCACTGTGACAGTAACCCAGGCACACTGAGGGTTTCAGAAGTGCTGAGGCAGGTCAAGCCCTTTCCACCACATTAGGCTTGAATCCAAAACCACAGAGAGGCAATGCCAGCTTAAATTGCCATGTTTAGACTTGGCTTCAGCTGTTGCACAAATAACTGGCAGTGTCGAACAATAACCATTTCACAATCAATGCCAGCTATGCCCTGGAACACATGATGAACTGCCTTTACTTGTGCTCCAGCACTCAAGCTTGGAGAACTGCAGAAATCAGCTCTGGCTGACCCCATCCCTGGGCAGCAGCCTCCTCATTTTGACCGAGCCTTTACCCACTTCTAACAGCGCTTTTAAACAGCCCAAGAGAAATAAATTGCATCCATATTCAAGGAGAAAAAAAAAATTAAAATCCAAGCTGAGACAGAAAGGACCAAGAGTATCATTTTAAAAGCTGTCAGCCCACAAATCATCCTCCTCGTTTCCTCATCTCCAGAAGTGCTGCCTCCCCTCCCCCAGCTACATGCCTGAACAAGCAAGTTTGCTGTTGCAGATGTCAGGACAGGCTCCCTTTTCCAACACAGCACAGAGCAGCCTTGGCTCTGGTTCCACTTTCCCTTGCAGGAGGGCAGGGCTTCAACCACACGAATCAAGTAGTCACTGGAGTTGGAGCTTGCTAAGCGGGGTGGGAAAAATAAAGGCCTCTTAAAGCATACCCAAAGCCCATATAAGCAGGTTTCCTGGAGGAAATCTGTGTTCCAGAGGAAATGACTAGATGCAGCATAAAGAGAATATATTAATGCACACAGTTAAACCCACCCCCACTACTCTGTGCCTAAGTTACTTGGCTCAGAGTCCTAACTACACATTAGCAGCAACAGCAACTGAGAGCAGCCGAATCATTAATCATTCTTCCATTCAAAAGTTTCCAATCCAGAAAATGGACACAGAGTACAGGGCTCAGAATTAAGCCCTGCTATCCCCTAATGTGGAATAATTCACTGTACAACGTATTCACACTTTAAATATATGTACGCATTTGCAAAAACTGCACCTTTTTAATTGAGAGATCTGTCATTTAGCAGTGGGGGTGGGGGTAAAAAATATATAAGAAAATGAGAACACTGTCAGATCAAGTCAACAACATACCACAGGCACAGAGGACACTGCAATGCAGTGGTTAGCAAAAAGCCACAGTATGTAAATAGATGAAAGTTTACGTTAACCTGTAAAAGCTGAGTTTTTTCTGAGGTGAAGAAACACCAAGACAGAGACCTGCAAGGAGGAAACCAATGTTCTTAAGAGCAAAACTCATTCAACTCCTTTGCTGGGAAAGTAAAGAGCAAGAAGACAACCCAATTATCATTAGTGAATGAAACCATCCAAGACCCTCAATTAGACTGAGGGGAAAATACCACAACAGTTCAGTGCTAATTGGAAATGCAAACATTTATCATCAGAGTAGTGTTTGCTCCTGTGTATAGCTCCATTGTGTTCGCTGCAGCTAATGACAGTAGGAAGCCCAGTGCTCCATAGTATTTATGTAATGACTGACAAAGCTGTCACATTCCCTTAATTGCTAGCCAAGATTTTCACACTGGCAGTAGTTTTCAATTAAATAAAATCACAAAGATTGGTTCCGTTTCATGTTCCTTTGTTAAAAGTTTTGGTTTTTCAAAGCTGGGGAAAGAAGGAGAATGAATAGTTCTCCAAAGACAGGATAAGCTCTGCATCAAATAGGAGGTTTTTATAGACAAACTGAATTTAGAGACAAGGAAAGCATCATCAAATACCCAGAGCTGCAAGAGCTAATTTAATATCAATAAAGACCAGCAATTTGAGAACTGCACATAAATCTGCTTCAGGTTTGCTATGATTACTCCTTCAAGTGCGATACATGAAATGCTCTAAGGGCAGTTCACTTACAAGGCAAAATGAAAAAGCCTAAGGTGGCTTAGGGTTTCTCCCCTAATTAAACTTTCACAGTAGAGTCTTCTTTGTTGCAAGAACATCAGCTCTGTGTTTACAATTATATGTTATCTAGCAAAACTCCCTATTCTACCTGCTTTATGATTCCAGAACATACAGGAGGAGCCATAGCGGCAAGGTCTCACATCCCTAGGCTTCCTTATTTGTACCAAATGCACTGCAGAGCATTAACTAGTCCATTAAGAATCATCATCGTTTAATTTAATGAGCAGCAGTTTGTTTTTAGGAAGCACCATCAAGCCTTTTATCACATCATTTACTCAGATTCCAATCATACTTACTGTATGTCAGTAGAGAAAAGAGAGTTCTATAGGACTGGCACAAAAGAACTGCTGTTTCTGCAATATATTACAACCAAGTCTGCATTAGCGCTCAGTTAAATAAAGCCCATGTGCCAAGTGAACTATTTTTACTCCACTGAACAAAAGGAAATATAACAACATCACTTATTACAGTGGCAGGCCCATTTTAAGGCACTATGTAATTAGGAGTAGGAGTTAATTACAAGACTAGATATAGCAGGCAAGGTTTTCCTCAACATCTTTGAGCAAGGTTTTTCTGGGGCATGGATCTTCTTACCCTCTGTTCTTGCTACAATGACCTAAGCAACTTTAAGTAGGATGCATGGATCTTCACTGCTACCTATTTAAAACTCATTCTTTCTCAAGAAGCAGCAACACTGCAGCCATAAAACCCAACCCAGAGGAGACTGACTGAGGTCCCATTCACAGCCCTGTCAGCATCTGAAGCGACTTGCTTGTTTCCATCCAATTCCCAGTGGACAAGGATCTACATCATACAATTAGCAACAATATGAACTGCAAATTCAGCAGAATTGGGATTTCACTGATGGATGGATTGCCAGTATGCATGTTTTATTCATCTCAAGACTGCTTTGTCAGGTTGTTGTATGTCCTCTGTGCACTTAAAATGCTAAAAATCATTTTATGGTCATTACTGGGCAGACAAGCAGCTCTATAGACAACGTTGTACCTTTGCTAAGTGGCAGCCAAAACTCACCTGATTTCCAAAACGAAGACAATGACCAAAGACAGATGCTCTAGGAAGTTGTCTGAGTTAAGGCATTTTGTTCAGTACAGTATTCCCTCCCACTGCTCTAGGTCACCTCACTCAAGTCCTACAGCTACTTCCTCCTAAGGTCACCAGTATAAGAATTAGCCTCCCTAGGAGAGCACAGCATGCAGCAAGTCTAGGTGCAGTTTTTTGATCACCCTTCCCTAATGTCAACAGTTAAGATCCAAGGATGTTCACAGCACACTGTCGTAGTGATATGGTACCTACCCACAACCCCAAAGCTTCCTCAGTGTTCAGGCACACAAACCAATTTCCATTTCAGGACCCACCTCAGGTTACCTGACCACACTCCCTCTCTCCTATCCAAGGCAAGAGAGTCTAAAATGATGCTTTAAATTCTCTAACTACCACACCATAATTTCACCTCTCACCTTTACAGTAACAGCTCTGTTTGCTAAAAACCTCAAGATACAAACAGGGCAATCCATTTTGGAAACAGCTATTGCACAGCTTTCAAGAAATCCCAGGTTTGGTCCCTGAGCACACCCAGGAGCAATGCATGGGGGTGCACTCCCCAAACGAATTTTTCCCTCCTTCACTTTATGCCATTTACGTTTGTCTCATGTAAGTGCTGCCTTCCTCTTTACTAACAATAAAACATTCATAGACATATTGTGGCACAACCTTCACTAACTCCACCTTTGCTGTTTTCACACTCCTTGCAGAGGGATACAGTGAAGTAAAATACACTTGCTGTGGGAAAGGAGATCCTTCAAATCAATCCACAACAAGGCATGATCTGATGGCTTAAGTGAACTGTCTCCTTTGCAAGTATGAGGTTGCTTCTTCCACTCTTTCCAGTTGTTTCTTTTGGCCCAAGTTTTCATAGAATCATAGAAAAGGCTTGGATTGGAAGGGACCTTAAAAATCAACTAATTCCAGCCCCCTGCCATGTGCAGCAATTCCTCCCAGTAGATCAGGTTGCTCAGGGGGCCCCATCCAACTTTTTGTTCCATTCCTGGTTATTCTTGTACTGCTGGTATTTGCAGGTGCTGATTCACAGCCTCCCAACATACGCACATTTGGCTGCTTTTATTTTTAAGAAAAGTCTTTTCAGGCTGGAAATAACTCTTGTTTTCCCATGAATACTTGTCAATGTACATCTAGTTTTATCTAAATATTCTACTTTGACAAAAGCCTCAAAGTTTTGTCAGTCTCTGTTGTTCTATTAAAATGTTCTAAAACAGACATCTCTACTTGTGGCCTGCTACTTTGTAAGGCCCCTTTTAGCTTTAAAGATAGAAGTTGGATTTGAGCCTAATATATATTCTTGAAACTTCCAACATGGTTTGGATTTACATCCCCCACAGGTGATACTTCTCCAAAGGGTTTCAATTTGTAAAGATAATTAAAAGTGCAAAAAAAAAAATTCTTTATTGCTGGAAAAATTTAACCAAGATATCTTAAATAGAAGTAGTCAAATCCTGAATCATGATTTTTTAAAATGGGCACTAAAAAGTTGTCCTAAGCAAATAAGCCCATAATTCTGTCATTTTAGTATCTTGTGTTGTCAGCAGACAGCTTTCATCTTAGATCTAAGATGATGTATTGTCTCCAACCCCTGGTCCACTGGCTCCTAACCTTTTCTTCCCCATGGAGCATCTGTACTCTGGGTATTTCCCTGGAGATTTGTTAACTACTTCTTCCTCGAAGACTAAGATTATTGGCATTTTTCTCAGACTACATTTCTAACCATTTAAAAGACCTGTCAGGACAGAGAAAGAAATACATACCAAAAAATAACAATTCATCATTCTCTCTGTCAAGACATCACAGGTAAAGGGAAGACCTAAGTTTTGGCTAATGTCTTTAAAGACCATTTTCTATCTTGCATGCCTGTAAGTCACTTACATAGCATTCCACACCCTCTTTTAATGCCAATAGGGAGAGGATGGATTAGAATATTGGTATCTTTAATTTAGGAGGCAATTAGACCAACAATAACAAACCAGAGCTATAGGTATGCTCAAAACAATCTAGTTAGAATTCCATTTTAATTAAAAATGAGTCAAATAATCCCATTACGCCAAGAATTGCTTTAGGCATGGTTCCAATCCAGCACATCTCTTTATTTAGTATTTTAGTTCCACACAGAGAAAGTGATTGAAATAACACTGTAGACTACCAGAATGGTCCTTTCTGTACAGCAAGTTCCTCTTCCAGTTAGAGAGCTTGGGAAGACACAGAAATAAATGTTCCAATATCAGTCAACCACTGGGTTAAGCCACTTAATGAAAGAAACAAAAAGAAACATGCTAAAATAAAACAGCCTACATCTCAGATAGAGTGAGGGGATTCTTCACCTCTGCCCCACTCTGGTGAGACTGCACCTGGAGTGCTGCATCCAGCTCTGGGGACCTCATTGTAAAAGGGATGTGGACCTGCTGGAGCAAAACTAGGAGAGACCAGAAAGATGCTCAGAGGGCCAGAGCACCCTGCTAGGCAGACAGGCTAAGGGAGCTGGGATTGTTCAGCCCAAAGAAGGGAAGGCTCCACAGAGATGTTAGACCACGTTCCAGTACCTAAAGGGGCTACAATAGAGCTGGAGAGGGACTTGTTGTACAAGGACATGGAGTGATAGGACAAGGGGGAATGGCTTTAAGACAGAGGGCAGGTTTAGATTAGATACTAGGAAGAAATTCTTTCCTGTGAGGGTGGTGAGACACTGAAACAGGCTGCCCAAGAAGCTGTGGATACCATATCCTTGGAAGTCTTCAAGGCCAGGTTGGACGGGGCTTTGAGCAACCTGGTGCAGTAGAAGGCAGTCCCCATGGCAAGCGGTTGAAACTGGATGATCTTTAGGGTGCCTTCCAACACAAACCATTCCAGGTAGTCTATGAAATCCAGTTTTCTCAGTCTTCATCCCACTACCTGCAAACCTCATCTCAAGGGGCATTTACTTCCTCGTATTTCCCCCTTTTGCCTCCTTTGTCAAAACATAACATGCACATCTGCTACAGCTGCACAATTTACACTTTTATTTTTAAAAAGAGGGGAAATAAATATTTCCAATATCATCTTTTATTTCTGGATTTGCTCTTACATGGTCTGTGAGACCCTGCTGCCTAACAAGCATTTCATCCATGGCAAAGACCAGCAGCACAGCTGCCAGAGCCAGTTACCTGCCTGCATCACTGAACTGAGGAAGGGGACAGAAGGAGCAGGGCAGAGGTCTGTCCTACAGAAGAGAGTGTGGATGTATAAACATGTATATGTGTACATTTATGTGTGCATGTGTGTATATAACTTGCACGACCCAAGCTAACTCACTTATTTTGTTTACTCCCAGACAGTGAGTATGCATCGTGTGACATGACCATTTATAAAACAGTTATTCCCCAAGTGACAAAGTACTAAAAAGAAAAACAGTTGCAGAAAGTTATAAAGTATGACAGACAGCTCTAAATTAATAAAATTTTGTATTGCACATTGCCCATTTACTTCTGTAAGTATTCATACACTGGATCTTGTTTCTATTAACTGGAATCTATATAAAATTATAAAATAAATAAACCTACTCCCCAGAGATATATAAACAAGGTTGTTGCCCAGATCCGTGTTGTCCACATGCACACCAACCACTACCACTCCCAATACTGAAATATACTTGGGAATTACACAAGAAAAGAAAATGAAGACACTTCTTGAGGTCATTTCCTCTTCCAAGACACTTGTGGGAGGGAGGGCCCAGTACCTTAGCAAAGGTAAACCTCACCAATTCCCTCCAGGCTTGTGCTGCAGAAAGAAGAGACTCAAGGTCTTGCAGTTCCAGAAATAGAAATCCTCCCTTACAGACATTTTATTCTACCAGGCCAACACACAGAAGACAGTGATGGGTCCCCAGACATCATCTTCACCACTCCTTATCCTGCTGAGCCTTCCAGTCTGCCAAACTCAAACTTCCAATGACCCTGGCTTCTTGGGAACTAGATAAAATGTCAACAGACAAAAGTAATAAAGCTCCTGAACCACCTGGACTATTGTCACATTATTTATTTTTAGCATTTGAGTGTAGAAGTCCAAGGAACTGGTGGGTAGAACCAGATTTTGCTCATCTTGGTGTTTTGTACTAAACTTAATCTGTGAAGCCCTCTTGCCTCTCCAAATATCATGGGGAAATGAGGTAGGATGGTTTTTGGGGTGGTGCATGTGTACATGATTATGAAGAACTGGGAAGATTTTCCTTATTACAGGCTTTCCACAGCCTTAACCTTTGAGAAAGTCTGCCTGAAGAGACAAAGTGCACATCTTGCTGCCAGGACAGCGGGGTAGAGCCAGAGCAGCCTCCACGAATGTGTAAGAGTGGTGGGCAAATGACCTTTATGCTCCAAAACAAAATCAGTACAAAGCAGCAAGGTCTTAGACCTGACACATTTTTACAGGACAGTCAGGAAGTCAGAGCAACTTGGCTTTGCATGCCTGCAGGATTAAGCACAGCCATCCAACACCATGCCAGGGTCCTGCAGGATCAGGATCACCACTGGGCTGTAGCCTGGTGGTCACTAGAGCCAAAGCCCATCCCACCTGCACGCACAAACCCAGCCCAGAATACTGCGGCGTGAGTCCACAGGACCATATGGCACGAGCACCTCTGAAGATGGAATCAGGCAGCCATGTGAGTAGCAAGCTGACAGAAGAGGTAATATTTGCTCTGAACCTTTTCTGTATCATTAGTGCTTGTGCTAATTACGATAACCAACAGCAGCAGTCACTCTGATGGGAGGGCTGAACAGAAGTGACACAGCTGTCAACTCCATTCAAAGAACGAAATCCTTAAAAGTTCATCGTTTTGGGGGCAGAACAGAATCCACACAGCAAGATGCACAGGACTGCAGCTTTTTTAGGGCAGAAAACTTCAGTGAGTAAGTACAGCTGATGCAGATGTGAAAAACTAAGTGCCTTCGCTGTTTCTCAGGGGGATTTAAACAGCAGGTGAGTGGGGCTGGTTTGTGGGACATGACCCTTTTTTATTTCAGCTATTTAGATGCAAATTGTTCCCCCTCCCTCCCCCTCTCAACACCATCTGTTAGCCCAGAGGTTTAGACTGTGCCTAGGATGTAGGTTTTGGGGGAGGGGGATATAGATAAAGCATGGAGAGAATTTCAGTTGATGCCTCTATTTCCTCTAGGGCACAGTTTTGGAGAGATAAAGAAAAATCACTTTGCAACACCATAAAATAAAAATAGGATTTTTCTCTCATTCTACTGGACTTTTCTTACTGACCCCATGGATTTCCTACCCTAGAAAGCATTCCTTGTCCAGCTTTTGTCCAACAAGCCACATTATATAGTGACATTTATAGCAGGTTGCTATGGTGTTAGCAAAGGGCATGAGCTGGTATTGCATGAAGTATCAGATTCAAGGAATTAAAGTCCTAAATAATAATAATGAAGTCCTTCACTACAAGGCACAGTATTTAATGTTCTTTTAGTGCTAGTGAAGCTGCCTCATCTCTGACTTTCCCAAGTGAACAGCAATGTACTTCAAGAACTATTGAGAGATTTGATTCATTAAACACTTCACCCAGGGCTCTAAATTCTTCACACAGGAAAGATTACGGGTGACAGCAGAGAGTCCACTTTAAGGAAGTTTGAAGATGATGCAGTATTGGGATTGGTGGCTGACAGACCAGGTGGGTGTGCTGCCACTCAGAGCGATGTGGACAGTCTGGAGAAATGGGCCAACATCAACCTTTCCAGTTCAACAAAGGAAAATGCAAAGCCCTGCTGCTCAGGAGCACGGACTGGGAGCCAACAGGCAGAAAGGAAGCAGAAAAAGACCTGAGATTCCTGGTGGACACCAAGTTGACCATGAGCCTCCAAACATCTTTGTAGCAAACAAGGTCAACAGCATCTGGGCTGCATTAGGAAAAATAACTGGCAGCAGGTCAAGGGAGGGGATCCTTCCCCTCTGCTCAGGGCTGGTGAGACAAATTTGGAGTGCTGGGACAAGTCTTCCCTCCCCAGTACAACAGAGATGTGGACGTACTGGCGGGAGTCTAGTCCACGAAGATGATTAAGGGACTGGAATATCTGGCATATGAGGAGAGGCTGAAGGAGCTGGGACTCCTCAGCCTGCAGAAGAAAAAGCTCAGAGGGGTGCATAAATACCTGATGGAGGTGTAAAGAAGATGGAACCAGGCTCCTTTTGGTGGTATCCAGCAACAGGACAAGAGTCAATGGGCACAAACTGAAACACAGGAAATTCCATTTAAATGTAAGAACAAACCCCACAACAAAATCACACTTTTTTTTCTGGGTGGGGATTAGGGGAGATGGACACAAAACCACAGAACTCAGAAAACCACAGATTGCTCAGAAAAATAATGGGAAATTCCATCCTTGGGCATGCTCAAAACCCCATGGGACATACCCCTGAGAAAACTGTTTCAGTTGCCACCACTTCAGGTGGGGAATTGGACTAGACTATCCACAGAGGCTCCTGCCAACCTCAGCAGTTCTGCAATTACAAGCCACACAAACTGGCAGGGAGGCTTTAAAGGAGAGAGATGCACAACACCATTCAAACTACTTGTCTGAAGCACGTTTTTATTCCTCAGTATCCAAGGCCCCAGTTTAGCGATGAAGACAAATTAAAAGAGGTTGTGACAGCCTTGAGCAGAAAATCACCAGAACAGTTGGGATCAGTACCACACACCCTTATTACAAATTTTAGTGTGTGGAGTACAGTCCCAGTACTTGGGAGATGCCAGCTCTTGTCCCAGTTCTCACAGGCATCATTTGTGATCTTGGAGGCACAAGAGAGGGAGAAAGCCAAAGTACTTCTTGTCTGCTCTGCCCTCCTCCCATCAGTCAGTCACCTCTTTAAAGGAAAGGCAATTTAGGTAGTTACAGAGCACACAGCATGAGAAGAATCCCTTCCAGGTGTTTCTGCAGCTTCAGCTAGCAGAAAAAAACATTCTCGGGAAGAAAAAAAAAGAAAAAGGAAAGAAAAAAAGAGCTGTGTATGCAATCCTGATGGGGAGCTCTGAGGTAAAGGGGAACCTGGAAGGATCTGAAAACCCTTCTTCCCCTTGGAGTCCCAGTGATGGGACAGAAGAGCCCTCCTGAGCTTGGAATATGAATAGGCAGGGACCACCTAAGGGGAAATGGAGAAGGAAAACAATATAGTGTGGGCTTCCGAGCCTCAGCTGCAGCTGAGCAAGTTCTTGGGGTGCCCTTGCATAACGTTTGAGGCTGACACTAAGTTGGGTTCAGTCAGACTTTAATGGTGATGCTCCACTGAGGTGAAGGAAATAAGTTCTTCAGCTGGGAAGACCTTCTGCCAGACAAGGTTTGCACAGTAACATTTTCTGAAGGGATTTGGGCCTTTTTATTTTCTAATTGTTGGGATATTGTTTGATTTTCCTAAGTGTTGCCAACACAAACACAACATCTTCTCTCTTTCTTGCACAGAGAGAAGAAGCCAGAACAACAAATTATCTCAATTACTTGGTGACAGGAACTTCAGGTATCTACTTTCAGACAATTAACTTCTAAAATCATTTAATTCAATTTTGCTGGAATTGGCAAAGGTTGCAGGCATTTCATAGAAACACTCTCCTAAAAAAATAAAAATCAGTTATCTGAGCAAGCACCATTTCAATAAATTCGTGCTGATATTTTGAGGGAATTTGAAGTTTTCACTTTAAAATACATGGGGTTATATTTTCTCCATTTATGAAAAGTGGGGTTTTCAGAACATCAGTGCTTCCCCTACAGAATGAGTATTTTCTTCATGCACTGCTCTAAATCACCAGCTAATTGCTGTTTCCAGATCTCTGGCATTTCACCAGCACTACTGAGAATCTAAAGAACAGTTACTGGAAATGGTTTTGGTTAACCAACTTCTTGTTCACAAATCTCAGCACATGTACAAACTTTAGGGGCTGCAATCCTACAGTTTGATCTCTAACACAAGATAAAGCATCAAGTCTCAGTCTCCTTGACTTTTAAAAGACAGAAAGGTCATCTGTGATAGCTGAGGGGTACTTGGCCTTAATGCCAGCAAGCCACCCACTGAAAACAGTGGGAGTTTAGCCCGAATTAGGATTTCAGGATTTATCCCTGTCACACCTCCCACACAGTACTACCTGACAGCTTCTGAAAACTGGCAAAATGTGAGGGACATGCCAACACCATCCCAGATGAGGTTTCCAAGGGTGTGTTTTGTAACAATTGAATTCAACCAACACCAGTCTGCATATGCACATGTTCTCGCAGCTCCAAGGGGGTTTAACATGCTGATTTCAAAAGCACAGTAGCTAAAAACACCTCTCTGATACCTACTCAGTGCCAAACAAACCATACTTTTAAAGGAGAAAAAAAAAAACAACCACCAAACCACAAAGCCAAAACAGCTGCATCCAGGATATCACTTAACTTGTGCAATAATACCCCATCTTCAGATGCTTTTCTAGAACTTCTTTCCAGCACCACCACCCAAACCCTCATCTTTTCCCACCCATTACCTCCAGAACTGCCCTAAAATAGCTACTGCCATCCCCAACTTAACCTAGGTTTACAGCCAGGAGGCACCAAGGTCTGAGAGGCCAATTTCTGCCCACACAGTGCCTTTGAACCCAAATCTAATGGCAATGATGCTCAGGAAACCAGTTCACCACTGGCTGATGATCTTTCCCATCCCTGTCCCACTCTTAACTAAGCAAATATTGACCAGGTGAGTATGTGCCAGAGCTGAGCATTTTCCAGAGGGAAACATGTCTATGAGTCCTGTTCAACCCAATCTGGCCTTGATCCTGTGGGAAGCTGAGTAACAACCAGCTCACGTACTCCAGGGGCCAAAGGCTTCGTACAGTATCGTTGCTCTGAATGGGGAGCCTGGGTGCTGCCCAAACTGAAGCCACTGGTTTTACAGGGTCTGTAGCATCTAATTCTTAGAAAGATCCTTTATTTGAATCCCTGGAGGCAGCAGGGGTTTGCACAAGACAGGGTCAAACACCTATGGTGCAAATCAGATTGTATCCCTGCAAATAATCAGTGCAGCAACTGAGATACAATAGGTAAGATGAGCAGCCTCTTTCGGTATCACAGCAGCTCCCCGACAGCAACCAACAGAAAATAACCCAAACAAATGATAAAAAAAAAGTTTAAAAGACAGTCAAGGACAGTGGGTCTTTCAGAGACTGAAACATGACTCATTTTGGAGCAAGAGCACAGCTAAGCAGACACACTGCTGAAGAGAAAAGACAAGTTCCACTCTAAAAGCAGCAATTAGTTATCAAATGACAGAAGACTTCCACAGGTTATTTGGTATGCTTGCATTTTCCCCTGAAACTAGCCATTTTTAAGAGGATCCAAATGCAGGAGAGGGAAAGAAGCCTGACTCAAAAAAAAAAAAAAAAAATACCACCAAACCAAATAGCAAAAATCCCATAGTTGTCATGTTTATGACTTACATTCTCTAGACAGGAAATCTTTGGAGCAGCAAAAGCCTCTCTGAAAACCTCTCTGCCCTTCACTTCACAAACCTTTGATATCATAATCACATTTTTAAAATATTGCCTTCTTGAATGATGCAGATTAAAAGGCGTAAGTAATTCTCTGACATACTATTGAAAACCACACGCCAGCATGAACCAGCATTTTATCACATGCAAGGCCATTAAACTATTACTTACAGAGCAATAAATAGTATTCACACAGATACCACTGTCACTGCTGAGCAGAAAACCTAGGAAATTCCTCGTCCCTGGCCCCCTGGGTTTGAGTGAGAGAAGTTGAATTGCTCCTGCTTGGAGCAGGGTTTTGTCCTGCAGAAACACTGCAGTATCTCAGCTAACACAGGAATTGTCCTGTAATTATCATGCACACCTTAGAGTCAGTGAAACAAAAGTGACCTTTCGCTTCAAAAGTAATTTTTAAGGCAAAAACAGAGGAAAGCTTTTCAAATTATAACTGTGAAAGGACAAGGAGGGGAGACTGTGTATTTATATGGGTCAGTAAAGTATTCATGAAACAACTGTGGCAGGGGATGGTCATGGGAGACCAGGGTTCATTTGCCACACCAAAAGTGGGTTTATTTTCACAGAGTTAATGCACTTGTCAACTACTCAGACAGAGCCCCAAACAAGAAGGCAGCCTGACAAGACAGAACAAGACACCCAGCTGGCTCCACAGTCTAGACAAAAACTTGCTTCTCTGAAGCTTTTATATTTTCCCTTCCTCTTCCAGAGCTAAAATTGGAATGGTATCAGTTCCTTTCCCAAATGGAAAGCTCTCTGAGAGCAAACCAGATTTTGAAGCTTTCTAGCAACTACACAGATCAGGCCACCAGAGCTTGCGGCGTACACGTCTGTGTTCAGGGCATCTGCAGGATAGTCTTGGGATCAGAGCATAGCTACAGTTGGATGCTCTCCAGAGGTATTTTAGGAGAACAGAATCAAATTGCCACACAAACGTAATTGCCAAGTTTCCGTCTACTGTTTCAGCAATTTGCTTGACACGTTTAATTTCAGAGGAGAGAGTGGTAGAGTAATATGTTGTTTTTATTAATAAGTCCAAATTCCCTAACACAGCATTCATATCTTTGGTATGGTGCAGGATTCTTTCAAGTTCTGCTTTTGATAACAGAAAGCATTACAAATTCTTCATGCCGCCTGGAAAAAATATTTGGATAGACTGAGGTTAGGGCAGTCAGTGAGAAAGGTGCAAAGCAATATTCTTAAATTACCTATTCCCCTCAAAATCTACAAATTCAGAGCAGAGAATTTTGCTCCTCTGCTTTCTCTTCAGAAGTCCACTCAGAAAGCCAACCTTCATGACACTTGTTGTGTATCTGGTCACTTCATTACCTAACATTTTCAATTCTTGCAGCCCACAGAGAACTAAATCATCTGGGAAACGAAATTTCCCTGCCTTCTACCCCACAGTATTTAAGAGAGTTCAAGTTCTGCCCCCTTTTGAAAAGGCTGTCCAAGATCAGCACGTTTCTATGCTCCCTTCACCAACTCATTGTCCATCCAGCTCTTGCCCATTGCACCTCTCCATTTCCAAGCTTACAGACATCTCACAGCATCCCAGAGAATACACTGAGATCATCTGAATGCATCAATATGCATTTGGATCATCTGTTAAACCCATGAGGCATCCACTGTCAGAAGATGCATAAAGAGTGGAGAGTCTGTGTATGACTTCCTCTTCACCATTTCTTTTTAGAAATATTTCAGTCCCAATTCCCACAGAACCAGAATGGCACCTAAAGAGGACTGTTTGCTTTCAGAGCTACATGAGAATTCAGGTTTTCAAGTAAAGCTGAGCTATCAAAAAATCAAGTTGCTTATACATCTAATTTCCATTATAGAGCAGATAGCACAATATTGTTTGTTAGACTCTGCACATATGAACTGTGCTTCTTCAAGATTTCACAGCAAAGAAGCGAGTAAAGTTTTAATCTAGAAAGTGAGAAGAGAATTAAAGAGATTACAGACCTCTAAATGAATTACAAGAGCTATGTCATTCTGTAACACTGCTCACAAGAATTGAGCTCTACCTTCAGAAGTCATTTGGATTATTAATTTTTTAAACATGAAAGGGCTGTATCCCAACACTGACTTTCAAGCCTAAGAGTGTTTTGATCTGAAGATAATTGACCATAGCAAAAAAATCAAGCTAAAGAGTGTAAGAAGTGGCTTCAGACCTTTTTAGCAGGTACATGATTTCAAGCACCAGTTTGATAATTAGGTTGAGCATCCACAGGCACAGGAAACACCAACTCTAAGTCAAAGGAAGGAAAAGTCCCAGGTGACAGCCACATAGAGGCAACAAAAATCCATTTTCTCTCTCCAGCTCTCTGAAGTTCTCTCCTTTCTTGAATCCTTGGAGAAGGGCATTTTTTCTGCTCTATTCCACTTTACATGGGATTCCATGTAAGTAGAAATTCCACCTTTCATGTTACTTTTTTGGCACGATCTTCACACATGAAGATAGATTTTAAAGAGAGCTTGAGCTCGTAAAAACTGTGCTTTCCTACTCCGCAAGTGAGACAAAGTGCTCCAAAGTCATATTCTGTGTAATAACAGAAATTAAGATTTTACCAATTTCCTCAGAGCTCTACAGAGCCTATGAAAAATCATTTAAGGTTTCAAGTAACAAACACCACTAACCCCATCAGCCTCACACTCAAGAGTGGTTTTACGAAGAGTGGGTCACACTTCTGTAGCAATCTTCAAGTCCTGAGCAAGAACAATGCTGGCCAGAGCTGTGACAATGCAGAAGTGACAGGAAGCACTTGAGCACAATCTGGTCAACATTTATTGCTTACAGATCCCATGAGAACTCCACTAGAGATATTAGAGGAAATATTTTTGCAGAAATCCACTCACAGGCACAAAGGTGGAGAAAGAAATGGCACAAAGCTCTCAAGCATGACTTTGCTTGCTCTTGTAGGAATGACAGAAACCCACAGCAGCACAGACTTCAGCATAAGCATGAGCCACTCATGAACACTGTGCTCTTCAGTACCCAAACATTGCCTAGAAGAAATCTGGAGGGGATCTATTTACTGATAAGACACGAGGAAAAGGCTTTAACCTGACAGAAGGCAGGTTTAGATTTGGTATTAGGAAGAAGTTCTCTACTGTGAGAGTGGTGAGGAACTGGCACAGGTTGCCCAGAGAGGCTGTGGATGCCCCATCCCTTGATATGTTCAAGACCAGGTTGGATTGGATGGGACTTTGAGCAACCTGGTCTAGTGAAAGGTGTCCCTGCCCATGGCAGGGGGTTGGAATGAGAAGATCTTTAAGGTCCCTTCCCACCCAAATCATTCTATAATACATACTCTGGCTCCAGGCAGCTTGACATGATTAAGCCATGACACTGCCCATGCTCCAAATAGACCTCCAATGGCAGTGAAGACTGAGCTACAAAGACAAGCACAAAGCCAGGTGACAAAAATTTCAATGTTATAACACAGTTTCAACAGACATTCAAGCACAGCCCCAGTTTCCTCTAAAAATGAAAGGCTTCAGTGAGATAACTCAAGCAATTAAACCTACACAAAGCCTTGAGTCACTTGCTGGGTCATGATCCAGCTGATTCCAAGAATCTGTATGCAGGCTGCTTACCCAGAAATTAACCTACTGCCTCAGAAAATGTTGCTTAATTTAGAAGAGTGATTACTTACAGCACCTGCTGCTAGCCTCACACCCCCATACGCCAGCTTCTCCAGAATTAATAATAAGTCTTCTAAAATTATTTACATAAGTAATTAAGGAAAGAACTAAAGAAACAGTGCTAAATGTAAAACATAACAATCAGCTGGGTTATCAGCAGCAATTGAAATTGTAATTTCCAAAATAAATAGTGTGAGTTAAGGCAATTTGAGCTGAAGTTGCAGTCAGTCCTTGTGACAGACTCCCTTCCTCAGCCAGGAATAAACAGCAAACACTGCACAGGAGACACACACCAAATTGTGTATGTACATGACACCTCAGAGCAGCCCCACACAGCATGAGAATCTCTACAAAAGAGGTGTCCTAGCTTTAAAGCCACATTACCTGTAGGCTTTAAATGTAAAGCCAAACCCACAACAGCCTTGTCATGCAAGCAAAGAGCCTCTAGCAGTAGCTGAGGACTGAGGTCAGCAGGCAATGGAGAGAGGAGGAAAAAAGAAAGGAGGATCAAGGAACAGGCTGTATTCTCAAGCCTTAGCCCTTCTCTAGAAGTTTCTGTTCACATCTACACAGAGCCTCAAAATAAGTACACAGGCCCTAATGGGATGCATCCAGGAATGCCAAGGGAGCTGGCAGATGCCCCTGCAAGGCCAGGCTCAGTAATTTTTGATCAATCATGGCAACTGGCAGAAGGCATAGACTGGAGGAAGGCAAATGTCGATCCTGATGTTCTAGAAGACCCAGGGAACCACAGGTGACCCTACAGGAATCTCATGATGTTCAACAAGGAGAAACACAAAGTCCTGCACTCAGGGAGGAACAGCCACAGGCACCTACATATGCTGGGGGTCACCCAGATGGAAAACACACTGGCAGAAAAGGACCTGGGCATCCTGGTAGTCACCAAATTGACCATGAGCCAGCAGTGGGTCCTTGCAGCCAAGAAGGCAAATGGTACCCTGGGCTGCATTAGGCCAAGTATTGTCACCAGGTTCAAGGCAAATGATCCTTCTCCTCTCCTCAGCACTGGTGAGGCCCCATCTGGGGCACTGGGTACAACTCTGGGCTTTCCTGTATGAGAGGCACGCAGACCAGAGAGTCCAGCAAAGGGCCACAAAGATGCTGAGGGGAGCATCTCTTCAATGATGAAAGGCTGACAGAGCTGGGAATGTTCAGCCGAGAGAGGAGCAGGCTCAGGGGAATCTCATCAATGTCTATAAATCCCTGTGGGGAGGGTGCAAAGCAGACGGAGCCAGGCTCTTGTCAGTGATGCCCAGTGCCAGGGCCAGAGGCCATGGGCATAAACTGAAACACAGAGGGCCCCTGTGAACATCAGGAAACACTTTTTCACTGTGAGGGTGACCAAGCACTGACAGAGGCTGGCTAGAAAGGTGGAGTCTCCATCCTTGGAGGTATTCAAATGCTGTCTAGGCACTGTCCTGGGCAGCTACCTGTGGGTGGCCTTGCTTGATTACAGCAGGCTGGGCCAGATGACCTCTGGAGTTCCCTTCAGCCAGTCTGTGCTTCTGTAAAGACATGTACCTAATGGTATGCAGGCATCAAGAGGAGCCCTTCCAAGAGGCAATGGAAACCTTTTCCTTGATTTTAACTACTGAATGCATATTTTTATTCTTGAAAAACAATGCTTGTTTTATGCTTGAAAAACAATGACATTTCAGCAATGGTAGCTGAGATGCTCTGTGCTTCCTCCCAGGAGAAGGGGTTCAGAATTAAACACGCAACCCTTTACCACATGGTCTGTCTCAGAGAAGAGTCAGCCCACTCACTTGTGTGCACACAAACTAGAAGCAATTCACATTTGGGGGCTTATTTCTGTTCCTAATCGAGACAGAGGTTATTTGCAAAAATTCAGCTGGGATCTTAAAACCCACTTCATGCACTCAGAAGGACTTTTTCAGCAGCTTGAAAACATCCAACAGTCTATGCCTGCTTCCTCCCCTGACCCATATATATATCAAACTCTAAAAGCCACAAGTGGCCTATAAAGAAAAGTTTGCCTTTTAGGAGACAGAACAAAGAACATAACATTCCTGTCTGAGTGCAACAAAAAACAGTTTGAACAAGGTTTCAAAAGGTCACAGTCATTGCAGCCTCCCAGAACTAGAGGCACCCAGTTGCAATTCAAGCTACGCAGCTCATCTCTTTCAAGCCCAAAAGCTTGGCTAAGTTTGCAGGTCTTTTGGGGACACTAAGCAAAGTACCGGAGTGCCTCAGCTCCAGACACCGGCTGTCTCAGAAGCCAAAGCAAGCAAAGTAAAACTCAACGTACTGAGACTTAGGAGAGCTGTGTGGGCAAAATGTGACTTCACCCATTGCTTTGCAGCTGTGTAGCAGGCCCAGAAAGCATCACACTTCATATTATTCCTTAGGGTGTTCTTATTTCCTTGCTTATGGTTTATGTATTGAATCTTCTAATCTGTACAGCTTTCCAAAAGAACCCTCCATCTTACTGTTTCACTGTACAATGAATTAACGAAGGTTTGATATAAATAAATAGCCTGAAATTATTTTGGAAGAGAAAATGCACAAGAGTTTCTGCAGAAAAGGATACAACTCCTCCTTGCCCCACCCCCTTGGCCAACTCTGCCTATACAAGAGGCTCATACAATTTCAGGACCTTTTTCTAAATTTTAGGCATTGCACAGAAAACCATTCATGCATAAAACACTACACAGTGATAAAACGTTACTAATGTGGGTGAAGGAACAACTTCTGCCAGGTAACACAGAATACCTGGAAGTGCACAGTAGCTCCACTACCCTTTTATAAACTGAGGACACAGCTGAAGTGAATTGAGAAAGGTAACACAAGTTTACAGCAGAGAAGAAACACATCTTCCAGGCTTCTGTCCTGTTCTGGTTCAGCACCTGCAACTCTCCAGCCCCCTGCTAATTTTGCAGGCGACTCTGAAGCAAGGCATGGAGCGGGGATCTGCTGCTGGAACAGGCTGCCAGGCAGAAGCTGCTGGGGCTGGTACCACACTCAGAATGGAAACTGCTCAGAGAGCAGGAGGAACTGGCAGCAGTCTGCCATCCTTATCCATCTTCTGTGCAACTTTCCCAATCAGAGACATTGGCACTGCTCACTCTCTTTTGCCTTTCCACCTGAATGAGCCTCACAGATTTGTTCCTGGTTTAAACTACCAAGTGATTACAACACTTTACCCTACTCCCTATAGGGCACAGGTTGCAGAGAGCGGAGATTTGGATCACTGCTCCTGGCACAGCTTATAGTGTTCTTTTTCTGACCACCTATGCCAGGAATGGGATTTTCATGTCACAGAATCATAGAATCATAAAAGTTGGAAAAGACCTTTAAGATCAAGTCCAGCCATCAACCCAGCACCACCACCACATTCACCATTAAACCATGTCCTCAAGTGCCATATCCACACATTTTCGGAACACTTACAGGGATGCTGACTCCACCACTTCTTTAGGCAGCCTGTTCCAATTATTTACAGTGTTCATGTGAAAAAAAAATTCCTAGTATCTAATCTAAACCTCCCCTGGCATATCTTGGGGCCATTTCCTCTTGCTCTGTTAAGATGAAGGAAACGTTCAGGCCTCTTTTTCTAGAAAACCATTTCACCATCAGACATTTCTCTACGGCCTCTGCACTCTGAGGTGCTTAAAGCCCTCAGTCCCCTCAGACTGACAATGACCTTGTTCCGCACGTCCCTCACCTCACGCCAGGCTGAATCTGTTGACCTCCACTTGAAGCACATGCTCCAACCTATGAACTCATCCCAAAGCAAAGCACATCCAAGTTGTGACATGACCATCACATTCCTTTCTCTCTAAAATGCACTCATTTATGTTGCTCTGCTGAACAGCTGAAGGACATCTATTCCCACAGGCTTATCTTTGCCCCACCTCCTCGCTCATCAGTTTCCTCCTTTCCCAGAAGATGGGTGGCAGATGCCCACCTGGGGCTGCAAAGCCCCAGCATCACCAGTTACTTCCCATCAGTTTTAACTCCTAAACACTTTTCAGATCGATAACATGAACTGCCACTTCAATAAAACATTAAGAGCTGAGCATCAAAACCCTCCTTTGATTCATGTAAGATTCTGATAAGAGAAGCCAAATTTCTAGACACTCTCTAGAGACAGCTCTTGGGGCAGAAGCAGAAATAGAACAAAACCAGCATTGTCCTCATGCAGTGGCATCATGCCAAACCTCTCTAGGCTTTTGGCATCAGAAAAAATGGTCAGCTACCACCAGATTCAGCAGGAATTAAGCTAAAGGTCTCAGCTGTGCAGTCTATCAGCAGTTCAGCTTCTTCAGCTACACTGAGGTTCTGATAACAGGAGTAAAACTATCTCCAGTATGAGAGACTTTCTGAAAGGGATGCTTGTCAGTCATCACAAACAAGCAGCAGGTGCTAACAACATGCCAGGTTTGACTCATAAACTTCATTAGCCTCTTTACAGAGTTTGTGGTTTGTTTTTCATATTTCTCTTTGTGCACAGTGAAAGAGGTCCTCTTTTATTTGTATGCTCCACTTCCAGTACAGTTCCAGCAACAGCTGAGTTTTAACACCTTTATCACTTCTTTTTTCTTAACAGGAAAACAAACAAAAGGTCACAACCACACCCTGGATTTTCCCTCCTTAATGGTACAGAAACATTTTACTCATCTGCTCCCAGTCCCTTTCAGGTTTTATAACTCAAAAGAAATTTTAGCCAACAGCATTTGTTTGTTACTTCCAGTGCCATTTGTTTTCTTTCTCAAAGATTCAGAGAACCACCTTGACCCAATCCCATTAGTACTGCTAAGCAGTACTAATGAGTTACTGAGTTAGCAACTCAGCTGGCTGGTGGGGACCACATTTTGATCACAACAGGCACCCCTGTTCCAAGGAAATGGGTGAACCAAGCGTTGCAATACAATGCCCTGGCAATGGGCACAGTGACAGCAGTTGTCTGAGCCAGCATCAGGACATGGCTCAAAGGGCTTGGAGGCAGATTCACATCCCATTTGGCCGCTCCCACTAGAGGGACAACAACCTCAGGCAGAGCTGCAACAGCCACCCCAGTATCTGCCCAGAACCACAAATTAGTGGCCTAAAATAAAGCTGTGAGGAGGCAGAGCCTCTGAATTGGTTCAATTCCTCTGACTGTCAACCAGCTTGGAGCAAGTCCCACAGGTAGAGAAAACCTAAGAGAGATTGGAATCAGGCCTCCCATCGGTGAGGCAACTGATTTCACTGGTGTTTTCATCCATCCCCCAGGGCTGTTTTCATTCTCTCATGAGAATCTGGGATATAGTTATGTAAAACAGATTCCTCACCCTTAATTAAAATAAAGTTCACATGCACACCCTGCTGAAGGCAGCATTAAAAAAAAAATTTACTTCTATGAGGAATAAGTCACTTATAATTAAAAAAAAATCTCATTGTGCACAAAAGGGAGTGTAGAACACTTGCCAGCCACCTGGATAATTGCTTCCTATGAAAAACTGCAGAGGAGAGCCCTGGGGAAAGGAAGGGTCATGCAGAGACTCTTGCAAAGGCAAGAATCTTGCAAAGTACCAGTGGGATTTGCCCTGCACAGGTGAATGCCTGAAAGCCTGTCACCAAATTCTACCTATTCTGAGGCTACAGTCACCAATCCTCCACTGCACTAGCATGGTCATTCACCTATTTTAAAATCAAAGCCCATGGTGTTTAATCAAAAGTTCCCTGGCTGTAAAAGCACAAGAGCTGATGGTTTATATTAGCTTTACCTGCTGACTTTATGATTTAAACCTGTGTTCCTTCCCTTCTTCCCATATGGAATAGTCTCAACTATTTTAGCTTCTTCTTGGAAAGCAGCCCATTTCTTCACCCTTTCTGCAATGCCACTGTGCTCCGCAAGAGATGTGGAGACCAGAACTGCACATCTCCCACAAGATGTGGGTACATTGAGCATTTATACCAAAGCCAAATGGTGTCATTCATCCCTTTCCCGATGAGGATGGTGGCTTTTTTGGTTGCTGCTGCAGTGACGTTTCCCTCTCCATCATAAAATGTGAAATTGTCCCAATTTTTTTACTTCCTATTATTCGTGGGGCTATCAAATCATAAAAAAGCCTTCCATCCAAACTTAGAGGAGCTTAAGGTGTTGACAGACGTTTTCTGAAAATCCAAACATATTAAATCCACTTTAACCCTTTCTTATTAACACCCCACAGAACTTCATGGGGTTAGGCAGCAGGATTTTCATTTTCAGATGCCACACTGACTTTCCCAACAGTTAACATGTCTCTACATATTCAGAGATCCTTTCCATTCCTGGTAGAGTCATGGTTTCCATGACTCTCTGTTGTGCTGTTCCCAGGATCCCCTCTAGAGCCCTTTTTATAGTTGGGAATCACACTGGCAGCTCCCCAGTCCTCTGGCACAGCGGCTGTCTGTAGTGATAAATTTTACAGCTTGGCCAGCAGTTCTGCAGTTTCACATTCAAGCTCCTCAGGACTCTTGAATGCCATCCAGCTCTGGTGACTTATTAACATTTATCTATTTGGTCTAATTTTTCCTTTTGTAATTATCTCAAATTAGTTTATCGATCTATTGGCTACAAGAAGTGCACTTGACTCGGGCACATCCCCAACACCTCCAGCAGTTAAGACTCGATATTCTCTGCTAATGCTTTATCATCTTCAAGTAGCTTTTTTACACCTTTGACATCAAGCACTCCCCAAGATACCCAAATCTTATTGGATTATATCCTCATATATATAATATTTATGTCCTAGTGGATATAATAAGTGATGTCCTAACATCTCAGGAAAGCAGTCCCAAGACAGACTGTTTTACATACCTGCTGTCCCCCTCTTACCAACCTGAGCCTTGGAGCAGCTGTCACCCCGCTTTTCCCTCCTGGTGAAAGTTTCAGATACCACAAGAGATCAGTGAGATTAACTGTGTCACCATGGCAGCCAGCTGTAAGGCAGGGTGGAGATCCAAGCACTCACAATCCAAGTTTGGGACAGGAGCTATCAAGGCCTAAAGCAGAGTTTTCTAAAGTTCCTGTCAAGGAAGGCCAGTGCAAATGGAAAGTAGCTTTTGTGTGATGTGATGACATTTATAGATGCCAGCCAATCTGAGGTGCAAACAACTGCAGGTTTTAGTGGTTTACCCTGACTGAAGTACTAAAGCAGGTACCTTCCTTGCTGCCACAAAAAGTGTTTCTGTTCCTCACCAGCACGTCCCTGTAACACTCACAAGGTTCAATGAAAATGCTCCTTTTGGATGAGGCTGTGTGTGAAGCTACCTGCCTGCCTGCACAGGCACTTGCAGAGTAGAGACTCAGACAGTTTCCTTCTTCCACACCCTCCATTCCTTGGCATTTATACCCTTCAAAAGCCCATAGCAGTCCTGCCCTCCTACTCATTTTATAAAAACTACACAAGTATATAGCTTTTATCTTCCTCTTGCGTCAATCCCTCCAACCCCAAAGTCACTTCTGTTGCTTTCCTTCAACTTCCTTCTGTTTATCTACTAGAAAGTAACAAAGATCAAAGGCACCATTACATCACAATAAAAAAATCCCCCCACCCTTCACACTGATTAGCAACATCAGACCCAATTTTCAGAAAGATATTTAAGAGTTTTTTAAAATACTTTACCAGCTTAGGTGCCAAATCCCAACAGTTTCCGAGGGAATCAAGCGCCCACGCGCTTTCTGGATTCCCACTAGATGCCTACCCACATCTTTTAGTACGTAACCACATGAAACACTACTTTTGTTCTCAAGGTTAGGCTCTCAAGTGCTGCTAAGACAGTCCCTGAATGTTCCCACTGAAACACACTGGCTACTGAGAGTTATGTCTCCTGGTTAGGGAGACGAAAAACAAAAAAAAGGAAAAGAAAAAGAAGAGGGGAAAAAAAGAAGAGCAAAAGAAGAAAAAGGAAGAAAAAACTCTCCACAACTTTTGGTTTTTGTTCTTTCATGCCAGGCAGATCTTACCAAATACTGCTGCACAGTTTCTGCCAGATGAAAGCTTTGTTTTCATCTTGGCTATGAATTCTGAGGCATAGATGTTGCTGAAGTCTTTCTGTACATATTGCAGGGTATTCAGAGATAAAATGACATTATGCTATATCAGAAATGTGTTTTCCTACTCCTCCTGTGCCTGCTGCTTCTGTTTGCTCTTTACACCTATATGACAGAACTAAGCATATAATTTCTACAGCATAGTTGTGTTTTATGCTCACCATGAGCCTTTACTGGCAGTGTTTAGGTGGAAGGTGAGAACTAATCACAGCACCTCCATGAAAAAGCCATCAAACATTTGTACAACTCCTACACGATAGCACTTTGGCTATGAAGTGGAGGACTGCAAGGCAGAAGAGGAACAGCAAAACAGTAGGGTTATTTAGTTTTGTATGACTGGCAGCAGCATTGGCAACTTAATTCTGTCTTGGAGTAAAAATATATTTCCAGCTGGACACCAGCAAGAAGTTTGGGCCCAGCTTATAATCACACTTTCAATTCTGAAAGATTTCTCAAGAATACATGTAACACACAACACAAAGCATTATGCAGGTCAGTGATGGGAAAATCCCAAAAGTGCTCTGCTACACTAACAAATGACCCCACTAGGCAAAGCACGGGAAGTCCCTACAGCATGGCAAGGATTACAAGCATTATTCCTCCATGCGGAATCAAAGCAGGATTCAGAGCAGCAGAACAACAGGATGGGGAAAAATACATGCTCCAGTTGTGATTTTTTTTTTTTTGTCAGGGTCTTTCTCACAAATGCATTTATTAAAGACAGAAAAACAGCTAGAGAAGAGTCAAAATCAAAAGGCTGAGAAAGTTGAGGCTGTTCAGCCTGGAGAAGAGAAAGCTCCAGGGAACACCTTAGAGCACCTTCCAGTACCTAAAGGGGGCTACAAGAAGGTTGGAGAGGGACTTTTGACAAGGGCATGGAGTGACAGGCCAAGGGGGGGTTGTCTTAAGCTGAAGGAGGGTAGGTTTAGGTTTGATATTAGGAAGAACTTCTTTACTATAGAAGTGGTGAGGCACTGGCAGAGGTTGCCCAGAGAAGCTGTGGATGCCCCACCCCTGGAAGTGTTCCAGACCAGGCTAGATGGGGTTTTAAGTAACCTGGTCTAGTAGAAGGTCCCTTACCCCTGGCAGGGGGTTTGAAACCAGGCGATCTTTAAGGTCATTCCAAACCAAGCCATTCTATGATTCTGTAAAATCCATTCTGCACTGAGGACTTCCAGATCTGCAGCATAAGCAGGTCCCGCAGGAGCTGACTGGGCAGCTGCTAGACGTTCAGAGAGCTTGGGGACAGAGGGATGTAAGTACAAAATAAGCAAAATAAAAAGCTGTATACAGCAGGTACAACAGTGAGAGAGTAAAAAGGCACTTACTTGAGCGTCAGTTCTGAGGAGCCACTAAATTTCACCATATGTCTTACAGACCTTACTCCCAGCTTTCAGACCTGCAGGCAGCTCCGTGATCTTTAACACTACACCACAGCTACAGTCACTCATATTGCTTTGCAAAGTTTCCTGCCAGGTCAGCTCACAGCCAAGTGCTGAAAGGGAAAAGCACCCTTGCCTTTGGATGGCTGTGTGCCACGATGAGCTCAGCTGTGTCAAGCTTCATCCTCCAATCTCAGCTCCTAAGAAACCCAAGTGAAGAGCACACTCCCAGCAGGTGGAGAGAGATCCCTCCTGTCCTTTCATCATGCACTCAGTCTCCAAGAAAATGCAAGTTCCGAATTATACTTTTAATGTTAATTTTGAGTTGACCACATCAAAAGGAAAACTGCTGCCAAGGGCCACATCACTGCTTTATAGTTTAGGGGAGGAGGGGAGTGCAAGCTAGTTTTGAGAAAAAAAACCAAAACAAAAGCTTCTCATATGCTAGTCGAGAAGAAAGTTAAGTCAACCACAGACTCCCCTCCAAAATTTGTAGTTAGTTCATTAGGTATTTAGAGCCCTCACAGAGAGAAGATAATTAAATAAATTATTTATTATTAGAGAGGATAATTAATAAAACAGAGAGTTTTTACGCTGAAACTAGCACAGGTTATGCTTCATAGAGAACCCTTTCCCTGCTCACGCCATTCACATCCCAGTGAAAAGAAAAACAACACTCACAAGAGCCCAGCCACAGAAGGGAAACATAGGAGTTCATGAGAAGGGAGAGACAGAGCACAGAGATCAGGCATGCTCACCATCTTGGATTTCAGATGATTTACCCATAGCTACAGGAAGTGCAGATGGAACAGGATCTCAAGACTTAAAAAACAAACACAGCTACACCACACATTGGATGAGATCACCTTGTTGAAGTCACTGCTCCTCAATACTGAGCCAAAATAACAGGGTGAGATTCAAAGAGCAACATCATCAGAAACACAAAGCATCCACTGTAATACTACATTTAAAGCAGGTATGATGTAAAAAGCAGAAAGCCACTTGCTGCTCAGGTGAGATTATTTTCATCTCCATGACCATTACATCCTAAACTGCACATTTACACATTTAATGCTGCCACACGTCAGCATGGGATGAAATGTTTTTGAAACAAACAAAAAAAGCCCACACAAACACTGTTGGTGGCATTTGGACTAGGTCCCAGGATGAATAAGTATTGGATCAGAAGGCAGGAAGGGCTCCTGCAGGATGTACCTAGTGTTAGAAAGAATTGGCTCTTAGAAAAAACAAAGGTCACCTAGAATAAAATTGATTATGTGAATTAAACAAACAAACAAAAAAAAATCCTGATGATCATCTAATGAACTGCAAGAGATAAAGGAAATCAAGCTGAGATAATTTCAACATTAGCATTTTTCTAAAGTAGTAAATAACTTTAAAAGAAGCCATTGCCCACAAGAAAACACATTTTTGGTTGGACAAAGTAAATGACTAAATTCTTACAATTTTCTACAGCTAATCACTTCTGAATGTTTTTCTTGCAGCTCAAGGACTTGTTTCAGAGACACACAAAACAAATGAAAACCTAGCACTCTGAAGTCTACAAGGTAGTGAGACTTCTGATCTGCCCTTGCAGCCTTCTTCTGCCCTGACACCCCCAAATCCCCTCTTCGCCGTGAGTAAATTGGAAACAAGTTTGGGAGGGGGGGACTGTTAATATGAGCTGGCAGGACACTGTTTCAGCAAGTATAACTTTGATGTGAAGCCAGAAGCCCTACTATGACAGTGCAGTGAGTCACTTGATGACAAGTCACTGAGGCATTTAGAGATGGATTTTGAATTCTACCAAGTGACACTGTTTTGCCTCCTCTAACTGAAGGATGTGCCTTTATTGAACCTGGAATCCAAACACCGCCTGTGACCGTCTCCATTTAAAGACAGCCTACACAGAGAAATACACTGTTGCATATTTTCTGTCTTGCAGGAGAGCCCTGAAGGAATCTTGAGTTGTTTGCTTTCTCTCCTTGAAACAAGTCCTGCTTTTGTCATTCCCAGCCCTACCCTTACCTCCTCAGCCTTTCTAATGAAATCTACAGATTTAAATATTTCCAGACATCTCATCACCAAAACTACCTGCTTCATGAAGATAATGGGTTTCTTCCCCTATCCAGTCTTCATCCCCCTCCCAAGCCCCAAAGAAGATGCTTCTTACTGGGGTGGAGGACAAAATATTTTACCTCCCTGCTGCTCATCTGTGCTTGCCCAATATCCTCCGGATCACAGAAGTATGAGGAATCTGTTTCTCATCAGTCTCAGGAGTGGCCAGGGAAAGTAAAGACAGGCAGGAGATGAACAAGGTTTCTGTAGAAAGGCAAAAGGAAAACCAACAAACTAACAAACAATGCTCTAAGAGATATGATCAAGGAATGGAAGCAGAGAAAAGAAACCAAACAGGAAGAATACAAAAGTTAATTCCCCCCATACACACTGCAAGTTTAGTTCAGTATTGTTGTCAGGGCTCCCAGAAATGGCAAGAGAGACACTAGTCTGACACTGGAGGTTACAGCTCCAGATAAAATGTCAGTTTAATTTTATTCATTCTCTTTAAAATCTGGTTTAGGAACACATGCAAAGAAATTAAAGCAGGCCTGGAAAAGTACTTCCAGTCTCACTTCTTCAGAGTCTTTTGGCAGCGGCCTGGTAGTGGATGAGACTCCTGCTGATTTGTGTGAATATGGTACAGCCTTTTTGCTCATTCTCTCTGCTACCAAGGGAGTCAAAATTGCACAGAATAATTTAAAGCACACACAAATGTAAGAGACTGCAACTTTTCCCAGACACCTTATTACCTAGACATATAGGCTGATGTAACAATAAGAAATTTGATGAGCCAGAAATTAAAGTGCAGATTTTTATATTAGATTAAGATAACTGTGAGACAATACTTGTTGCTGGTGCTGCAGTTTCCTCTTCTTCCTTCCCTTGCAACTTCTCTGGCTTTCTGTAAGGCTACTCAGTGAAGACTTCAGTGATCTTGGAGAATTAAGTTATAATGCTAGTAACTCACTGTTAAGAGGTAGTAGGTACCATCACTTCCTCACCCAAAATTAGGAACTGGAGGCTCAAACCAAAGCCTCTGTGTGCTTAAATCTCTTTAAGTCTTCAAGGCACATTTGGAGCAAATTCTGCCATTTCTCTCTACAGATAGGAGTGGGAGAAGTCTCTTTTATATGACACATATTTTTGCATAGCTTTCACATCTCTAGAATCTTGGAGCTTAACAGAAAGTATCAAACACCTTAACACACACCCACAACGTGCATACACTTTACCAAAGAACCTTACCAATGACTTTGATTATCAGAAAAGGGACGGTTTTGATGAAGGGCTATGTGGTGTTATCACCATTTCATTTCTGGGCCTCTCCTTTGAGTTCAGCTCCCAAAGCTTTTTCGTTATCACCTGTGATCTGCTGTGATCATGAGCCAGAGAAGCAACACTGAAATTGAACACACAGTTTATTCCAGAGTGGCACTGAAGATGAGCACGATGGCAGGGTAAAACAGGGATGTGAACTATAAGCTTGTGGTTAAACAGAAAAGTTAGCTCTCCTGGGCAATGTGGCAAAAAAATTCAATCAAACTTCTGTGGAAAACAGAAATAGCAGTGACCACATCCATGCCATCCACTTAACAATCATTCCAGGATCTTAGTTTTATGACTTTATCTTGCTCCAGCCTCTCTCTTGCATGGAAACAGTATTCCTAGAGCAATTTCTCATTTCAACAAGAATTGCCATGAGTCAGGTGGCTCAAATTCTCTCAAGCAAAGCCTTTATTAAAGATATTATTTTTAAAAAAAAGAAAACAACTTAGTAAAGCATAGAAATTCACATTGGAAATCCAGTTCTAAGTCATTAAAGTTCATAAGGCAATTAGATCTGTAGCCTGAAAAATTGCATTAATGTACTGTGGAGGACATATGCATATTTCTGAATGATTGGGAAAAATCTGACTCTTTTCCCTTTTAGGAACAATATGCCCTTTCACATACTTGTTCTTTGAGTTCCTGAGCTTGAATCAAAGGGTTTCCCCTCTGCGTGCTGTATTTTGAAACAGATTTGTCTGATTTGCTGAAGTTGGCAAGTACGTGAATATCTGCCATTTAATTTTTGACCCTACCTAAAACAACATTAGTCCAATTATACACTAATTTAGACCACTCTCAGTGAAAGAAACTTTTTAGTACATAATACTAGGACTACATCTTCCAGTCTATCAAAAACAGTGCCCTACCAAAACCAATGTTTTACTGAATTAAACACTGACGAACTTGGGCTCTATTAAAAGTTAACACATTCCGTGGTTTGCAGAGGAAAATGACACTAAAATTTGTCTTGTGTGAGGTATTCCTGAAAGGGTAAGGACATACAAATTGTTCTATTTCCAGAAGAACTGCAAAATGTAATGGACTTTTATAATTGAGTGTCTTATTAATTTTAATGAGCTAATCAGTATTGCATTTCGAATCCTGATGTGTCCGTTTGCTGCTAATCCCTCTTTGTGCTATGCACGCCCTGGTCTTTGCAGCTGTTACCTGACAAACCTACCTTCTATTGTGAAGGGACACAGGCGTTCAGGCTCAGGTGACCAGCATAATGAGCAAGAAAAGCAGAGGATTTATTATGAACCTGGCCCCATTTTTTTCTCCTGGCATTAGAGAGCTCAGTAACAGCCTCAAACACCTCACGCAGAGGTGAGCAGAGGGCCTTTGAGCTGAATGAATCTAACAGCTTCAGTAGTATACAGAGAATTGGGAAGGAGGAGTTGGATATCCCTCCCTTCTGCTGCTGAAGGAAATCGGCTTTTCCTTCACCCCAAACAAGTCTGAACTCTGGAAGCACATGAATTCCACATTCAGCTGTGACTTCTAGTCTCTCAAAGCATGATTGAAATAAGACATTCTTGAAATACCTACTAAAGGCAAATCATAGAATCATCCTGGCACGAAGCCTTCAAGTTGAACTTGTTGTCAAAACTGCATAATGTTTACTTACAGAGATCTGGGGAAATTAAATACAAGTTTTACAAAAGGAATCACTTCTCTACTCTTTCCACAGAAGAGTCTGGGTTAAGAGGCCAAACCACTCTTATTTTAAGATCAGCAGAGAATGTGCATTTGGGAATATGTAGGTACAAATAATAATCTATTTTGTAATTTCTTTATGCTAAATAAGTGACAAGGTATTTTGCATTACACTATATGCAAAAGAGGAAAAAAACTACATGATGCAAGCCAGTGGTTCAAATAAAAATATTTTTCACTGCAGCTCTTACTTCATGAATAGAACATCAGCCCTGAGAAATGGCCTTTGCCTTGTAAGGGAAGAATTATCTAAAATACCAGTGTGCCACTACAGTCATTAAGAAAGGTGATAGTTCAAAGCCCTACTGATGCTTAGAGAAAGTAAATCAAAGTGGTGCTGTGACCTTAGCAAGCCAGTCTGTCAGTGTCCTAACCTTCTGTATTTGATTTCCTTCTCTCTGCTGCCATCTGGAAAGTCATCAAATGCCATCAGCTGGAAACCATGGACAGACACTGTAACTACATGCATCAAGATCACAAGGGCAGGAGACAAAGCCTTAAGGTAAACTTGGATGACTCCTCCATTCCCAAAACACTCACAATATGAACAGCAATTATTTTCCTCACCCGTTTTCCTTTTAGATTACAGGTGGACAGACTTTATGGAAAAAGAAGGAAAAAAAAGGCATGACACAAGTCTTTAGGCCCCACCTGGATGCAGCATGTACTTGCCACTTGACTTCCTCACAGTCCCACAGCTAAAGGCCCACCTAGATCAAGGAACTGTTTACAGCTAGATGTCGTATGCTTCAAGGCATATATATTTTGTCACAATATATTTTGTGCACTGTCTCACATGGTAATTGGGATCACAAAGGGCTACTCTGGTAGAAATTATTTCTTTCCAGGGAGTACATTTGGTTTCTACTTCTGCAGTCGTATGATTTGGCCCAATTTTCACAGATTAGGACTTTTTTTTCCTTCACAAATAACCTTTTTTTCTCTTCCTTTTTTTAAACCTAAGATGATACAAGGTTGCCTGATTCAGCACCACTTCTGAGTTTTGACAGGAAGTAAGAAATAGAATGGCTTGAAGGCAGTTATGTCAGCTTAAGAGTAAAACAAACTAGCTATATGGCAGGTCCAAAGAGTACAGATTGCAAGAAGGAAAGAAACTATGGAGGGGAAGTTATTGTTTAACCTACATCTCAGACTACACACAAGAGATTGATAGTGTACGAGTGGAAGCTGGAACACTTGGATTGCCAGGCTAAAAGAGTGTATTAGTACACACACCAGAACTGAATACTTGCACTTTTTCTTCGAAATTCCCTGGAAATCTACTTCTCAGATGGCTTGTTTTTTGTTTCCTCTTCCTCCATCCCAACAAACAAGTGCTAAAATGAAGAGAAAGGATGAAAGCCACACTACCACAGTACTTTTGCTGATGGATTTGTTACCAACGCTGCCTGCCTGCATCCCCACAGTGAGAGGAGCATGTGAAACTCCTCTCAGCTGTTCCAATATACAACACAACACATGGGAGATAGAGGAGACCAAGGAGACCACAAGAGGAATCAGCATTTTTAGAGTGCAACTCTCTGACCTATTTTAAAAAAACACCTACAGGAGGATGATACAAGGCACATCCTAAAAGCGCCTTTCACTCTCTGCAGATCATACTGGGAGCCTGGGGAGACATGTTCAGCTCAGAGCAACCATGTTTTGAGCTTGGAGCATCCACGTTTACATCAAATGGACCCCATGAAGGGCCCTGAAATTGTGACATGCACCCCAGTGTCACGTGCCAAAAAGAAGACAGACCATGGAAGGAGCCAAAGACATCCACAGCACTGAGGATGTGCCTGAGGTGGGACGGGACAAAAGTCAGCTCCCTTTCCTGCACAAAGCCAGGAGCAGTCATCCCCACTGGAGCACTGAGCGTTACCCCCTCACAGCCACAACACCCATGTCTGCACATGCTGTGCACAGCTGCACCCAAGTGCAGGAATTGCAAACTTGAACTTCAGTTTGTGTAAAAACCTGATTAGTACAAGCAGCATCAGGTACTTCTAACATATTCATTCCCAAAGAGGAATATGAGGTTATATGCCTTAACCTCAGATGGGAAGAACTGATCACTGGGACTTCTGTGCCACATCAGTGAGCACTGGTTGACAGTCCCAGTTCTGCTGCCAACAAGGGGAATGGATCCAGCCATTTCCATCTCTGGGAACAGAGGTGCAAAGCAGTTCCTCCCAGGTGAGAGCTATGCAAGTGCATAAGAAGAGTCACACACTGGACTATTTTCTCCATAAAGAGCAAGTCCTCAGCATCAAGTAGAACATGCTTATATTGTCCCCAATTCCTATATGAGCCAAGGCAGCAGGCTGAGAAAATTAGTTCAGCTCATTGCCAAGTATAGAAAAACACTCACACAATACAATTCTGGCACACAGTGTTGTTTTGCCTTCCCCTAGAGGTAAAAAGCCAACAGTAGGCATTCTTGTACCTGTCAGAGGGCTAATGGCTGACTATGCTTTTAAGAAATATGACTTATTTTTAGTTGTCTGGTTTCAGTCTGTGTCTTACACCTCCTCACCAAGACTGGTCAGTTCCTTTACAAAGTCTATTTGCTTCTGTTATCTGCTGTTGACAGGATGAACTGTAAAACCAGAACACTTTGAGGGTGGAGCTCTGGATCATTTCTGTATTTTTCAACTGAGAAAAGTTTATTTCAGCTCTAGGTTGTTCTGTACGCTCTTAAACATATAAGGAAATTGGACCATAGCAACAAGCTTTTGAAATTACAAAACTTCCCACACTGAGGAAGTGAGACAGGTGCACAAAAGAGAAAAAGAATGAAAGACATACTGCAGCTCACATTTATAAAAAGACAAAACACTAGTTAGGAAACTAGATGAAATTCATGTATTGGAATCAAAGCTGAGAGAAAAGGTCTCCCTTCACAGACCTGGAAAAGGATAATAAAACAGTTCTTTGACCTCTCAAGCAAAGAGAGCTAGCATCAGTTTTCAATCCAGTGCAAGCAAGACAATCAGAAACACAATAAACAAGCAATATATTTTCACTTGTGGCAGTTATATTGGACTTGTCACATATTTCTTCCAATATCCCCATGATGCACAGAAAAGCATGAACTAAAAGCCTACTTTTCCCCATTCATTTTTTTCTGAGCAACATCCACAGCACATAGTATTCCCTAAAAAACCAGTAAAAGCATTCTTGCTACAAGAGCCTTTTCCTCTTCAAGTTTATTTTTGGCTTTCGTTTCCAAATCAAAGAATGGTAGTTATATCATCCCATTTAAAGATGCTGGTCCTTCCCCACAGGACTCAAAAAAGGCTAAAAAAATCACCTGGTGGTTTATTGTCCAGTCTTAGACTCCAGCTTTGCTATACAGTACAGCTGAGAACAAATTCTCTTCTGTGGCACAAGACAGGCAATCCAGAGTTTAATAGAATCGGTATTTAGATATATTTAAATTCCCACCATACCTTCTGTTCTCTGTGCAGAGATGAGCTTCACTACTCTGACTTACCCACAAAAAAATGCACAGGGAAAAGCAATCTCCAGGCATCCAGTGGACACAGACACAAACTGTTCCGCAAGGAGGAGTTTTTCCAGCCTTACCCTATAAAGCCGAGAGCACGATCAGCACACCCACACTAAGAGATACTGGAGCAGCAGATAGGAGATGCTCCCTGCTTGGCCAGGTAAAGCGTGCAGCACCAGGAAACTCCAGGTATGGAGAAGGGGGAGGTGGTTCAGTGAAAAGCATCCGTGAGCCACAGTGCAAAGAGTAATTGCGAACAAAGAAAACAAACATTCTTCCGTCTGTGCCCGACACAGCCATTTCACCCAGCTACAATACCTGCTTTCACTTTGAAAATTAAAAGCTTGGCTAACTGAACAGCTTTTATGGTTGTTCTTACACACACATACATATCTCACAGATAATTATCACATAAAGTACACGCCTTACAGCCAGTCCCAAGCAAAGAGCCAGGTTTTGACACCTATTTATAAATCTTGCTCCTGAAGAAAAAACTCCTGGAGGCAATGTCGGAATAAGGATCAAGTAATGCTCAGCGGGAGCAGATGCACCGTGACACACATACGGATGGAGCCAGCTACTCCCAACAATCATGAATTTTAACACCTCTGGATAACAAAAGCAGCAAGACCAGGGATTGCAGGCACGGGAGAGCTATGGATTGGGGCATTTCCACGCACAGTAAAGACAGAAGTGCTACTGCCTCTGAAGGCTCGTCCTGCTGGTGCTGCCTCCTCCTTCGGGCTCCCAGGAACATTCAAGAGCACCCAGAGGTGCCACCCATCTCCGATGTCCCTTCACTGCTACCCACTCCGCAGGCAGAAGCCCCTGTTTTGAAGGAGGCTGGGTTAGAGACCACCTGACGTCTCCTCCAATCTGAATTATGCCACGATCCCAAAGTTCAGCTTTGCTTTTAAGTACTTTACTAGCGAAAAGCCACGGTTTCGTACACGCACGCGGGCGGAGGGGTTAAAATACAAGCTCCCACCTCTCCATCCCTCCTTCACCAGCCACACAAAGCCCGAGGCTTCATCACCCCATCGCCCAGCATGGGTCCAGCTCCTCAATTCTTTGTGTTTGCCCAAAGCGCCCGCCCCTCCAGCCGAAGCCAGGACGGGGTGCGTGGCAGAAACTGTGGGCTGAGCCCCCATTCCACCCCAACCTCTGCGCCGGGACCCCAAGCTTGCGGCCCCGAAGGGCCCCACGCTCGCAAAGCCCGGGGGCTGAGAACAACTCCCTTTGTTAAATGAATGGGCCGGGGAGGCAGGAGCGGGGAGACAGGAAAGGAAAGGCAGGCTCAGTACCCCCTTCTAAATGAAAATTTTAAAAGGGGGTAGAAGAGGGGCTGAAGAAGAGCGAACCCGTCCGCTCAACCCCTGCGAAAACTTCCCGGTTACAAAACAAGCGAGGAAATCCCCTTCCCCGGCGCGGCGGGACTCCCCTTCCGCCCGCCGCAAGGTGCTGCCCGGTGCTGCCCGGTGCTGCCCGGCTCTCGCCCGGCCCCGCTGCCCACACCGCCCCTATTGTCGGCCCGGCGCCGCCCCCCGCACCCTGCCCGCCTTGCCGCGGCCATTGGCTCCGGGGGCCCGCCCCGCAGCCCCCCTGCC